>JAQFVV010006198.1:22282200-22622077 GCA_028023455.1 Epiperipatus broadwayi
TAACCATATGTTTACTCATTTGTTTAAATTTTCTTGAATATACAAAGTCTCATAACATTTACTTTCCTAGTTACTTTTAACATACTTTATTACTTGAATATTTTTTTCACAATTCATTTTATATCCAGTATCCAAAAAAATGTACATATAGCCCTGATCTTATATCCTATCTGTTGTCTTATCATTCTTCTTACCTCTTTCCATTGCATTCTTTCCTGTCTGACCTATATATATTGAAATGGAAACCTTCCAATCTCTTTCCGTTTCACCATCAATCTAATGACCTACTCATCTGAACTAGTTTCGAACCTATCTTAAATGTAAAAAGGTTGTATATAAGTCAAGCGGTAAAACTTTGCTATCATGGCCGCTTGAATGGCATCATCCATTTACATACGAAAATACGCTATAATTAGACAGGTTTGATAAAATTATAGTGTAGAAATCCTCATAATTATTCATAAAATGTTTTATTAATTTTCAGTCAATTCTTAATTATATTCGCTATTATATTCTTATCTGGATGGATAATTTAAACCTTGGAATGATGGTATAATGATTCATATATATATTTAAGTTTAAATAAAAAGATAAAGTGTAAAATGTTTTCTTTAAAATAAATTTAACGGTTTTCTGATTTAATGTTTTATAGATATAGCTGAAACTAAAGTATTTTTTATAAGATCTGTCAAATATATTTTTTTTTAAATAAACAATATAAAGAAAATATGTTAAAAGTTAAAATAAAAATCATCCGTTTATAATTAAAAATGAGAATTTTGTGTAAACAAGAAATCAGTTAGTGACCGCACCTGGGGTAAAAGTAAAATCTAGTTTACTGATTGATTTTGTTTCAACAAAAGACTTTATCATTAAATCAAAATACCCTTACTTCTGCTAAGCTTTAACATTTTATAACACCTAAAAAGGAATTTAATTACTAAAATCTGAATCCAATTATATGATTTATATATTTTAATAGTTTTTAAGTAAATTAAAAATAACACCTTGGAGACTTTATCAGTAGTAGAAATTAGATTATATGATTTTGTTTTAATTAAAAGTCAATTGGTCCTGAGGCAAACGAAATTCCAAAAAGGTATTAAGGCTAAGGGGAAATATATAAATAGGCCATATTTTAAGTGGGAAGATATACTCCATCTTGCTTTTGAAGAGATGTTGCTACGAAAAGCTAAAAATTTGTTAATTTAACTATGGCCTGCTAGTCAGGCAAGAATTGCTACCATCCCCGTGATGGAACGCTGAAGTTCAATCCATCCAATGCCGAAGCAACAACCAACAAGCTTATACCAAATAAAAGATGTTGTAAGCTGCTAAAAGGGACTTTCCTTCATTCCAATTTCCATCCAGCTACAGAACACACCATTTTAAATCGTCTCCCAACTAAATTGAAGATGCCATAAGCTGCCAAAAAACTCTTCTCATGCCAGCTTGAGTATCTCCAGTCCAACTATAGGAGAACTGTCTTAATATTATTAAAATTGCAGAGCTCTGTGTAAAATTCAAAATGATTATTTCTTCAAAATCAGGTTAGCTAACCCTATTAATGTAAACTCTGTCTTTAATCTAAACTCTGTCTTAATTTTCTAATATTTGAATACTATAAATGACCTACTTATGCTAAATTTCTTTATTGATTTAATGTTTTGCTGTATAACTTGATCACTGCAGTATATTTACTTTTCTTTTGATTATTTTAATAATTATTAATTATGCCTACATTTCGAAACAGCGTGCATTTAATTACAAAATATGTTTCTTTTTTTAAGATATAATTTAAAATCTTCACATTATTAGTCATTATAATGTCATTTTGCACGCTGTCTCAAACCCTATTTCTAAATAATAGTGACCCTTTGTGCTCGTAATTATTTTGTCATTTAGTAAATAATTAATGTGAATATAATATGTGGCTTATAAATCCAAATTCGCAACCTTTAATTCATGTTACTAAAGTAATCATAAGTATATTTTTTTTAGTAAAGTATTCGTAAGTCCCTTATTAAATATACTTGTCCCCCTTTTTAAAGTTTAGTAGTTACAGATAACTAAAGAGATTGAACAGGATAAAGTTTGTATATATATATATATTCCCATCAGTAGCATATCATATTTCTCATGCTACAGAAGAGTTGGCTCTTTTGATCTGATAAACTAGTGTTTCTTTAATGTATAATATTTAATTTATAATATACTTCAGCTTGGCGGATGGGAAATTTATTAATATTTTCTCATTGTGCTGTTTCTTTTTTGATATATATAAGATGGAGCCATGGTAAGTCCAGACCATCTTCCTCTCTTTAGGGTAGTGCAGTAGCTAAGACTGAGCTAAGGGCCAGATTAGCACTAAGTCTCCCCCGCCTCTTATGAACCAAATAAAGGTTCCCTTTTAGCAGCATGATGACCGGTTATTGGGTAAACCAGTGTTGGTCACAAAAACCCAAAAAAACTATTCTTCCATCTGCAGAGCAACTTTAATATTATATTTTACTTGTGCCTAGGGTGTTAGTAAAATCTCTATAGTCAACTCTGCCTTCCTAATATGCAGTCTTCGGCGTTGATCTGAAGCATTCCTGAAAACCCATTCGATCTAAAGCTATCTGGGATGCTTGATATGCCCATATTTAATATAAAAATTTATTATAATCACATGTATTATTATGTTTCACTCCAGACTTGGTTTGATTTCATGTATAATAGCCACTTGAACTGATGATGTAAGGGCATAACTAATAAGTGGAATGTAGTGATTTGTTATATAGCATGATATTTGGCTCTATTAAATAATAGCAACAAACCTATTTGCCAACATATCAATTATTGTTTAAATGGCCTAGAGTAATATTACTTAATAAGTAAAATGCCTGCGTGCATTTGCCAACGCTAAATAATGTTATATCAAAATACATCTGAAATTGTCAATAAATATATTTTATAATTCATCATTCATCATTCTGTCTCATTATTGAATCAATCCAATTCACTAATTGACCATAACTATTCATTAGTAAAGCCCCTATTAATTAATATATTAGATTTTATCTTTGGAATGTCTCTAGTATTAAGTTGTTTATATATATGTTTAAGTCCATGAGTCTTATTGTTTTCTCCGATTTGCTAGTGGGCCAGATTAAGAATTAAATCTAGTGTGCCATCATTATTATGTTGGCCATTGGATGATTGATCTGGGGCTTAGAGAGTGGGTTCGAATTCAGACTGATCCCTGACCTAAATTTCAGGCTTGACTGGGTTTGAAGTACATTTTGTGAGTTCCAGCTCATGTTAGATGGATAAACATATTTTGACCAGTACAATATATATATATATTGCAAAGATCACAACTAATTTTATAAGCCAACTTTATCCTATTTTTAAGGTTACCTATCCTTTTTGAGCTACAAATCCATTTCCTTAAGCATTTACTATTTTTCCATCCTATCTTAATATCATCAGGTAACTTTTCTTTTATCAATGTCTTATATAAATGCTCTGAATATGGAACTGAAACTCACTTCCTATTTTTATATCTATGCTTTACACTATCTTTTGTATTATTATTTCTGAATTTTTTTAAAATAACTTTTCTTTTATATCCCATACTAACATAATCATTCTCAACTTCCAATTTCCGTTCAAATGCTTTATATTTAATGTTAATGTATCATTTCTTATCACTTAAATCCTTTCAGAGCTGCTATTTTTGGTGACCATGACTAATATGAATTTGTATCAATTATATCTGTTTTTTCTTTATCTTTAATGTAGGGTAGAATGAAATTTGATCATTTAAAGTAAAAAAAAAACAAAGACAACTTTTTATGATCTCACACTTAAAGTTTAAACAATTCAAAGATGATACAAGACAGAAGGAAAATATAATATATTTTAATCATAAATTATATTAATGGTCAAACCTAAGTAAATTCATAAAAATATTCCAGACCACAGCCATCTTTTCTAACCATTTAACCACTCCTAATTAACTGAAGGGAAATTAGATCCTCTATAGATTAAAGTTGATGTTAAGTTTAAGACTGGGCACCACCCAGCTACTAAAAAATCCATGGGAGATTCTTCACCATGAGCACTGTTAAATTATACCATGACTAATTTTGTTGAGTATGAAATCTTATCAAGCAAGCTATTATGAAGTTAATTTATTGCTTTATTCAAACAATATTAATACAAGAAATTCTCCTATGTTTGTAAGTAATTTTCAAAGATAATTAATTTTAAACTGTTTAATTTTGAATAGAAAAAAAAAATAACAAAAAAGATATCATTTAAATTATTAAAATGTTTTATATTTCAATGGCTTAGAAAGTTATAATGAAATGATTTAAGATTTTAAAAGAAAAAAAAAATATTAATGCTTAAGTGCAAACTTAAAAATTATGCAAACAACAATTGACTAGATGTGTGTGTGTGTGTGTGTATAAATGATTCCCATGCAAATGCATATTAAAAGATGGTAGATTTTTTTTAATTGCGAAATTTAAATAAACCTATTAAATATATCATAGACAAATTAAAACGTTGCACTAAGAACATGGAATGGAATATTTAATGGTTAATGATCGATTATTTATTTTATATTCTTACATGAAAGCAAAAACTATTTCTGCAAGTGTGTATTTGAGTACGCATTTATCTGTATAAGATAGATTATAAAATATATTATGAAATTTATATGAATAAAATGATAGTATTAAGAAATAATGTGCGAATATGAAATGATTAAGAAAATATTCATTTGCGCGAGACATATATTACTTGATTTTAAGAATGAAGTTTACTGAGTTGAGTTTTATAATATCAAAGTTGTTTGTATATATATATACATGTGAAATAGTATTTTAAAGTTGAGTATAAAATATGTAAAAAATGTTCAAAGTTAATAATAATAAGGATACAATAGTAATTATAGGTGAGTGATTGATTTTAAATTGATTTTTTTGTTTGGGGTAAAATGTTGTTTTGACATAAAAGTAAAAAAAAACATTCACATATTTAATAATTTGCCATTGAGATTTAGTTATATCATTGTGGTTTAATTAAAACAGGCAAAACTCTCCATACAGTAGTGCTGCGAGTCAGAGTAATCATTGGATTCCAGAAGCTTGTGCATAGAATTCCTATCTAGTGCCTACTCATCCAACATTCCTAGACTAGTTTCTAGCTTGTGGCCTTCATCAGTGAGGAACCTTGGATCTGAGAGCACTGCACCTAGATCTTAAGATCTTACTGATGAAGGCTACAAGCCAGAAACTAGTCTGG
The DNA here is from genome assembly GCA_028023455.1 of Epiperipatus broadwayi. Taxonomy (NCBI): domain Eukaryota; kingdom Metazoa; phylum Onychophora; class Udeonychophora; order Euonychophora; family Peripatidae; genus Epiperipatus; species Epiperipatus broadwayi. Next base: position 22,287,499 of record JAQFVV010006198.1, read on the forward strand.
GGATGTTGGATGAGTAGGCATTAGATAGAGATTTTATACACAAGTCTTCTGGCATTCATTGATTATTCGGCTTGCACTGAGTGGCACTAATGTATGGAGAGTTTTGCCTGTTTTAATAACAGTTATGAGCAAGTATAAGAAATGGTGATCATGTGATGCTGTCATTTAATTACTGGTGTGTTATGAATATCTTGATATATTATTTTAGAAAATAATTAATCTTGATATCCTTTTTAATATAAAGCTTATCAATTACTTGAACTGGTTCATTTTATTTATAGATTTTCTCAACTCTGTAATGTCTTATTTTTGAACACTTCAATTAATAAGTAAATTTTAATATTTTTGATGAAATTAAATAAATTGCTTCAGTGCACTTATTATATTATAGATTATCTCATAGAATTTTCACAAAATCATTATTATATAGATCATTATATTGATGGTCATGCAAGGGAAAGCCTATATCTTTTAAAAAACAATACAGGAGCATGAATAATTGCATAAAAATCTATAGTATTCTAACAATGACAGAAAATAAGCTGACTGAGTTTTTTCATATCAAAAATGTTTTGGAAAAAAAGTATATTTTCTAAAGATTGTACTTTATATTGAATAATTTAATGAATAGACATTTGAAATTTGTTAATATATACATATTACAAAAATTGAATAGACTGGTGGGTAAATTACTATTTATATAAAAAATTAGTCATAAGTAATATTCTATTATACATTATTGGGACATTCAATAAACTTATTGTAGCTTAATAATTTGTTAACAAACTAATAGTTGTAAAAAATCATAGTATCACATGATCACCATTTCTTATGCTAGCTCATAACTGTTGTTAAAACAGGCAAAACTCTCCATACAGTAGTGCCACTCAGTGCAAGCCAGAGTAATCAATGGATGCAAGAAGTCTTGTGCATAGAATTTCTATCTGGTGCCTGTTCATCCAATGTCCCCAGATTAGTTTCTAGCTTGTGGCTATCATCAGTGAGGATCCTTGAATCTGAGAGCACTGCACCTAGATCTTAAATCTAATGCAACCCTCTAGCAGCAACCTTTTATCTCTACTTAACTACAAAACTATGAGTTTAAAATTGAAAACACAATAACATTTTTAGTTGAAAATATTATTGTTTTCAATTTTAAACTCATAGTTTTGTAGTTAAATAAAGATAAAAGATGGCTGCTAGAGAGTTGCATTAGATCCTAAGATCTAATAAACATCACATGATCACCAATACGTATAGTGAGTTTTGCCTGTTTTTTTTTATCCTAAGATCTAGGTGTAATGCTTTCAGTTCCAAGACTCCTCACTGACAAAAACAACACTGGGATATTGGATGGGTAGGCACTAGATTGGGATTTTATGCACAAGGCTTGTGGCATCCATTGATTACTTTGGCTTGCACTGAATGGCACTACTGTATGGAGAGTTTTTCTGGTTTTGAAGCGCATAAGTATGAAAGATAAATTAGTAAGAATATTATTTCTAAAGAAAAAAATATGACATGAAGGTGTTTACTGTGCATTTTAAAAAAATATATAAAAAAAATTCTATTTATAAAGTTGTATTGATGGCAACTGATGAGATACTACAGAGAGTTTTGCCTGTTTTTGAAAATCATAGTAGAGAATAAATTCTAATTATGTTAAATTACATATTTGTCCATAAGATTGCATATATATATAATTGGATGATTTTAAAAAGAAGTTTGCTGTTAACTGAAATAAGATCCTTTAATTTTTTTTAAGGTTTTAAAGAAGCTAAGTAGAGAAAATTACTAATGTCCATTCCATATTCTCTTACTATTACAACTATTATTACTATGTTGTTATCCATTTACATAAAAAACATACATGAAAGGGCTGATCATTAACATTGATCTGCCAATTTGATGAGTTTATTGATTCTTTACAATTGGGCTTAATATCAATAAACACTGTGGTCTTTCTTCTCAATTGCCTAATAGTTTTCAATTAAAATATTAGTTTTGTTTTATTGAAGGAAGAATGAACATTTGTGTGAAAAAAACATTTTTATACAGATATTTACAATCATGACAGTCAAAATTAAATTATGGCTCTTATTTCCAGAAGGCTATAATATCACTAGCTAAGGCAACATAATAGATGATGCATAAAAGCACAGTGATAGAATCCCATGATTATAAATCCAAGCTTCCATTCAGTCATGACCTTTTATTTAAGTACTTACAACTACATATCACTTTCAAATGAAGGAAGGTAGCATGTACTGGAAGAAGAATTTTAATATTAAACAGGACATTGCTGGACTTTGTGAAATTAGAAGGTAAAGAGATAATTAATTTTGAAAAGTAGATATGGAAGTATCCAAATGAAGGTACTGCAGAATGGGATTATATTTTAATGAATAGATAATACATGTTTCACTATGATAATACATTCAATGCAGGAAGTGATCATTGATTAGTGAGATGTAAGATATCTGCTAATGCAAAACTAGCAAAACAAAAACTATTAAGAAAACAGTATTAATATTTGACATTCTTAACCTTCAAAAATGTCCAATGAATTTAAATTTAAATTTGTAAATTGCTCTAAAATATTAACAGACTTTGAAGATAGTTCAGACTGAAATCAATAAGAAGATAACTAATACACTATTAAAAATTTCAAGAAAAATAGCTAATATATAAAAAAAACAATAATTTATCAATAAATTTTCTACTAAAACAAGAAATGGAATTGAATATTTAGAGTTTTGTAAAATGATACGAAAAAGTTAATAACAATAAATAAAAATATAACTGTGAATTGGTAAGGAAAGCTATAGAAGAGAATAAAAGTCTAAAAAGTGTAAAACAACATATATTGAAAGACAAGTTACTTTTGCAAGAAGAAAATATGAAAAAGAAGAGATGACATCATGAAATGTATGGAAGAAATCTATAAATAATTATGTAGTAATAACAAACAAGAAAACAATTTTTTTTACAGTTATTATATTTTTATAATATAATAAACAATCTTCATACTTCCCCATTCTTTTTAAATTCATATAAATAAAGATACAATAAAAGACAAATGACCGCCGAGATGCATTTCATGCTGAACCAACACTCATCAGTTGGCCCAGGTCACTATCTCTCATACATATCTCTATTATATGAAGAATATTTATCTATAGTAAATTGTTACATTTTGATTTACAATTGTCAAACTCATTCCACTCACAACTTTGACATCATCCACCTTCTAAACTAGAGATTATCTCTAACACAGATATAAACTTTAAACCTCTGTTGAAGATTAATATATCTGATTTTAAAATTTTAATCATACACACATATAATTAAAAATTCAGATATATTAATCTTAAAGTGAGGTTTAAAGTTTATATCTGTGCTAGAGATAATCTCTAGTTTAGAAAATGAATAGTAATAATCATTATTGTATTTAACTGAGGTGGATGATGTCAAAGTTGTGAGTGGAATGGGTTTGACAATTGTAAATCAAAATGTAACAATTTAATACATTTTCTAAATTGCTTAGCATTTTAAATAAAGAAGTGAAAATTACAATTAAGTTTATGAAGAGGGGAAAAATCTTTAGAAAATAACAGAATTATAACTGATAATTTAAAAAAGCAAATGAAAAAATAGTAAAATTGTTAGTAAAACTATATATCATATGGCTAAATGATAAAGATGTAATATATGATTAGACAAATGCAGCAAAAATATTGATATTTAAGAAAGGCAATAAAGAAAATATTAAAGATAATAGATCTATCAGCAGATGTTTTTTCAATTCTATATAAAATCTTTATCAAGGTAATTACTATGGATTTACAGTGAATTTTGATTTTAATCAACCAAAATAATAAAACTAGATTTAAAAATAGTTTTAGAATAGAGAAATTATCAAAAGAACATATGAATATGTTTCCATTGTGCTTCGAATTTAAAAATGGTGTTAACACAATGGATCACAGTCATTGAGAGAAATTATTAAAAACATCTATGAATATAAGTTGCCATTACACTTTTTATGTGTTATAGAATTATTTCATGTCTTCATAGCATTTTACAATAGTTTTACAAGAATTATTCTGCAAATTAAAATGGGAAGCTAAGGAAGTAAAAAAAAAATGATTATTTAAATTATAATAGATGTTGCAGATAATATAGTTGTTTTTATAAATAAGGCTTCCTAGTTTTAGAATCTGTTGCAAAAGTAATCAGATGAAAGTACAAAAATAGAACTAAAGATATATGCTAAAAAGACTATTTTTTTCTGAGAATTGCCATTAACAACTATAAATACCTTGTTAAAACAGGCAAAACTCTCCATACAGTAGTGCCACTCAGTGCCAGCCAGAGTTTTGCCTGTTTTAATAACAATTATGTGCAAGCAATACCTTGATCATATTAATGCTAATGAAAACCTCACCTCCTGGATAAAATTAATCATAGAACTAGAACTTGGGGGAATGATCAGACATTCTGAAATATTGCACAAATGGCTTCATTGAAACAAAAATTTATAGGGGCTCTCAAACAGGTTTTCTTTAGCATTCTCAAGGGCATCACCTGAACTATTTGCAGATATGAGAGATATGGATGACTATTTGCCAATCATTATTATGCATCCTCAAACTATAAAACATGGTACTCATTTATATACTCCTCAATCAAATTTGCATATCCATTCATATTCATATAAGATTTTAACTACTATTTTTGTGTCAAGATAGTTGTATCCCATTAATTTTCCTTTGACAAATGATAAGGATTCTGTGTCTCATTTAATTTTTTTTTTTTTGACAAAATGACATCTATTTATCTTTCATTGATTTTCTATTCTATTTTCTAATGTTTTACCATATACTCAACATTAATTAGTGTTCTGTTTATTCTCAGACACTCAGGAATAATGATCTCAGTTAATCCAAACATGAGTACTTAGTACAATGCAAAAAAAAGATAAATTAGAATTCTTCAGTTCTTATTCTTTGAAATTCTCATTCTGTTAGTAATAATTAAAAAATGTAGAACTTGATACAGTACAAGCAAGGATAGCTTTTACAAACATATCTCACATAATAAGTCATGTCACAAGGGCATCTACACCGCCTACAAAGTTCCTTACACCTGAAGTATATAAATAGATCATACAGTATGTATTTACAACAGATAATAATAAACAGGTTAGCATTTGAGAAAGAATATAAATCTCTTTGTGAAGTGCTAAGAGATTATCTAGCAAGAAATAAGTGAATTTTGTGAGTCTTATATTTGGTCAAAACACTTCAGTTAGTTCCAGGATAAAATCCAATTTCAAGAGTTCAGACGAGAAAGTAATATCTAGTAATAACATGGTAACAATTTTTTTTATGTTTCAAAAAAAAACTAGGAAATCAACAGTTTTCAAACACACCCCCAAACATTTTGGAGCAATATATTCACAAAATACCTTCAAAACCTTAGGACTTCTGAGAAACTTTAAAAAAAATCAGACTTTGTGTTCACAAATTTCAATGAGTTACATTGGAATTTTTTTGAACAACATTATCAATTTCTCATCACAGGAGTTATGCAATTTAAAAGGATTAAAAATTATGTCTAATTTCACTGATTCCACTATAAAAACCTATTTTGCCAACAGCATTATAAAATTTCAGCTTTACACTAATGAGTTGTCTAGAGATCAAATTCCTTGAAAGAGTCTTCAAGAAAAAATTGGAATCAAATATACTTTCAATATTAGCCCATTCATAATCTGCAAAAAAAAAAACCTCACTTTTTTAAAACAGTCACAGACATTATATATAATGCTAAAAAGTTGAGTTTCATGGCAATTCAACTGGATATAAAAACCACCTTTGATCCTGTAGCAGTTGGTATCCTAAGAACAAATAAATCCACAATACCAAAACTTCTTTTATATCTAATCACAAATCTATTGTTAAACAGAAATATCTATTTAACATTAAACAGAAAAATATTTCTTTTTTTTTAATCCACATCAATAAGCATCATAAGGATCATCACTGTTTTTATTTATTTACCATATATATCAAAATACTATTCAACACAATAGGAAAATAATTTCCAGTAATTTATGTACCCATGTTTGATGCAGCATATTTTGCATTATATACATGAATGGTCATTACTACTCAAATGTATTTTTATCAATAAAATTACATTCTGATAATAATCTTCAAAAAACTCATTTATCACAAAAATCTATTCATTATGTAGAAGACTGACATGGAGAAAGAAAACAGCTGCTGTTCCATTTAGAAGAATACAAGCATGCATTTATCTCAATAGCCTAGGAGTACACTCAATAGGTATATTCACAATTAAAATCAATATTCAACTCTCTATCATTCATGATTAAATTTTTCCCAAACATTGATACAACACTTAAAATGACACAAATAGATAGATCTTTTCCATATCCAAAACACTGGGCAATAATCCTACTTCTGATTACATCAATAAATCTTAACATCAAATTTCCATAGGACAAATGACAGCATTGAGAATGTATGCAGCATTATACACAAACATGGGTTGAAAATAGTTGCAACAATGCTAGAAATAAATAACAGACTTCTGTGAAAATTTAAACATTCATCACTCAAATCTAAATATTTAATTTCTTTCTCATATTAAATATGTTCAGTACCAATGCTCAACATCTTTAAGTATCAAAGAAATTCATATTAACATTGATGGAATACATGAACTATGCCATAGAGAAGAGGATCAAAGAAACTATATTTAAAGGTATAAGTTTAATGTCTGCCAAAGCCAATATCAATTCACAAGAAAAAGAACACCATTCACCCAATCATTATATCTTTTCCAAAGGGAAGCTTTGTGGCATTCCACAACATGATTTTTGTACTCTGTATATTGTGATGTACGTTATGCACTTTCACATAGTTACAATAGTAGAAGATTTTTATTGTTTCAAGTTTATTTATAAAGATATTTAGAACTTGAAACAATAAAAATAAAGAACAAAAATCATTCCAATAGGCAAAAATTCACTATACATATTGCCACACTGCAAGCTAGAGTAATCAATGGATGCCAGAAGACTTGTGCATAGAATCCCCATCTAGTGCCTACTCATCCAATATTCCCACTGACGAAGGCCACAAGCCAGAAACTAGTCTAGGGATATTGGATGAGTAGGCAATAGATGGGGATTTTATGCACAAGCCTTCTGGCATCTATTGATTACTCTAGTTTGTAGGGTGGCAATATGTATAGTGAGTTTTTGCTTGTTTTAATGACAGTTATAAGCAAGCATAAGAAATGATGATGTTTATTGCTTAAAAAAACCATTTCTCTGGATATACTTGCATCTAATAGACTCTCAAACCATAATATTCTAACTTATGAGATGCAATTCTGTTTATTGTTGCTATAAATAACAATATAACTAACATTCATTTAAGATGTAACCAAGTATATCCTCTATTATAGTTTTTTCTTGAATAAAATTCCTTTGAATGATAATGTTTTATATTACTTCTATTTATATGTCTTTTTGTTAATGTTTTTTACTGAAGCATGAATGCTATGTTTATTGGACAGTACAGTATTTTTATAAAGTACATAGTGACTTAATCTTTATTACCTGAATTATAGTTAAATAACATATTTTAATTAAAAATTTATTCAGCTAACCAACCACTTCAAAATTTATATGTAGATCTTAAACACCATTCATATAACTTAATGACAACATACTCATAGTTAAAAATACAGAAGACAAAGACATTCATTATGAAAACTGTTAGTAGAATGCCACCAAGGATATTCAATATCATTGGACCATGGTAATTTGAATCACCTTTTTTCTTATAATAGCCCTAAAATATAAGAATGGAAAACCTTTAATTATCATATTGTAATTTAAATGCTTTAACCCATTATTTTGGTCATATATAAGATGGAAATTTACCTTTTACCATTAAAAAAAAAATTCATGCATTGAATTATATCTTCAAAGAATATATGCACAACTTTAGTGCTGTTTTAGAAGCTTCTAACTATAGATTATTTGTTATTTAAAATCACAATAATTACAACTATTTGAAGTATTCTTAGTAAAATTGATGAGAGGTGAAATTCAAGTTAAATGTTTCTTGATCAATTTCCAACTTAGACAAGTAAAAGAAAATCCTAGTATGTGCAGTTTAATAAAACAGTCCTTTTGCCTTGATCCAGTTTCGGTTGACTTCTTCTGCACAATCATTCATATCATTAATAGTCTCAATATACACAGAGGCAAAACTCTTCATATAGTAGTGCCATTCAATGCAAACAAGAGTAATCAATGGATGCAGAGAAGTTTGTGCATAAAATCCCTATCTAGTGCCTATTCATTCAATATCCTCAGAGTAGTTTCTAGCTTGTTGTTTTCATCAGTGAGGAGCCTTGGATCTGAGAGCACTGCATCTAGATCTTAGGATCTAATACATCAGCCACCTTTTACCTTATTAGCTCACTATGAAGCTTTGAGAGCAAAATGAAAACACAATAATGTTTCCAATTCAAGCTTATTAGCTTGTATAGATCTAAACTCAATTCAGCATCTATGCTTTTTGGTGTCTTTGGTTCTTTAATAACCACAATCACCATAGTCCTATTAAGTAGGATTGGTATTAAACCACTAAACATCACATGATCATGATTCTTTATGCTTACCCAAGCTGTTTACACAGAGGTAAAATTCTCCATGTAGTAGCACCATTCAGTGCAAGCCAGAATAATCAATGGATATAGGGAAGATTTATGCATAAAATCCTTAATATCTAGAAACTACTTATCCAATATCACCATACTAGTTTCTAGCGTGTCACTTTTATCATTGAGGAGCTTTATATCTGAGAGCACTGCACCTAACTCTCAGGATCTAATGCATCCTCCAGTAGCCACCTTTTACTTTATTAGCTAACTATAAAGCATTGAGTCCAAAATGAAAACACATTTTCTATTCAAGCTGATTAGCTTATATAGTCATATCTGAACTCATTTCAGCATCCATACCTTTTGATGTTTTTAGTTCCTTAATAATCACAATCACCATAATCCTATTGGAAATAATTAATATTAAACCATTAAACATCAATCATTCTTTGTGCTTACACAAGCTGTTTATACAGAGATAAAAGTCTCCATATAGAAGCAACACTCAGTGAAAACCAGAGTAATCAATGGATGCTATTATATGAAGAGTTTTGCCTCTGTGTAAACAACTTGTGTAAGCATCAAGAATGGTGATCATGTGATGTTTAGTTGTTTAATATCAATCCTGCCCAATATTACTGTGTTTTCATTTTGGTATCAAAGCTTTATAGTTAGCTAATAAGATAAAAGGTGTCCACTGGAGGGTTGCATTAGATTCTAAGTTCTAAGTGCAGTGCCCAGATCCAAGGCTCCTCACTGATGAAAGCCACAAGCTAGAAACTAGTCTGGGGATATTGAATGGCACTAGATAGGGATTTTACACACAGACTTTCCTGCACTCACTGATTACTCTGGTTTGCACTGAGTGCCACTATTATATGGAGAGTTGTGCCTCTATGTAAACAGCTTGTGTAAGCATAAAGAATGGTGATCATGTGATATATAGTGGTTTAATCTCAATATAGAAAACACAACTTATTTAACAATTGGCCAATCTCCATTGCAATTCAAGTTTACATTCTCTGGTTAACCAAACATATACACAATTATGAGCTAATAAAAATATTACACTAAATCAGATAATAAAGTTAATACATTCAACGACTGACACCGATAATCATGTTCACAGATATATCTATATAATACGTTCTCACAGAAATATATATCATTCTACTTGTAAATTAAATCACCGATAGATTTGCAAAAATCCTATCACAAATCTTTGATGGTCTATCCCAGGGGTATCCAACAAGTCGATCGTGATCCACCGGTCGATCGCGAGGCCAATTTGGTAAGAACTATCGGGTAACTAGTGAAATAAATTAAGTCATGATTTTCCAAGTTTTTTTTGTTGTTTTTGTTTTTGTTCTAATTTTTTTTTTCCAATTCTAGATAGGTGAAGTCCACTAAGCCGTATCATTATTGAAAATGATATTTTAAACCTTGATTTAATGTAGCTAATTTGAATTAATAAATATTGTTAATAATTACTCATGTTGCTTTAATTCCCCGGATATGAGTTTTATGGCCCGTTAAATAATTCTCATTTTTTATTAGGTAGATATATAAAAATAGTAAAATAGTATGTATTACATACCTCCCTTTACTTAGACTACGTCTATGACAACAAGTCGATCGCAACACATTTTAAAAATAAGAAGTAGATCTTATGAAGACAAAAGTTGGCCACCCTGATCTATACAATGTTTTCCAGCATCACTTATTGATATTCTGGGGTAAAATCTGCATTTGGTGAAATCCTATAATTCTTTCTTCCAGATAATTGATTAGTTTGGCTATTTATAACTAAGTTTTATGATGCAAATAATATTGGGTAAGATTGTTTATTATAAAACAATCTAAGAATTTATGTGAATTAAAACAAATTATATTTTTCTTACTCTAGCAAAAGATTATCATAATCGCCTGTTTATTTTTAAATATAAGTATTTTCTATTCTGTTTACATAATACTAGATTGCAGTTATACTCTCTATATACAGTATATCCATAGAATGAGTAGCGGGAAAATATTTATTTTAATTATTCGATCTTTTAACTGTTGATTACAAAATTCTTAAAATTGAATACAGCAGTCGACTCGCGGAAGCACATGTCATTTTCAATTTATTTATTAAAACAAAAATTCATTTACTAAGTAATTCACCATTATGTATATAAGATAATCCTAATACTCGTTACTCGGAAAATCGTGATATCCAAGTACTAAATAATGAAAGAATATCATTCTATTCAATAGTCAAAACCGAGCTTTAATTATTTCTTTTAGTCTGCTATCGTACCACTGATTATTAACAACATTCCTGAATGCAATTTTCCTCGCTGAAGTATGCACATCCCCTTAAAATATAGAATTTAAAAGGTACACATTGAAAGTTCAACTACGTATAAACTACGTATAATCAAATGATAAATTATTTGAATATTTGTAGTCTTTGTAAAAATATTATACCGTAATTATTTAAATTCTATTCCCGACGAATAAATGACATCATTTTTCTCTTGAAACAGGAAATAAATAAATTAGAATTTAATAAATTAGAATGTATATAAATAATTAATATTTTAATGCTTCTGAATAAACATGTGTACTGGGAATTAAATGGCCGTTGCTAAATAATGGACTATAGCAGGCAAGTCAAGCTTTCTCTAACGAAGCAAACTATTTGATAATAAGTGATTAAAATTTATTTACCAATACTCATATTTTCAAAATATTATTTGCAGTGCTAAATAGCTACTTATAAATATGTAACTCATTTAGTACTAGAAAGGGGGGGGGGGGAACCACGTAGCTTTTTTTTAAAACTTAATTATCTTCACCGTTTATAATATCAGATTATGCCACTCAGCGCAACAGTTATCTTTAACATAAACTGTTACGCTGGAATTAATGTTTGTGCACATATCTAACATTTAATTACTCTTTGTAATAAATATATATATTTCACGACGCTGTATATATTATTAAAAAAAATGTTTATTATTTCATATAAAGTTTTAAAGAGATTAAAAAATACATACTATCACTGAGAGTCGGAAAAAGGGTCGTCAGCACTCTTATGGAAAACAATGTTTAGTGCCCCCCCCAATAAAACATTCTACGTAACTTTATATACATTTTAATGTTTTTAAGATCATAGTGAAAAAAATACTATTACATAATTATAAATTTACTTTCCTTATAAATTTACTTGCCGAGCTTTTACTGCTAAATTTAGATACAATATCATCAACACAGCTATGAGTGGCAAATCGGTAAATCTATTAGCCAATCTTTTTACAATTTTTAATTTCGAAAATGATCTCCCCAACTAGTAACACTTTTTAGGAAGAGTTAGTAATATTCTTAACGATATGCTCAAATCATTATGATGAAAATAAGTTAAAGAATATCAAGGGCATTTTTGAAATGAAGTAATTCATTTGAAAATAAATTTTTATTGCATAGGATGCTTATCTAAGCTAACATTTATCAATAAAAGACTATGCCTACATTGCTAGAAGCTTTCCTTGACTAAACAATAATGTTATTTATACATCAGTCTTATTGCCACAAAATTAATTAATTATATAAATCTTTATACAGACTTTAACATATCTAAATTGATAAACAAGTGGGGTAATTCTTATCAAATATTTCAAACTATATAATCATTTACACTTACTCTTTAGATTCTTTATGGCTTTTAATAATAACAGCATAGACAACTTTAGAGACCAATAAAACATATAAAGTATTTAAATTATGGATAAATAATAATTAATATTAATTAATAATCTCTCATCAAAACAAATTACACCAATACTAAGTCATGATATTGAAATTTTAATACTATATATAATTTAAATTTCATTATCTATAGAACTTTTTATTTTACTTGAGCTTTCCTCTTGTCTTTATTTCAACAAAGCAACTATATATATATGTAAAAACAAATATCCTTTATAATCTGAATTTAACTTAAAAAGACTTTAAGAGTTTCCTATATTTTTATCTTGGTGAAATCTTTTAGAATGTTTTTTTTTTAAAAAAAAAAAAGATTGAAAATCTTTGGCAGTTTAATTATAAAATCACATAGGATGGAGAAGAATTAGGTTTGGTAGAACAATAAATGATGATGAAATTTCATCTTTGAATCAATCCATTTATGTGGTAAACTTTAAGAAAATCACAATAAATTATTTTTCTTCATTGTATAAGGTATATAGTGGATAATTAGTAATTTTCTGAAAATTTGCTAGCATTTCTAAAAAAATTGTTTACAAAGATTATTACCATCAATTTTTAAAACTGGGTTAAAACAAATATGTGCAGGTGTGTACCATTTTTTTAAATATTTGCTTTAAACCATTTAAACAACTTCTGACATATTAGCATTTGGCAAAATAGCTTATAATTTTCCATATCAAAAACAACTTTAAATTTCATTTTTTTAAATGCATTTTACTGAGATCTATATTTTTCAGATGTTTTGTTTATTTATTAGGCCAGTTGAAAGGAATGCATCTAACATTTTAAAACATTTAAATAAAATACTATACTTTAATAAAATTAAATAGATAATATTTAAATACAAGTATACTGTATAGTCTATATTAAAATTAATGTAATTTAAAGGGGATTAAGTCTGAGTTCAAATCCCTTCTAAATTAAAATTAAATATACAAATATCAATGTTATGAGAAATCTTTATATTTCAGATATTAAAATAAATGATTATTTATTTATTGCTCTCACTATAATTGAGATTTTACTTCAAATTTAAAACAACTTTACCTAAATATTTTTAAATAGTATTTCTTTATATTTAAATATACTCACACATTCTCATTTAATTGTTGCATTAAAACTTTATGTCACCACTGTAAATAGTTTTACCATTATGTATACACTAATATATATATATAAAACCATACACACACTTCTTTATAAATTTTGATTTATTATAATATGAACTATTATAACATACAATAATAAACTCAGCATTTTGACTGTAATGTTTTATAAAAACATTTAAAGAATATATTAGGGAAATGTATTTATACTTCGTTATATCGCTAACTGATAAGTGTTAAGTTTAATTAATGATTAAATTTATGTATTTGCGATAAGAACATTGCGTTCGATAAATACCAAAAAATATTTGCTAATTACAAATATTTCTTGATACAATACTAATTAATTATATGTATAATAAAAAACATAAAGAGGAATTCAAGACTGATAACATCAAGGATGAATCTTGGATTACCGGAGGCTAACTAAGGGAACTATAAATTGTATGAGCAACAAAGTGAAGAAGGGTTCATTTCCAGTTTCCAGAGAGATTTAAGTGTACAGTTGCAGAGAGACTTCAGTGATGGTAGCTTAAATGAGTGAGCAGTGCTCTACAGTGAAAATGTGTTCATGAGCAGCAGCTGAATGGGGCCAAAGAGTTTGGGAAACCGAGGCCGGATGAAACCATCTATAAAACAGCCAGTAGTGAAGTGTTCTACTTCCAGAGTTATGCAAGTTCATTTCCAGTGAGTTTATCAAGTGGACTGTTGCAGAGAGATGGAATATAAAAGAAACTTAAAGTGATGGTTGCAGTACTCTATGAAGCCAATGTGTTCACGTGCTGCTAAACTGAACTGGGCCAAAGTGTTTGGGAAACCGAGGTCAGAGGAAACCTTGAATGCAGCCAGTCTTAAAGGGCATTGGAGGGAGTGAACTATAAATAAATATATATATATATATATATTGTGTTGTGTGTGTGTGTAATAACTCTTCATGAGAAGTGAACTATATATATTGTATTTCATGTATATAGCAATAAACTGTTCGCTATTATTATTATTTATTGTTTTGTTTGTTGGGATTTGGAGTACTTGCATTTCAAATACACAGCATCGATTATATTGTTTTATAGTCTTTATCAAGGAATAACTAAAAAATACATAAAAAACAATAAATACAAATATTCCATAATACTTATAACAAATACTTACCTTAAAATTCTTTTAACAAACAATTTTAACTTTTCATTACATTTATTTCTTAAATACCTTTCTTAATTAAAATCCTCTATAATTATTTAATTAAATCTACTGAATGTAATAAAAAGTTAAAATTGTTTGTTAGAAGAGTTTTAAAGTAAAAGATATTTGTATTTGTTATATGCATTATGGAATATTTATTGTTTTATGTATTTTATAGTTGTAATATATGCGAAACGTTGGAGTATATTATTATACTTTATAAAACAATTCAAAACAAAACAACACTCTCCATATAGTAGTGCCATCTTGTGCTAACAAGAGCAATCAATGGATGCCAGAAGGCTTGTGCATAAAATCCCTATCTAGTGCCTACTCATCCAATATCCCCAGACTAGTTTCTGGCTTGTGGCCTTCATCAGTGAGGAGCCTTGGATCTGAGAGCACTGCACCTAGATCTTAGGATCTAATGCAACCCTCCAGCACCCACCTTTTAACTCTATTTAACTACAAAACTATGAGAATGAAATTGAAAACACTATTAATATTTTCAATCCAAGCTCAATAGCTTATATAGTCATATGGGTCTGAACTCAATTCAGTACCCATACATTTTTGTGTCTTTGGCTCTTTAACAACCATAGCCACCACTATCCTATTAGGCAGGATTGGTGTTAAACCACTAAACATCACATGATCACTATCTCATACTAGCACAATAATTGTTATTAAACAATTCAAAACAAAACAACACTCTCCATATAGTAGTGCCATCTTGTGCTAACAAGAGCAATCAATGGATGCCAGAAGGCTTGTGCATAAAATCCCTATCTAATGCCTACTCATCCAATATCCCCAGACTAGTTTCTGGCTTGTGGCCTTCATCAGTGAGGAGCCTTAGATCTGAGAGCACTGCACCTAGATCTTAGGATCTAATGCAACCCTCCAGCACCCACCTTTTAACTCTATTTAACTACAAAACTATGAGAATGAAATTGAAAACACTATTAATATTTTCAATCCAAGCTCAATAGCTTATATAGTCATATGGGTCATATGGGTCATATAGTCATATGGGTCATATGGGTTGCATTAGATCCTAAGATCTAGGTGCAGTGCTCTCAGATCCAAGGCTCCTCACTGATGAAGGCCACAAGCCAGAAACTAGTCTGGGGATATTGGATGAGTAGGCACTAGATAGGGATTTTATGCACAAGCCTTCTGGCATCCATTGATTGCTCTTGTTAGCACAAGATGGCACTACTATATGGAGAGTGTTGTTTTGTTTTGAATTGTTTAATAACAATTATTGTGCTAGTATGAGATAGTGATCATGTGATGTTTAGTGGTTTAACACCAATCCTGCCTAATAGGATAGTGGTGGCTATGGTTGTTAAAGAGCCAAAGACACAAAAATGTATGGGTACTGAATTGAGTTCAGACCCATATGACTATATAAGCTATTGAGCTTGGATTGAAAATATTAATAGTGTTTTCAATTTCATTCTCATAGTTTTGTAGTTAAATAGAGTTAAAAGGTGGGTGCTGGAGGGTTGCATTAGATCCTAAGATCTAGGTGCAGTGCTCTCAGATCCAAGGCTCCTCACTGATGAAGGCCACAAGCCAGAAACTAGTCTGGGGATATTGGATGAGTAGGCACTAGATAGGGATTTTATGCACAAGCCTTCTGGCATCCATTGATTGCTCTTGTTAGCACAAGATGGCACTACTATATGGAGAGTGTTGTTTTGTTTTGAATTGTTTAATAACAATTATTGTGCTAGTATGAGATAGTGATCATGTGATGTTTAGTGGTTTAACACCAATCCTGCCTAATAGGATAGTGGTGGCTATGGTTGTTAAAGAGCCAAAGACACAAAAATGTATGGGTACTGAATTGAGTTCAGACCCATATGACTATATAAGCTATTGAGCTTGGATTGAAAATATTAATAGTGTTTTCAATTTCATTCTCATAGTTTTGTAGTTAAATAGAGTTAAAAGGTGGGTGCTGGAGGGTTGCATTAGATCCTAAGATCTAGGTGCAGTGCTCTCAGATCCAAGGCTCCTCACTGATGAAGGCCACAAGCCAGAAACTAGTCTGGGGATATTGGATGAGTAGGCACTAGATAGGAATTTTATGCACAAGCCTTCTGGCATCCATTGATTGCTCTTGTTAGCACAAGATGGCACTACTATATGGAGAGTGTTGTTTTGTTTTGAATTGTTTAATAACAATTATTGTGCTAGTATGAGATAGTGATCATGTGATGTTTAGTGGTTTAACACCAATCCTGCCTAATAGGATAGTGGTGGCTATGGTTGTTAAAGAGCCAAAGACACAAAAATGTATGGGTACTGAATTGAGTTCAGACCCATATGACTATATAAGCTATTGAGCTTGGATTGAAAATATTAATAGTGTTTTCAATTTCATTCTCATAGTTTTGTAGTTAAATAGAGTTAAAAGGTGGGTGCTGGAGGGTTGCATTAGATCCTAAGATCTAGGTGCAGTGCTCTCAGATCCAAGGCTCCTCACTGATGAAGGCCACAAGCCAGAAACTAGTCTGGGGATATTGGATGAGTAGGCACTAGATAGGGATTTTATGCACAAGCCTTCTGGCATCCATTGATTGCTCTTGTTAGCACAAGATGGCACTACTATATGGAGAGTGTTGTTTTGTTTTGAATTGTTTAATAACAATTATTGTGCTAGTATGAGATAGTGATCATGTGATTATACTTTATAGTAGTTCATATTATAATAAATCAAGATTTATAAAGAAGTTTATGTGTGGTTTGTTGTTTATATATTGAAATTAAGGGCTATTTTTAAAATAGAAGACTGTTTGTTATTTTTTAATTAATTTGGATTACTAATATAAAAATTGCTTTATGATCCTATTCTAACTAATTTATTCACACGTGTACAATATTTAACCACTAAACATCACATGATCACCATTTCTTATGCTTGCTCATAACTGTTATTAAGCAGGCAAAACTCTCCATACAGTAGCGCCACTCAATGCAAGCTAGAGTAATCAATGGATGCCAGAAGGCTTGTGCGTAAAATCCCTATCTAGTGCCTACTTATCGAATATCCTCAGACTAGTTTCTAACTTGCAGATTTCATCAATAAATATGAGAGCACTGCATTTAGATCTTAGGATCTAATGCAATCCTACAGCAGCCACCTTTTATCTCTACTTAAGTACAAAACTATGAGACTAAAATTGAAAACAATATTTTCAATTCAAGCTCATTTATATAGTCATATAGGACTGAACTCAGTTCAGTACCCATATGTTTTGGTCTCTTTGTTTTTTTAATAACCAGAGCCACCCCTATCCTATTAGGCAGGATTGGTATTAAACCACTAAACATCACATGATTTATGCTTGCTCATAACTGTTATTAAACAGGCAAAATTCTCCATACAGTAGTGCCACTCACTGCAAGCCAGAGAAATCAATGGATGCCAGAAGGCTTGTGCATAAAATTTCTATCTAGTGCCTACTCAGCCAATACCCTCTGACTAGTTTCCAAGGCTCCTCCCTGACGAAAGCCACAATCTAGAAACTAGTCTGAGGATATTGAATGAGTAGGCACTAGATAAGGATTTTAGGCACAAGCCTTCTGGCATTCATTGATTACTCTGGCTTGCACTGAGTGGAACTTCTGTATGGAGTGTTTTTCCTGTTTTAATAACAGTTATGAGCATGCATAAGAAATGCTGATCATGTGATGTTTATTTGGTTTAATACAAGTCCTGCCTAATAGGATAGTGGTGGCTATGGTTATTAAAGAACCAAAGACACCAACATATATGAGTACTGAACTGAGGTCAGACCTATATGACTTTGTAAGCTAGTGAGCTTGAATTAAAAATATTATTGTTTTCAATTTTATTCTCATAGTTTTGTAGTTAAGTAGAGTTAAAAGGTGGCTGCTGGAGGATTGCATTAGATCCTAAGATCTAGATGCAGTGCTTTCAGATCCAAGGCTTCTCACTGATGAAAACCACAAGCTAGAAACTAGTCTGAGGATATTGGATGAGTACATACTAGATAAGGATTTTATGCACAAGCCTTCTGGCATCCATTGATTATCCCAGCTTTCACTGAGTGGCACTACTGTACAGAGAGATTTTCCTGTTTGTATACAATATTATGTATTAATAATCAGGAAAATAATAAAAATTCTTTACAACAGCTAATTAATCAAATAATAATTTTATATATAAAAAACTTTTTTTCAGCACCTGTTTTGTTGCCCTTTTCAAATGTTACTAATCTGTTTAACATTAATAAATCACCTGACATAAAACCATCCAGTGTCCAATAATGGAATTAAAACAAACAATAATAATATAAATAATTTAAACAAATCAAAACCCTCATATATAAATTCAATAATTACAAAACAATTGACTTTATTATAACAATATGTTAAACAATATTACATGCATTTTTTTTAATTTATACAATTATATATATATATCATCTTATATAATTTTCCATTCATTTTTATTCAACCAATTATTAACCAAATTTGTAGAAATCTTATAAATATTCATACAATTAGTCAAATTATTTTTAATATAATATGTTTCATATATCTGTCTTCTTTTTGGATCTTTGATGAAATGTAAATATTTAATAGTTTTTGTAGCATCTATTCTATGGCACATTTCAAGTGAATATATAATGCAGACTTATCATCTCTTTTTTTAATAGCATTGTTATGTTCTTTGGTTCTTACTTCTACTTGTTTTCCAATATGCCGAAAGTAAATCATTTTACAAAATTTTGCATGTAATTTTATATACAATTTCTTTTTTGAACTGTAAATCACCCCTTAACCTACAATTATCTATTAATTGATCAAGATTTTTACTATTTGACCAAGCCAATATTTATATTCTCATTAATATATTTTTTACTATACCTTAAAGTATTATAAATCCTAGGATAATATGAAAGTTTAATCCATTTCTTACTTGATTCGTTATTACAATTATCAATACCATTATTAGTCTCAAAATTTTTATCATTTACCATAGATTTTTTAAAAGGAAAAAATATATTGCTAATAGTTATAGGATTATATCCATAATCTTTATATAATTTAATAAATTGATTCTTTTGCAATTGAAATTAGCAATAATTAAAAATTTTAAAAATATGAATGATAAATACAATATAGATAAAAGTGTAGCTCATTTGCAAAAGAATCAATTTATTAAATTATATAAAGATTATGGATATAATTCTAAAACTATTACCAATATATTTTTTATTTCTAAAAAATCTATGGTAGATAATACAATTTTTGAGAATAATGATGGTATTGATAATGGTAATAATGAATCAAGTAAGAAATGGAGTAAACTTCCATATTATCCTAGGATTTATAATACTTTAAGGTATAATAAAAATTATATTGATGAGAATATAAATATTGGCTTGGTCAAATAGTAAAAATCTTGATCAATTAATAGATAATTGTAGGTTAAGGTATGATTTACAGTCCAAAAAGAAATTGTATATAAAATTACATGCAAAATTTTGTAAAATGATTTACTTTGGGCATATTGGGAAACAAGTAGAGGTAAGAACCAAAGAACATAACAATGCTATTAAAAGAAGAGATGATAGGTCTGCATTACATATTCACTTGAAATATGGCCATAGAATTGATGCTACAAAAAGTATTAAATATTTAAATTTGATCAAAGATCCAAAAAGAAGACAAATATATGAAACATATTAAAATTGAAAAGAAATAAAAATCCTTATGCTGCTCTTCCACAAAATAATAATAATAATAAAATGATAATAATTCTTTACAACTGCTAAATAATCAAATAATAATTTTATACATAAAAAACTTTTTTCAGCATCTTCTTTGGTGCCCTTTTCAAGTGTTATTAATCTATATAACATTAACGAATCACCTGACATAAAACCATCCAGTGTCCAATAATAGAATTAAAACAAACAATAATAATATAAATAATTAAAACAAATCAAAACCCTTATATATAAATTCAATAATTACAAACAATTGATTATATCATAACAATATATTAAACAATATTACATGCATTTTTTATACAATTATATATATCACCTTATATACTTTTCTATTCATTTTTATAACCAATTATTAACCAAATTTATAGAAGTCTTATCATACAATTAGTCAAATTATATTTAATATAATATGTTTCACATATTTGCCTTTTTTTGATCTTTGATGAAATTTACCTTTTAGATATTTACAAAAAAAAAACAATAATATATTACCTTTTTATATAATATGGTGCTGTTATAATATTTACCTTTACATATTTACTATCGTTATTTTACATTACCTGTTAGTTAAAAATGTTTATTATAATATCTTGTAAACAGTATGATTAAAGTTGTTGTTTTGAAAGTTAACTTGAGTATTAAGAGTTGCATTTCTTTTGTGAGAGTCATTGTCACTACATCACATGAACCCAAAGTAACTCAAAGTGTACGTTTTGAGATTGAAATAAGAAATTAATCTGGTTCAGAACAATATAATAGTCAACTAAGCACACCATTCTTAAAAAATAGTTTAACTGGCTGTAAGCAGCCTTGATCACATAAGTCATTTATGGTATTGCAAATTACCAATTATATTCATCTATAAGGAATTAAATTATGAATTACTTATTATTAAAAGTATAAAATCTAATTACAATTTAGATAACAATATTAGTTTAAGAGTAAGTATTAGGGAATATAAATATAATATAGGGGTACAATTTTGATTATAGATTCAGGTTATAAGTCTTTTCTTAATTAATACACTACCTATAGAGTTCAGTAAAATACCTCTTGATATTTTATAGGTGGATCAAATAACTAATTAAAAATCAATGGTTATCCTGCGATTTCCTTTGCATAAAATTATTATTATGATTATTGCTAATAATAATCCTATAGAAGTAATAATAATAACATTCAATATACAATAACATGATAGTATAAATTCTTCATTAGTTAATTGAAAGTCAATAATTATAGATGTTTTATTATATTCATTTAATCATTATTGTTAGTCATGAGAGTATGTAGATACTGAATAAGGAGGAGTGTCTAGGTATTCTCATGCCATTGGATAAATGCTAAAGGGTATGCAATATTGTTGATAGGATAGGAGAGTCTCACAATTGTTAATATTGACCAAAGATAATTGAGAAAATGGTAAGAATCTTAAATGATACCTAGATGAAGTCATAGGATAGCCTAATATAGGGACTTGGCATATCATCTAGGAGTCATCATCCTGCTGGCAGGGTACAATATTTATCGAAGATTACATCCAATTCACAATAGCTGTTTTGGGAATTTTAACAGTTTTTGAATAGACTTAACTTTTGTGAACAAATCTTTTCCAATAGAAGTTTTTGTGTAAAGCTTAATGACATAAAACCAGAAAGTTGTCCAATATTAAAAATATCAAATTATTCTCTGAAATTAGACTAAACTTGTGCCGCATTAAGATTTTAATAAATCTCATTCATATCCAAATTATTTTTTTTTATTTGTTAATTTTTAAGACAATTTATATGAACATTGAATCTATTGTGTTTTATTACTAAAATAAATATTGAAATACAACCACAACCATTCAGAATTTTATATTTTTCATCAATCTTTTTTTTTCACTTCCTTCCTTATGGCTTTTGTAATTTATCAGCCAGGATATTTAAACAAAAGGTTGCCGGTCCCTGTCCTAAACTAAAAATCTATCTGTTTCAGTAGCTTGCAATAAATGATATTCTTCCTACTTTGAATCGGCATACATTATGCAAGAATAATTCACCCAGAAATATTCCACAATTAATATAGAGTATATTCCAAAACATGATGGCTCAGACCAGAATATATAACTGAACATGAGATGTAATGAATGTATTTTGCATTTCACCTGATCAAAGAGTTTCTAACTCAATAATGACAACTCAAGGACCACATTTCATAATGTTATTCAACATATTCTTATTTCATAACTCTTTTTACTAAAATTTTATATACTTCATTTGCTGTTATGTATTCATTCATGCCTGGAGCTGAAAAATAATAAATAGATTAGTGATGCATTTCTTGCAGCTATAACCATTAATTTAATTGATTATAATTTAAAATTGCAATAAGCGAAATCATTTAATTCATGGAAGTAAAATTTAAATATTGGGTAATCCAATTCAAAATTAGTTTATATTTTATCACCCTCTCTTTTCACTATCCAGGCACCAATTTTTTTTTTTGTGGAATGAAAATTACATGAAGTTTAAAAATAATTTTGTTTTGGTATACTTTGTATTAAAGATAATTGTAGTAACATGTTTGTGAATCTTTTTATTTATTTATATAGCCCAATTTATAATGATAATATGTTAATTCATTCCAACTGACCAAAATGAATGACTTCTTGCATCCATTGATTACTCTGGCTCACAATGAGTGGCGCTACCATATGAAGAGTTGTGCCTCAGTGTATGATGACCAAGCTTGTTATAGTGAATATTAGGCACTACATTCTTTAGTAGGATTGAGTAATATTTCATTATTTTGATTTCTTCTGGAAACATTAAAAGTATCTATTACCATTGAATGCTCATCTAGGGTGGGATTTCTTTATTAGCATATTTCTTTGCACATTTTTAGGTGCTAATATCTAAAACATGGTTAGTTTTTACACAATCATTTCCATGATAATTGATGTAAGATGCTTTTTTTTTTTCAAAATTGTGTATTTACAACTTCTTTCATAGGTATTATGATAAAAATATCAGAATTTTTTTTTTTACTTGCCTTTTGCAAACTGTCACGAACAGTTTATTATTAGTTTTTCTCAGTCATTGTGCTTTTATCTACTACTTTTCCAAGTTAGAAACTGATCCAGACATAACTTGAAATATTTTCTTAAATATGTCCCATAGCCAATCTAACTAATATCTACTTTTGGCTGAGGAAAAAAAAACATATAAAAATGCTCAACCTTCATCAGCCGGTAATTGCAAACCTGATGAGTAATATCTGCTTCTTTATTGCTTCTCTGTGTGGGAAGACAATTTAAAGCTGCTATATGTTTTCATTAAGAGATTTATTTTTGCTAGTAATAAATTAAATTATTTTTGTAGAAATATTTGATTTTTTTTACTTCAAAAGCTAATATTTTTTTTTGTTCAGTAGGTTTATTTTGATTTTGAAAAAAATGCGTGAAGTTTATGCAATAGTTCTTTGTTCCTCATAACATTTGTTGGTATGGTTTGTATATCATATAATAATGAGTCATATGTTAACACCTTGCTTTCCTTTACTACTTGAATTCATTACTAATCGAAATCCGCCAGTTCCTAGTTGCTTTAAAAATTGCATTCATAAATTATAAGGTGAGCCATCTTCAAATTATTTTTTGAGAATATCTAAAAAGTTTAGCTAATTAAATTAAACTTAAAAATGTATTTATATTATTATGTATTTAAACATTATATATATAAAATAATGGATGATAGTATGATTAAATATTGTGTAAATCCTAGAGATATTTTAGGAAGAATTCAAATATTTTTTTACTTTGAAATTTCTATTTGAGTTCAGAGTCACAGTTATTCAAAGAGCTAACATTTATACTTTAATAATAATATATAGTTAGCATATCTCATTAAATTTTTCTAAATGGAATCTGATAATAAGCTGAATATAAATATATTTTACTTCACCATAATTCTCGTGTTTAAATAAAACATCAGAATATTAGTAAGCTGTCAAGGCATTAAAGTAGAATCCATTTAATATTCTTATCACAAGATCTTTAAAATAGATAGTAAATAAAAATAATGGTTGAAACAGACTGAAAGTAAATCTGTCCTTAAATTATCTCGATTGTAATTGGAAAAAATATTGACTGAATGTAGATTAATAATCAATCACTTTTTACGACCTTTCAAACTAATTACTATATAATACTTTAATGAAATAACTAATTTTCAACTCATTCAATTATGCATCGATTTATGTATATGTATATAATACCATATACACCTTAAATGAACAGTTTACAGTACAATGTATAATTTAAAATATAATTTATTATTTCTTGCTTATGATTTCAACTCTCCTGCTGTGTTATGTATGTACATGGACTATGTCCTATACATGAGGGCTCAGAGTGACTTGTGGTCAACATGGGTAAGATGAGAAGATTGGCATTAAGGAGGGCTTTGAGCATTCCATCAGCAGATTTTCAAGTAAATGGATGGCTGAAGAGTTGTGGGGTGAAATAGTTTTAAGCCTGTCCATTAAAGTATGAAGATTGGCTATCTTAATATAAGCTGAGCTTTGATTATATATATGTGTAGAGATGACAATCTGAACAACTGACAAGTGCTAGTTTAGCACTAAATACTTATATTAGTGATTATTTATCATTTCAACATGTGTGGAATCAAGTGAATTAGTGGTATGATATAGCATGATGGTTGAGGGCATGTGAAACTCTGAGTTCAAACCCCTATATATTACATAGATAAGTGCAGGTATGAAAAAACCTGTTCTATAGAAAAAAAATTCATATTTCAAATATAGTGCTTTAAGGTTAGCCCATCCCTCTTATATGTATGTAAATGAACTATGTCCTATATATGAGGGGTCATAGTGACTTGTGGTCAACATGTGTAGGATGAGAAGGTTGGCACTAGGGTGGGCTTTGAGCATTCCATCATCAGATTTTCAAGGAAATGGATGGCTGAAGAGTTGTGGGGTGGAGTATTTTGAAGCCTATCCATTAAAGTATGAAGTTGGCTATCTTAATATAAAATGAGCTTTGATTGTATATATGTGTGGAGATGATAATCTGGACCAACTGACGAGTACTGGTTTAGCACAAAATATGGATATTGGTGACTATTTATCTTTTCAACATGTATGTAATCAAGTGTATCAGTGGTTTGAGATAGCATGATGGTTGAGGGTCATGTGAAAGTTTGAGTTCAAACCCCTTATATATTACCATATGTAAAGGCAAGTATGAAAAAGCCTGTTCTGTAGAAAAAAAATTCATATTTCAAAATTTGATTTTGAAAGTGTGAAAATTCTTCATGAAGAGGGAAAGCATAATAAAAGAAAAATTAAGGAGGCAATTTTTATAAATAGGAATAAAATGCATTTAGTAAATAGAGAAGTTGTCTAGTGTTGTTAGCCAAGAGGTCAGCATAGCTGCATTGCAAGCAAGCAGTTGGTTGCAGATAGTTGTTGTGGGTTCGCCTCCCAGCTGATGCTGTGACATGAAAATAAATAAATAAATAAATAAAGAAGCTGCTAACATTAAAATACAGAATTGGTGGGATTTGAATTGGTGGTGTTTGCTTCCACTTTGTTTTTTTTTTTAAATTTAATGGCAGTTAAGGCATGTTTAAGAAATTAACCAAAAGTATTTCTACAGATTTAAAGACATTATATGATTATATATCATATATTATATATAAGTATGTATAGAGAGATAAGCATTAATTTTATAATTATATATAGTTAAATCTTGTAGCTTTGAAAATGACTGCTAGACAGTTGAAACCATAAGCAAAACAGAATAAATTATATTTTAATACATATATAGCACAGTAAAGTGTTAACTTAAGGAGCATATGGTAGTTTATATAAGTAAATAACTAGTGAGTTGTTACTATTTATTATTTATTATATTTAAGGGACTGTCATATTATTGAAGTGTGGAATTTTTTTAAGGAGTGTATTATGGATACAAGTAAATCTATTCTTGGACTCACTAAAAGAAGAATCATGACTGGCTTACTGACAATAATCTTATTATTTATGATTTGACTAAAAGAAAATGTGGCACTTTCTGCTTGGTAAAATAATACATTAAATGTAAAAATCTTAAGGTAAAACTTCAGTGACTATCAAGAAAGCTTAAAAATGAATGGTAGATTAAAACTGAAAAAAAAAAGATTTAAACATTTTCTGATCATAGATATTCTAGATGTTTTGATACTTTGAAAGCAATCCATGAACCTGCCCATTATCACAATCATATTAAATCAAGTAATCGTACTCTGTTATATGATGACAATGATATTTTGAACAGGTGGAAGGAGTATTTTGATCTTTTTTTGAATAATGATACAAGAACAAGGCGAAACTCTCCATACAGTAGTGCCACCCTGGGCCAACCAGAGTAATCAATGGATTCCAGAAGGCTTTTGCATAAAATCCCTACCTAATGCCTACTCATCCAATATCCCCAGACTAGTTTCTGGCTTGTGACCTTCATCAGTGAGGAACTTTGGATCTGAGACCACTGCATCTAGATTATTCTGGTTGGCACAGGGTGGCACTTCTGCAATTTTGACTTGTTTATAAACAATTATGTGCTAGTATAAGAGATGGTGATCATGTGAGTCTTAATGATACAAGAATTGAGTTGATGGGATTGATATATCCATTTTAACTGCTCAATTAGATTTGGATAAAGATATCTAATTTAGTGGAGTTAAAACAGCTCTTTGTAATTTTAAAAATGGGAAAAATTGCAGGAAGTATTAAAATATAGTAATAATATGTTAGCTTCAAATACATTGGAATTTTTTAGTCATATATGAAGTCATGAAGTTGTGCCACCAATTATAAGCATACTTTGATAGTTCCAATTTTTAAAAACCAAAGGGAATAGATGAGATTGTAATAATTATTATTCACTATACTAAGGAATACTTTTAAGAATTTTATTGGATAAGTTGCTTGTTGCCAGTAAATGTTAAAAAGATATTGAGAGCTACTATGACTAAGTGTAATCTGTCTAATCCAAATGAGTCATATGCTTATGAAATTTAAAACCTTAGGAAACTAAGACAGCCTATATAGTAAAATTGTTTAACATATATGTAGTACTAATATCATGTATATAAAATCACTAATTTTACTCATATTAAAATTTTAATTGTAAAGAATAATCCAAAAGCATAAAAAATTAATAATATAGATCAATACAATATGTTAATTCCTAGACCTATTTTAGCATATTTGGATACAGATCTCCAACTTTTGAAGCATACTTTAAGGCAATGCATGATAACATTCATAATCATGGTGTTGCAGTTTTATTTCCACTAAAACAACTTCCACAATCAACACAACTGCTCCAGAATTCTCACCCTTCTGTTATACAGATCAATCATTCAAAGTCCTTCACAGCTCATTGGTTAACAATAAATGTTCATCATGACCAGTTAATAGTTTGTTTATCTTAGTTGACATATCCAGATTTGATCAATTCCTCTACTTTCAATAGTCAGTGGGGATTAATTAGTTTGCTTTTAGAATTTTAGGAATCCAATTGCCTTAATTTATTTCTTCCATGTAATTACTTTAATTATACAAATTTTTTTTTTTGTAGATAAAAACTCTTTTACTGGCTGATTTAATAGTTTAGATTTATCTTTGTTTTTCATTAATATTTTTTATAAAATATGTGTATAACTTCAACACTGGTCATGTGATGTGTAACTTTATGTAAGTATGTTTTATCCAAACCACTTTGAACACTTTTTAGCAAAACTCTTTATTTATACATATATATACACCTACATTTTGCCTGGCTGAAGAAGACTGTAGGACAGTCGAAATGTAGGTGCATGTATATATGTACAAATAAAGAGTTTTGTTAAAAAGTGTTTGAAGTGGTTTGGATAAATTGTATTTATAGGATAACTATTTGCTTTTCTAGATTGCATATAAGTACTGTTTGATTCCAACATTTATTTTTAAATTATTTTTGACCAACATTCTATAACCTGCACCAAACTTACATGTAATTGTTTGTTTATTATAATCACTGCTGTGACATATAATTCTGTGAATGATTTACGTAATTTTGCAAATGGGAATTGAGTGCTGGTAGAGAAGTGCAATATATACTTCTTCATATAGTACTATTTTTCCAATTTGCTGATTATTAACATTAAATTTTGGATAGCTTTTTCAAATCTATCTATTAGATTGATTCTAGTATCAGGGTATGATTATGATTTTTTATCTCTCATTCTTTTATACATTCTTTAAACCTGTTCAACATAAATCCAATTTCATTATCAGAAACTAAGGCTTATGGAAGATCATGATATGAAAAAAGTTTGCATAAATTTTTTAATTATTACTTTATAACTAATATTTTTTTATTAGTTTCTATTCATCCCATCCCAAATAAGAATCAATGGCAACTAAAAATAAGTATCTGCAAATGGACCAGCATGTTCAATATGCATATGCTGCCATGCCACAAAATTGTCAATGGGCAGCCTATCACATAATTGACTTTTATTGCATCCTTTAACAAAGATTTTGATATTACAATTAATATTAGACTACCATGCATAACTACAGGCTAATGCTTTTACTCTGATGATATCTGGGTATTCCCCATGTAATAACTTCATTATTGAGTCTCTACTATTAACTGAAATTAATACATGTTTGTCCACCAGTATGCAACCTTCTCAAACCAATAATTTACTGAAAGCCTTCCATAACATCTTATCGAGAATTTTTGATGCTTATTCGGCCTATTCTTTCAGATTTGGATTATATGTTATTGATAGTCAACACTTTCATCTGTCCAGTAGGCCACTATTTTGCTTGTCAAAACATGTGAATTAAGCACATCAATATAATTTAGTTAAAATTCCTTACTTTTGCTCTCAGTCTCAACTGATATTGGATAGAATGTAGACATGATCAATTTGCTTTTTCTTTTTATACTTTAAAGCATAGTCATATTTGGATAGTATGTTTAAATATCTAAGCATGCGAGGGCTAAGATGATTGGGAACTTATTGTTTATTGGCTAAAATTTATAATAGAGGTTGTGACCACATAGTTATTGATGAAATTTTTAGACTTCAAATAGTATGGCATGGGCTTCCCTGACCAGTTGACTGCAATTAATATCAGCTTTAAATAAGATGTGCAATGTGTAGGCAATAGGTCAGATGACATAATAGTGCCTGCATT
This sequence comes from Epiperipatus broadwayi, assembly GCA_028023455.1. NCBI lineage: Eukaryota > Metazoa > Onychophora > Udeonychophora > Euonychophora > Peripatidae > Epiperipatus > Epiperipatus broadwayi. The sequence continues at coordinate 22,317,278 of JAQFVV010006198.1, forward strand.
ACAACTTCTTATGCATTCATAGTAGAGGATAAAAATTTTTATATAATGAGTGAATCACGTGATATATGACTTGATTTCCTAGCAAAGATAAAAAAATTTACTTAAAATGAGTAGTGATTTGATACACAAAAATGCATTGATTATGTCATCAGTTCCATAAATGGTTCTTTTTGAGTAGGTTATATGAGCCTTCCACTTCAAAAAGTTCTCAAAATAATTTAACAGATCCAGAAAAGCTTGTAACTGCTTTACATTATTAGGCCTCAGGGCTTCTGCTATAGCTTTGACCTTTTTAGGAGATGGAGACATAATTTTCACTTGAAATTATATGCCTTATAAATTTTATTTTTCTCACCTTCTAAATATATTTTCAAGTATTTAATTTTGCCCCAAATTATTTCCAGCCTTTTTTTAAACTCGAGAAGCAACTTCTCAATTGATTTTCCATTCTAACTGTGACTGGAATGATATAATGCCCTCAAGATCACCAAAGAGGGTCTCAATTTTTAACTGGAAAATATTAAATGCAGAAGTTATTCCAAGTGATAGTCGCTTGTCTGTAAATAATTCTTATGAGTGGTTAGTGTTTTTGAAGCTCTATTTGGCATTGCTATATGGTGAAGATACAATTTTTGTAAAGAATTAGATGTCTGCAATGATACAATAATGCTCTAGCATTAAAGATTGAATAAGTATGCTTGTTAATTGTCTTGTTGACAAATATGCAATAGTCATCATTTCTCTATCAACTCTAATACTCCATTGTCACAAATCCCTGAAATGTATTCTGTCTTCTTCACTCGTTCTTTTTTGAGTGAATGGTGAATAAGAGCTTGAACAGTTTTTCGGGAAGATAATTTTAATAATACAAAATAGTTTTTATTTTTCTCAGATTCTATTAAAAATTTAAGGAATTTCCCCCTCATTTTCTTCTTAGTTGCATTATATTTACCAAAAATAAATTTGATGCCCAATTTCTTAAACAGTTCATGTCCAATTACTGAGTTTATTGAAACAAGACCATATATATGAGCATATGATATGTTTTCTCATTCTTCATACTAGAAGGAGATTTAGCTACAGCTTTAATTTTAAAAGCATTGCCATTTATGTCCAAGGCTTTTAACTGTTTTCTGGTTATTGACAACTTTTTACATTTGGCATTTACAGAAATCCAAACACATACTAAAATCAAAGATATTCCATTTCCATATCTATTGATTTGGGCCTTGTATACAATTAGTTGATGTGTTTTTATACAGGCTGATTGTCTTTTCTATTCAATATATCTTTGCAATTGCTGCCATTTTCTGGTACATATCATTTTGATGTGACTTTTTTATTATACGATTTACAACATACATTTTTCCCATGACAATTACTGGCTTTGTGGCCAACTTTTTCACAACAAAAAAAATAAGGGTTTTATGACCAATTGTATTCTCATTGACATTTTTTAATAACTTTTTTCTTTATTTTAAATGATTTACAAACATCAGTTTGCACATTAATTTTTGCCTCTGTGAATTCTTTTGATTGTTCAAGATCAATTCCTGGATTATTCCATAATTTATGGTTTCATTATATACTCATACTATTAATTAGCTAACAACTGTTGCCCCAAACTAATACTAGTCAGCCCCCACAGAAATGGCTCTAGGAGTGCCTCTTGAAGATATGAGCCACTAATGCAATTTTTTTGCAAAATCACAAAGAATAATGTTGCAATCATTAATCTTTTTTATTTCTGCTCTGACAGCAATTTCTGAAATGAGATCTGGCAATATCCCTGGAGGAACATGGGTTAAAATAATATGATAAGTGTTATTTTAAAGACAATTCTCAAGTCTATACCTAAAACATGCAAAACTCACTATACATATTGCCACACACAGCAAGCTAGAGTAATCAATGGACACCAGAAGGCTTGTGCATAAAATCCCCATCTAGTGCCTACTCATCCATGTGATGTTTAAAGTCTACACCTACTAACTATTTCTATTATTTTATGCACATTTTGAGAGGTATTATTTTGCCCTTTTTTGACCAGTGACAGAACTAGCATGGGATTCAGGTCAGATCATCAACACCCGAAGAAGAGGGGAGAATCATACCTTTTAAAACATTGTGCATATACTAACCTGTTTGATGTGCTATTACTAACAGTTGAAGATATTTGAAATATTTAAATAAAGTTAATTTTTTCTAAAGACATTCAATATACATATTAGATGATGGAAATAATCCAATATAAAAATACAACTAGAACATCATCATCACAAATTGTCAGGAAAAACACGAGACTTGATAGTATATATTAGCTTTAAAGTGAAAAATAATGGGTCAAAATAAGTGGGATAGAAGAATTGAATCAATTATCAGTCCAATTATTAATTAATATACAAAAACACAAGTTCTTTACCAATTTATAAAGAAAAATTCTGAGAAAATTTTTGCTTGAATAGTTATCAACTTGAAAATGTGAATCAGTTTAAATATCTTAGTAGATTTTTAGGTAGAATGGTGGACTTATATGTAGTTCAATGTGATGCTGTTTTATCAAATTAAAAGATATTTTCATCGCAGAGATATAACTATAACAGTTAAGAACTGAAATATAGGATTATTATATATCTGTATCAATACATGTAATATATAGGGTATATGAGCACAGACTTTTACAAGTCCCACCCACTCTCCACTATCTCATAATACTGATACATTTGAACACATATATGTCAAAAAGATAAACAATCATCAATATATGTATTTCATGCTAAACTAGCAATCATCAGTTGGTCCATATTATCATCTCCACACATATATGCAATAATCAAGGGTATCAGTGTTATGAGATAGAGTGGAGAGTGGTGGGACATGTGAAAGTCTGTGCTCATATACCCTATATTTTATAACAATTAAGGTAACTGTATATAAAATTATTATTTTATTCCATTTATTGTATAAAGATGAAACTTGGATGACCTATTGCTACATTATAAAGGCATTAGAAAAGTTTTATTTGAGGATTGATTCATAACATTTTAAATGTGCAATGGCAAAATCAAAAAACCAGTCATACTATAAAGTTTACTAATGTAAAATCAACACCTTTATTGGATTGGATATATAAAATAAATGAGAATATAAGATTTCCTAAAAGGTTGTTTCATAATAAACTTGAATATGGTTTTCATGAGAGAGGTAGACCCTAACTACATTCTAATAATTACCTCATAGATATTATAAGAAAGATCATGTCAGTTGTTTCAATTGAGAAAATATGACAAAGTATAGAATACATTGAAGAGCTACAGTTATGTAGGATGTTGGAATATTTGAAAATGAAGTTTTCTGCTAAAAAAAATTAAAAGATGACAAATATCAAGTAAACAGAAAAATTAACCAGCTTATTGTATATGTGGATGTCTTTGTGGTTTACAAATTTGTTTATATAGTCATTGTAAAATTCATTTCTAGAGTAGTTTTTTCTTCTTCTATCAAATGTATTATTTATTGTGAAATTAGAATTTTCATACTTCTTTTATAAGTTGTTGTTTATTATATATTATATTAATTTATTTGAAAAGTAAAAATGATTATTTACTAATCTATCTTCAAACATTTACTCTTTCCCTATTGTAATGAAGTTATTTCAAACTTCTAGATTAGACTTTATTTTAATCTGTTTTAGTTATTGCTTTTATATACAATATATTTAAAATTTTAATTAAGGGTGAATGCAATCCATTTATTACTTAATTGTAGTGTTTCCAGGCTACTCATTTTTAAAAAAACTATTCATTTATTTAAGCATAAAGGTTGCTGATATAATTTCTATGTGATAACCAATTAGCTATTGGCTTTTATGATTTATTGTATTTAAAGTATTGTAAATTAATTTGTTTGAAAGATAATAAAAATGATTATATTTATTAATGTAGCTTCATTTTTTCTTATCATACTTACTATAACTAATTATCTTTTATTTAAATATAGAGCACTTAACCAATAACAATAATAAATTTATAACTCTTATCATATAACAATGACTCAAGCAACATATATAACAATGTATTATACACTTAGACTTAACAGTAATATTTATGCATATATTCCATCTTTATTGTTAAAAGGAGGTTGCCTTGACAACAGTTTGAAATTGTTGATTGTTATTGATTTTGGGATTGTCTAAGTGTTGACTGGTTTTTAATAATATGTATTTATAAGTTATAAATTAGTCACAACATATCCCCTCAGGCATATTAGATACTAATAAAGATTTGTGGTATGTAGAAGTTTGTAGATTTATTAGAATTTAATATTCTCTATTTTTTCTTTAGCCGATCATCTTCAATTCATGGATGTATAATTGTAATCTTCAGTAGTGATAATTCTATCTCCCTCCACTACCACTCTTCCACACACCCTATGTCTAAAATTTATCTTTTTTATCATCTTCTCTCTACTGTTTGCTTTACCACTCTCATAATGTATTATTTCTTTTTTCTATCATTTATCTTGCTTTAAATTTTTTTTTTTCCTAGATGCAGTTTTTAATTAATTCTAATTACTTCTTAATTTTTTCTAATCTGTTTTCAAATCTTTTTTCTCTATTATAGATTAAATTAATAAATTAAATTTTTATTATTTACAAAATAACTATAAAAGTCACTATCTTATGTCGTGGTTTGGGAAGTCTCTCTATCGGCAAAATATGCTTGACTATTATGAATTTTAAGGTGCATGGAATTTATGTTAAAGCCTGGTTAAAAAGTATTTGCATATGCTTTCTAAGCACTCAATAAATTAATTATTACTCTTCAATAGTTTATAGAATTTCCAACAGTAAGATCATAATATTAATTTTCTGTAAATTGCAAGATTTTGTTTAGGTTAATTTGTGAAAGGAATAGTGGACTTAAACAGTAGGGAAAACAACAGCTTCATGCTCTCAGATCAAGATGCTTGATTCACCGATATAATTAAAAAGTTAGGTTAAAGATAAGATGGCCACTCTTATCTTTATAAAAGTCACTATCTTGTGTCATGGTTTGGGATCCCTCTATTGGCAAAATATACTTGACTATTATGAATTTTAAGGCACATGGAATTTAGGTTAAAGCCTCGTTAGAAAGTATTTAAAATAACTATGTATATGTCAAGCATAATTGGTATATATACTTAAAATATACATATTTAACACAGTCTTACCCATTTCAAAAAACTTTCACTTTTTGAAGTACCATAATCCATCAAAGCAGCTATTCTTTTAATTTTTCTAACTTATATATATATATATATGTTTAGAAATGGGTTTATCATTGTTAACTTTTTTTCCTGATATGTCACTTGTCTCTATTTCTCTGGGAAATTTACTGATTTTTGTAATAATTATGCATTATGAGTTTCATTATTTATTATGGCTCATCAATGAGTGTGAATTATATCCCTTCACAATATAATATCATTTATTAATAAATGTCATATATATATGCTTCTACAATATAATACCATTTTTTACAATTTACTTTCATTATTTGTATAGACAAGTTTTGGTAATGTTTTTTTGTTTACCCAAAAGTTTTTTAAATCCATTATTAATTATCCAGAATATTCTCATTCTGTATAACTTTAATTTTTCACTGAGATATCCCTTGATTCACTTCCAGCATAAATATTGACAGTTTAATTTTTAGTTTCCTTCCACACATCATTTTAGCTGGAGAATTCTTTATTCTAATTAACAATGTAAAATATTGAAAAAATAAAATTCTACACACTGTCTTGGATAAGTTCAAAATTCCATAGCTCTGACATTAATTGCTGCACTGCTTCTCCATTAAAATATTTGATTCAGGATAATGTGCAGTGTTAGAATATATCCCATTTAAATTTAAAGTTGTCCATACCTGGAGGAAATATTATATATTTGTCTGAGATAATTGGGTTAAGATATATCAAATTCATGCAAAATCTCATTTAATTTGGAAATAGTTTCCTCCATGCCTTGTTTTTTGCACCTCAAGTATGAATCCATTAATATAGAAAAATGCTAATATAGGATATATATATATTTTATGTGTCAAAGCATCGGCCAGGAAGCAAACTCCAGGACAACTGCTTGTAAGGCAGCTGTGCTAACCAGTTGACCACCAATGCTTGACACGATTAAATCATGCTATATATTTTTTTAGAAGCCAGTATTATTTGGATTTATTTTTTTTGCTTTTTTCTTATTACCTTAAATAGTTTTATATATATAGGGTATATGAGCACAGACTTTCAGATGATCCATCACTCTCCACTCTATCTAATAACACTGATACACTCAAGCACATATATGTTGAAAAGATAAGTAATCACCAATATATGTATTTCATGCTAAACCAGCAATCATCAGTTGGTCCAGATTATCATCTCCCACACATATATACTATAAGTGCTCAGATATATATTAAGATAGACAATCTTCATACCTTAATGGACAGGCTCCAATTTACTACACACTCCAACTCTTCAACTGTCCATCCAATTGAAAATCTGATGATGGAATGCTCAAAGGCCAAACTCACTACATGCAAATGAGTGTTAAGATGGGGTAAAATAATTTAAATTTATATTACACTAAGCATACTTTTGGCAGAACACTGCCAGAATCATAGCACTGTCTTATTTCACAGGGCAAAACAAAGTAATGAACATAATTCGATTTTCCTCGAACACAAGTGTATATTGGGTTACGCTTTAATCCAACTAATGTGAAGACAGTTTGCACCAAGAGAGATGATAAAAAAAATAAAAATACAAGGAGGCAATGGCAATTGCAAAAGATCCATATACAATTAATAAAAAGAAATCATGTGTTCCATTGTCAAAGACATGAAATATTTAAATGTATTATTTACATAATGAAGTGCACTCATTTAAGGACACAACTTTTTAACTGCAAAATAAGACAGCACTACAATTCTGGCAGCATTCTGCTGAAAGTATGCTTAGTGCAATATAAATTTTGCATTACTTTACCTTTTCTTAACACTTGGTTAAATAGTTTCGCAAATGTCACTTTACATAGCTTGTGTATACATGGAATTTCTTCATTATTCAGTTCTATTTTCTCTGAAGAAACTAAACTGATTTTTTAATTTTTGCTTGATACCCAGAGAGACAAACCACTCCTTTTCTATTGTAGGGTTAAAATTGTAATAAAATAGTAGTAGTTTTATTTTTTATTTACACCAGAATTCTTGAGCTATCTACAATCTTAATAAAGTTCCTGCTAGTGATGGAGTGTTGGTACAAATAGAAATTAAAATTTTCCAATCACTATATTTAATTATAAATAAGCCAGTTCCATTGCATATTTCCATCACTATTTATTTGTTGTATATTCAGACAGATAATGTTATCTATTCTCAACCCTTTGTTCTCATGGTTTTGGTTTCTAAAATAGATTTATTTTTGCTATATGCTTATTTCTTATCTTTTATCTTACTATCTTGTTAGCATATTTTTGTTTTGTAAAGATTTCTTCTCATTACAGCTCCTGCAGCTTTCCTTCTTCCGCTTGCAATCTTTAGAAAAATGGTCTGATTTACTACACCAGAATTTTATTTTTATTTTTTATTGGTGACTGACTTATTCGCTTTGGGAATCTCACTCCAGGTATAATATATTACTAGCTCATAAGCTAGCCCCATTTGAATGACTCCTTCTAAATTAAACTGGTAATAGCAAGCAATTTTACCTAAATTAATCATCATGCATTATTTTGGCAACTGTTCCAATAAGGATTTCTCCAGAGAGTCACAATAACAGGCTTTTACCAATTTTTCTGAAGCATGATTGTACTCTTAAGTATTTCTATCTAAACTGCTATGTATTGCAAAAATGAAGGTAAACAATGTACAGAATATGATTTGATAGTTAAGAATGTAAATAATTATTCGGTATTTTCATTACTTTTAAGCTAATAAATATAACATGATCACCATTTCTTATGCTTGCTTATAACTGTTATTAAAACAGGCAAAACTCTTTATATGTATTGCCACTCAGTGCAAGCCAGAGTAAGGCTTGTGCATAAAATCCTCATCTAGTGCTTACTCATCCAATATCCCCAGAGTTGCAGGGCTCTCAGATCCAAGGCTGAAGGCCACAAGCCAGAAACTAGTCTGGGCATATTGGATGAGTAGGCACTAGATGAGGATTTTATGCATAAGCCTTCTGGCATCCATTGATTACTCTGGATTGCACTGAGTGTCAATATGCATAGAGAGTTTTGCCTGTTTTAATTTCTTTTCATTACTATGGTTATTTGAGTTTTTTAGAGTTCATTAGATTTAAACCCAGATGGCACTTTTTGTCTCCCACACCACAACACAACAGCTTATTTTAATAATGTCACCAATTTTGTCATTCATTAAAAAGTTTTTCTATTCATTTAAACATGAATATCTGAAAACTATTAATGTTAAGTTTCAATACTTGACACTTTGGAAATAAAGTTCCTTATTGTTTTTACATATTTTATCTGGTCTTATGCATATTAATCAGGTTCACACAATAGGTGTAACTGCTTCAAATTCTTTGCTGTGTCTGAATACTCTTTAACTAGTTATAGTGACTTAACTAATACGTATAGAAATTTATAGCATTTTTTGCATATATATATATATAATAATTTATTGTGTGAATATTCTTTGTCTAGTTGTAGAGGTATTATACCTCAACTTATTTTCAATTAATGAACTAGACCAGATTCAATCTTGTCTCGATTGGGTTGACCATTAGTTGTCACAGTTCAATATATATATGAATAGATAACATATATTCAATGAGAGATGCAGGCCAATGGGTGATAATGTCCAGTGAATCCACTTGTTTTCATTATGAAAGAAGATTTGACTGTAAATAGTCATCCAATTGAAGGTAATGACAGACAGCAACAAATTACTGTCAAATCTAAATGGTGACACCTTGTCCATTATATGGTTAAGAAGTGAGGTAATCACATTAGAAGTGATAGCTGCTAGAATCTAAATCACACATGAGGCAAACTGTCAAAAAACAGAGATACAAGCCAAACTGTCATAGTATGCAGCCAGAAGAGTCACTATATTTACTCATGAGATAAATTGTCAAGGTAGATAAGCTTAGCAAGAGTATTTGAAATCCCTTACAGAAATAGTTGCATGACAACTAAATGCTATACCAAGCCAACAGTTTCAGGCAAAGGTATGATGTATATATTGTGAATATACATTTGTATATTTGTTTTAATTAATATTGAAATGTATATTTGTGAGTTTATGCTTCTAGTAATCACACAGGAAACACAACAGTTGGTGGTCACAACAGGATATTGACAGCTAACATTAATACTGTGTCAATAAAAAATTTAAAAAATCAAATATAAGTGGTTACTCATTAACCACCCTCATGGGTTGTTTAAATCTGTATTATTAAAAATTGAAACAATAAACAAATATATATAAGATTGAGCTTTTAGTGAAATTAAGTATATAAAGCTATGTATTGAAAGTCTAAGCTAGAATAAAGATATTTAAACCAACGAAAATCTTTTTCGTTTTTAAATAGTCAAACATTTATTTATTGATTACATATATGTGTTTATAAATTATTAGTTAGGTACTACTTATATTCTCAGGCTTATTAAATAATGATAAAGACTAGTGCAGTCTGTACGAATTTTAGATTGATTTTTGAATACTATAATAGTGAAGTTTTCTGTCCAATCATGCTCTTCTTGGCTAATAATCATTAGTTTACTTGTTAGTATAATTGCATTTTTTATGAATCACATTTCAACTTCCATGCTGTGATTAAAACTATTTATTTAGCATTTTATTGTTTATTCCACAGCTCACCGTAAAGCATATATTTTTTTCTACCATTGTATCTTGCTACAAAAGCTTAATTTGTTTTTTCTCTAATTGCAGTTTTTAATTAATCCTAATTAATTTTCCTTAATTATTTCGAATCTGTTTTCAAATTTCTTTTCTGTTATAGGTTAACTACATATTTTTAATTAACAAAAATAAATTACATTTTTATAATTTATAAAATAACTCCATCTATGTCAAGCATATATATATATATCCAAAAATATGCATACTTAACAATAATTCTATAATAAATTGTTATTAATGGATTTAATAGTAGTATGATATTATTTTTGAAGCCATGATACTTTTTTCAATGCATCAAAAAAAAAAGATTTAAAGTGATAACTGGCAACTTATGTGTATATTTTTTTTATAGTTGTAATCTATCAATTATGTTTAAGCCTTCATATTAGCCTTGAAGTTCTGCTTTTAAATCTTTGTTTATCTATCATGGTGAAAATGTCATGCCCTATTTTAATCAGAGCTTTCAAGAACTGATTTAAGCCAAAAAACATCACATGACCATCACTTCTTATGCTTGTGTATAACTGTTGTTAAAACAGGCAAAACTCACTGTACGTATTGCTACACACAGCAAGCTAGAGTAATAAATGGATGACAGAAGGCTTGTGCATAAAATCCCCATCTAGTGCCTACTCATCCAATATTTCCAGACTAGTTTCTGGCTTGTGGCCTTCATCAGTGAGGAGCCTTGAATCTCAGATCCAAGGCTCCTCACTGACAAAGGCCACAAACCAGAAACTAGTCTGGGGATATTGGAATGCTCTCAGATCCAAGGCTCCTCACTGAAGAAGGCCACAACCCAGAAACTAGTCTGGGGATATTGGATGAGTAGGCACTAGATGGGGATTTTATGCACAAGCCTTCTGGCATCCATTGATTACTCTAGCTTGCTGTGTGTGGCAATACGTAAGAACTGATTTACTTGTTTCACAACAAACTTTTCAAAAGAATTTCATGCAGTAGTAACATGATTCCTTGCTCAATGAGACTGCATTTTTGGTTCTGATTTAGTTTGTGCTCATGGCCATTTTGAATCTAAAAACAACCGTTGACACATCCAACTGATAAATGACATAAATATTGAATAAATGCTTTAAATTCATATTTTAGAAATTATAAGTTAGTAAAAATAATATGCTTTATTTTATTAAGGATTTTTTTTTTTAATTTGCCTTCATAAAATATTTGAAATATGATGGTGCAGAGGGTTGGAATTTGTGGGAAGTGGGAAAGATGGTTCGGCCGATAAGAAGTATTGACCAAAACTTGCAGAAGTTTGATAAAACTAAGCTTATAATTTCCAAATATTAAAAGATTATACTATATGCCCACATGAAATAAAGCATATTATTTTTAATAACTTATTATTTCTAAAATATGATTTTAAAATACTTTTATTCAATATTTATGTCATTTATCAGTTGGATATGTTAGCAGTGTTTTTGGCTGGTCTTTAGATTTCAAAATGGCCATGAGTGCAAACTAAATTGGCACCAAATTTTTAATGCAACTATCATTTTCATTTTGGAGCATACTAACTCATGAGCTGTTCAACAATCTACACTAGTAAATGCACTGGTAATATAAACTTCTATTTTTATTATACTGGTGTCCAAGCAAATTTTTTTATGATAGTCAATCCATGGGTATGTATAATTTTAATATATACATATCACTTTTTTTTTTTAGTTTTCTTAAGCTAATAATGATGGAGAAAAATAATTACTGCAAACTGGATGAGATTGATAAAAATGAGTTTTAAATACATTGTTTAAAGCTACTGTTGTTATGAAACTATCCATGTTTTGTGTGTGTGTGACAATCTGTAGCTTATATTTTAAATATATATAATTCTAAAGCATTCGTTGACTTCGAGTTCAGATGAAAAGGTATAAATGAATAAACTAATTACATTGAGCCAGCTTCCACAAAACACTGCCAGAATCATAGTGCTGAATTAAGTTATGCAATACAGGTAAACATGTAATTGATATATATGTAAATGAGGCACAATATGCAAATAAAGCAATTAGATATTCCATTTTTGGACAATGGAATACATTAATCCTTTTTGTTGATGGATTGTGGGTGCTTTGCAATTGTCCAAGTCTCTCTGTATTTTTCTTTCCTATCATCTTCTTCCGAGTACATTGTTCTAACAATTAATGGAGAAAACGTGTGACCCGTGGAACGTTTGCATATTGGTGCCTTATTTACGTATTATATCATTATCAATTATATAAGCTTACCTGTACTGTATAACTTTATTCAGCGTTATGAATTAGTTTATGTTTATTACTTTCTGACTTTTCATCTGAACTTTTTAGAATTACACATTTTCATGAAAAGAGTTAATACGTTGAGATTTAAACATATATGTATATTTCAAATGGGAACAGTTCTCTCTTTCTACGTCAAACATTCATAATCTATAGATTTTGCATCTTGAAATCTGTGTAAATTGTTTATTTTGTGTGTGAATATAACATACTAATTACGAAAGACTAATTTACATGGTATCATTCACATTTAAACGATTAACACCGATGTTTATTATTAATTTAAGGAATAAAAAATAAATACATCCTGCTATCAACTGGCTTCCTTGTTTAATTTTTTTTCTTTTAACGTTTATTAAAGAGATTTATTCCTTTCTTTTTTTTTTTTTATTGTAAAGAAAATCTTTTACTTTTTGATTTATACTTAAAAAACTCCAATTATCAAAACAGTCCTAGTGTTTAACGAATATATTTTACTATTTTATAGTCAATTATTTATATACAGTTACTTTTAATGTTTTTTTGTTTTTTTTTGTACAGATATATCATGTGATATTCTTTTAAATCCAAGTTTCCTTTACTATTTCTCTATGATAGGCTTACAGTTAATACCAGTGAATTATAAGTTAGGATGAAAATTTTTCTTTTAATTAGTCTTCATTTAATGCTAAGGCTGGGGAAATCTTCAAGATATACAATTGAGGAACAGAACGCTCTCGTAGATATGCATAATCGTTTACGAGCGAATGTTACACCCCCAGCAGCTGATATGAACTATCTGGTAAGATTTATTTATTAGCAGTAAAATATTTCAAACATTATAAGAATAATGTCAATTACAACATAATGAATCTGTACTATATATAATTTAAATTTTATTTATGCATAAAATATACGAAGTAATAAAATTCTTAATTTGTTCTAAAGGCAGTTTATTATAGCCTGATACACATATTCGCATATATATATTATGTTCGTATAATTTTTTTAATTTGACTTAAAGAATTAATTAAAAAAACTTTTAGGTCATAAAAGTAATTAAATTCCAAGAAATATCCTTGAGCATAATAACTAGCTAGGAGGAGATAAATGCCAACATATACACGTATGTATATATGAGAGCGTATACATAAAGTTGTCTTATGTTATAGCTAGAAAGCATTTCAATTTCTTACAATAACAATTGCATAGAGATTTAATCTCGAAACATTATTATATATTTAGCACAGTAAATATTTTATGTTATATATTTTCATCATTTGAATTTTGTTGTCAAATTTTAAACATATCAGAAAACTCAGATTTGTCCGTTTAAAAATATCAATCATTTTTTTTTAAAAAATGTTGAGATAAATTTCTTGAAGCCTGTTTCAGACATTTATATATATAAAGGAGTCAAGATATAAGACGTGTGTATAATAATTACAGGAAATAAACAACCCAGATTAAAGTAATTAATTAAAAATTCAGAATTAATGAGATAAATATGTTATGTAAAAAATATTGTGAAGATCCAGTTTGATTTGCAGATATGAGCAGTCAATAGGTCTTATTTATAATAATTTTGGTTTTCTGCGTTCAATTTAAATATGGAGAAATTCTTACTATAGTTTTCAATGAATACAAACTTAATGATTTTCAGTTTTTCACTAAGAGTAGCTAGACAGTCGTCTGATTAATATCAATTGGCTGACTATCTTGTTTGTAAGCTAAATAACTGGTAAATTATGAGCTTGCTTCAAAATTGAAACCCTCTCCCCTTTCCCCCCCAAAATATTTTCTACTTCACTCTAATTTGAATTTTAATCATATACATAATATATAAACTGACTAATGTTTGAGGAGGAAACATGTACCTCCATCTTGCTCTCAATTTCTATCTCCAGATTTTCCAAATGGACACAATTCCTCAGACTTGAGCCCAAGTATATGGACTTACTGCTTAAGGTCAACCTTAAGGCCCTTCCCACAGGGTCCTTCTTATTCCATCATAGAGGCTATAGCATCGATACCTTGTGCCCAATGTGTGGGAAGCAGGAAGAGACCATGGACCACATTCTGTTCCGTTGTGATTCGTAGTCTCGTCTCCAAGACATGGTTCTGAGGAAAATGTCTATATCTGACCTGGCTTGTGTAATGATTCCTCTGGTCTTTGAAAAGGGGCTTTTTGCCAAAATAAGGCTGGCTTCATTTGTCAACTTCAGGATTTGGACTATACATTGCAAAGTATTGTTTGAAAGTGGGATTGACCACCATCCCGAAGACCTCCTAATAAATTTTATACAGAAGGCTAGGGAGATTGACAAGAGGACTTGCCCAGACCAGTTGGCAATTCAGACCTGGAAACAACTAAAAATAGAAGTTTTGAGACATTCCATTTCATTCTATGTACGATGCCTCTAACCTTATAAGGACTGATTTCTCCCTCTACTACTGTGATGAAAGGGATGGGATAACCTACCTCCTAGCCCTCCTATCTGAACTGTATCCCTGTAGACCCATTGCAGACAATGCTTGTTAACAGCAGCTCTAACTATTGCTCTGTATACACAATTATGTACCTTGCTCTATAAATGAATAAAATATCTTTTGAAAGTAAACTGATATATCAGATTTGTGTGAGATGTTTAACCAAAAAATGATTTAAAATTTAAGAAATGAATAATTACAAGTATATACAATGAATCACTAAACATCACATGATCACCATTTTTTATGTTTGCTCATAACTGTTATTAAAACAGGCAAAAGTCTCCAAACAATAGTGCCACTCAGTGCAAGTCAGAGTGGCTGATAGAGGGTTGCATTAAATCCTAAGATCTAGGAGCAGTATTTTCAGATCCAAGAATCCTCACTAACAAAAGCCACAAGCTTAGAAACTAGTCTGGGGATATTGGATGAGTAGGCACTAGATAGGGATTTTGTGCACAAGCCTTCTGGCATCCATTGATTACTCTGGTTTGTACTGAATGACACTACTATATGGAAAGTTTTACCTCTTTTTATATAAATGAAGTGTTTATTTGTTTGGAGTGATATTTTTATAGAAAAATATTTTTAATCTATGAAAATGAATTGAATCTCAAGTTTCGTAATTCACAGAGAAAGTTTTCACTAAGATTTGTCTTAGTGAGAGCTGGTTATTATAGTGAATTTATTACTAAACCAATTAACATTTCTATTACACTTAAGACGACAAAATTAAATTTATTTAAAAGATGTTTTATTTGACTTATTGTAAAGTTTTGTCTTATAATTTATAATAAAATTAACCTTTGTATGCTAATGATTTATTATAAACAAAACTTGTGTGAACATAAATCTAAATTAAAAGACATTGATGTTTCTATAACAATTTTAGTATATATATATGAATTAGTGCAAATCAATGGTATAGATATCAGAAGTAAACCAGGGAATTGCCTATGGGCCCTTTTTATATTATATATATGTTTTCAAAAAGTATTAATGTATATGTCATAAATAATAAAAGGGGCTTTTTTTTAAGTTTTATGTAGGTCTTAAAATAGCTGTGCCATTGAGTGCAGAGGTAAATTGCAGAATCTAATGAAGGTTAAGATCCACACATTGTGCCTTAGTTTTTGAAGCTTCCAATGCATGAACTGCTTAAAAAAATAGTTAGCATCTTGTTGATATTGAGATATGGGACCTTAATAAATGTAGATACTATTACATAAACAAAAACTTGAAGAAACCATGACATATTTCTGTATCATATACAGATTTATAGTTTACCTATATTAAGCATCAACTTTAAGTATTTTTATTTGCAAATTTTTATAAAACTACACTTGGGCAAATCCATTATGATAGCTACCATTGTTGTTCATTTTAAAAACAATATATTGTTTATCTTCAAAAATGAATTTGTATTTGAGCATATGCATTGTTTAATAATGTCCAGTAGTATGATAGCATTGAAAAGATTTACACTATTGGTATTTATGGTTAGTGATTCGGATGGTGAAAGCAAATGTATGGCACTTCTGATATATATGTACAATTAATCTTTATTTCAGAATTTTCAGATATTTACCAAATGTGTGTCTAATTGATGTTTTAATTTTTGTTAATGGAAACACTAGAACAAATATTTGAAAATAATTAAAAGTGCTCATGCCAAAATAAATACCAGTCCAAACAAACTGATAAAAAAGAAAAGAATTTTAAAAACATATCGGAAGATAACAGTGAATAATAGCTAGAATTTTTTGATCTTCTATATAAAATTTGAAAAATGTTTCTTTTTCTTATTTTTCTTTTTAATATTTATGGCATATATCTTAATACTTTCTTGAATATATGTATATATGAAGCAAAAAAAAAAAACCCTTAAAATTCAAATGCTCATATACATTGACTTGGCTTGCTTCATAATAACTATATCAATGGAAAATATATATAGTACCAATATATATATAGTATTAATAAAATAATGTATTTACTGGCTGTAATATGTCAAAAATAGTAACAAAAATTGCAAATACTTTGATCATTCAAATATTTAAATAAAACAAGAATTAGAACTAAGATAGCTATTGATAATAAATCTTGAAAAATTTCTTGGAAGAAAATATAAACAGCTAAAATAATGCCAGTTCCATAAACTAGTGGTAAAATATAAAAGAAAAAAAAATACAAGTAACTACAAAAATGACTAGAAAAAAAAAAGAAGTTGGTGAAATTACCCCAAAAATCCACTATCTGGAAAAGCACAATATTCTAACATATTAGATTTAAAAAAATTAGGCAAAGGCTCTGCCATATTGGAGAGGTCCGAATATTGAATAATATTAATAATGCAAGAAATATCTCAGATAAGTCAAGAATGTGTTAATATAAATAAAAATAGCCAAATAAATAAATATTACATTGAAAAATAATAATAATAATTAGTTTTAAATTAGATATCTAAGAATAATGTAAATTAAATTAGATAACTTTTTTTATAATACTATGATGATTTAAGCTCAGACAGTTACGCCTAAACCTTAGACTGAGAAAATAGAATTACAGCATATAAGAGAAAAAAAATCCAAGGAAAATAATATGAAATCAAACTCAGAAAAAGAAAAACTGTAGTCAAAATCACTGACTGCTGTAAATATTAGTCTTGCATCTATATAGTACAGAATCTTTAAAAAGACAACAAAATGATAAAAGAATTAAATATAATTTATCACAAAAACCAAAACAAAAAAGTTTATTGATTTGAATAAAGTCAATTCAAACCAAAAGATAATCTCCAAAATTAGAAAAATTGAATGATTTTTGGGATTGGATCTACCCCAGCAGATCAAATTGGACAGCTCGTGTTATCTCACACATCTATCTCTAAATATTTAGCAGAGCTGCACCAACATTGTTTAATAAGTTCACAACCACATTTATTGCTAAATCATTCCCAGATTCTGAATATTTTTATGAAGCAACAGCATGAGTAAGTGGAAAACAGTAAGAAATTTGAATTTAAAAAGTATATATTAAGTCATTAAGGAGGCAAATCCTACAATGATTGGGCATGTAGTGCATGTACTAACAGATTTCATAGGGAAAATATTTTTTAAAAAAGCTAGAAGTCTAAATTTTTCAACATATCTAGAGAATTAATTTCAGACTTAACCTTTGATTAGCCATTAAAAAAACCTGAACAAGCTGCCGTATTGCTTATGCAATCAATACCAATCACAATTTGTGCATGATATTGCCAACTGCTTTGTTTAGATGTCCTTGATTGGGACATATAACTTCAATTTCATAACAAGTGCTTGTAATAATTGTTGAAAGGCACAAAAGGTCAAACACATTTATAATGACAGTCAGAGATCAAAGATATGGATAGGTGTGATTGTCAATATTACAGCACAACCAATAAATCAAGTCAGTTCAATCTTAAAAGCTATTATAACCTCAGAATACTAATCATTAAATTTGTTATTAACATGAAAATGTCTTTTCAATTCACAATTCACCCATTAAAGAATGCATAATAGGCTATGAAAAAAGTGTACCTTCAACAAGAACTCAAAGCATTAAAATAACACCAATACTGAGGCAGGAGCAATGAACTTTGGATAACCATATAGCAAAGATAGCAACAATAAAATAAACTTCCACAACAAGAAACAGATAGTTACAAGTATGAAAATCAAAAGAGTAGTACGAATTTAGTGTTTGATAAAGTAAAAGCTTTCAAAAAATTCTAACTAGGATACAGCAGGTAAACAAAACATCAATGAAATAAAAAAGCAGAACGAGAATTGAATAATTGTGAAAATTATACTAATAATTTAATATTTCATTTAAAAAATATACGAAAAAGACTGTCAATAACTGCCATTGGAGCCAAGCACATCAGTAAAAGCAACAATTTAAAGAATTGGTGCAATAATATTTGCAGCTTTAAAATTTCAATTAATATACATATCAAAGAAGAATAGTTAAAATATTTTATGAGGATATACCAGGAATAAATGTATTTATAAAAGCAATGAACACACCATTAATGGCACCTACTAATATTTAAGCTTTTAAACAAAATTATATACTTATATATGTAACGGGCACATACGACGTTACATTATTTTTTTTACATTAAACATTAAAAAATAAAAGTTCGCAAATAAAACTTCTTTTTTGAGAATTAAAAATTGCAAATTAAAAAATCAGCTTAAACTCGTATATATATAAAATCGCACAGATGAAAAAAAATTATTAAAATAAAACTTTATTATAAATAGAAAAAGTATTTTAAAAGCAAAAACTTAAAAAGATTTAGAGATAAAAATATATATTTAATTTTGGAAAACACATTAATTAATCATAAAATGGAAATGATTGTTTTAATTAGTCAAATGTAAACTAGCCTTTGGGCATTTAAAATGTATAAGCAACGGTCAGATAGGAGAAAACAATAGAAACTAATAGCCAATGAAAGAAATCCATCGGGAAATCAGACCTCAATGGAAGGATCATCATCATTGATGACGTAATGTCCATTGGATACTAAAGTTACATATAAAAGAAAAAGTTTGGAAATAAAAAGTTTAGTGATTGAAGAATTATTATTAAGAGAGGATAGATATGTGTTAAGTTGGAGAGGGTTGGAGGAGAAGGGATTGAAAGACACACTTTCAATTCCTTCAGTTGTTCAAAAAAATGAAACATCGTTTTCCAATGTTGCGGACCACAGGACATCAAGGCCCGGAAGAATACCATCAACCATAAAGGACCAACAGTTAACTGCACACCGATCTCCTTATGACTTCGTGGGAATTAACACCTTCCATTACAAGAAATCAGAGACTACAGACATTTTTCAAAACAGTAAGAAATATATAATTAATGAACATTTCTAAACAAAAGAACTCTAAATGCTAAACATTTCAATATTTTAAATAGAAGAATTTCCTATCTGGCTAAATTAGTTATAATTTTATTTGATGTATTTCTTTTGTAAAATCATTTTCATTTATTTATTTATTTTGTTCTTTAAGTTTTTATTATGATTTCTATTTTTCGTTAAATTAAATTATATAAATGTTAAATTTAAGTCAGGCATGAATGGCTATATAGATTTATAAAGTTATATTAGGGGAGGATAATCTTAGGTTATTCGGTTTTGTAGTTGAATTGGGTCAATGGATTGGATATATTGGTGAAATTAGTAGATGTAGTATGAGGTTCACTACAGGCAGAATCACTTTATATGCTGCACACTCCCATTTAGCCTAATGGAAGGAATTATAAGTCGGAGACCACAGTTCTTTCCTATGGAGTTTTTTTTTATTGCTCTTCTCATCAGATAGATGTAGTATTCCTATCTGGGTGAGAGTCAATTTCTTTTCTTAACCTATACTTGTGCTGTCGTATACATATTACATTGAATACATCAATATATCAGATGGATTGACGTTGGTTTAACTGCGAACTTTTGGCCTAAGGTTAAATAAGGGATAAAATATTTTCTTTTCAAATGCAATCTATGTAGTCTATTCATACTCGACACTCTAAATAAAAATGCATTAAATTTAAGTTGGGTATAGACGCTTGCATGGATTCGTTATCGATTAATTATGTTTTTGGTTTTCATATTTGATCAAAATATATAGACATTCAGTAAATAAAGATACCTTACGGTGAGTATCTAAAATGTATTTATTCGGATGTCTTTTAAGTTATTGGTGTCAATGCGGCATCTTATGATGAATGCCATTGGGTTTCTTATAAATGTCCGTCTGCAATTCCATCAATGATTTTATATTTTGATCATTTATGTTTATTTCGAAATGTTTTTAACCGTGTAATCTATGTAACCGATCTATACTCAACATTATAAACAACTTTTATAAATCCATCTGTGCAAACTTATAATATTATAAAAATTTAAAATGTAAAATTAAATTCTAAAATCAAGTTAAAATCCAAAGTAAAAGTTATTCTAAAATAATGCTAAATTTTATATATATGTGCGTAAATAAATGTTTGTGTGTTAATTTCTGGCAGTGGCTTATTTTATTCTTTTTTAAAAATATTCTTAGATAAGAATTTATAAAATATAAATCTCTGCTGTTCCACTGAGCTAGTGACAATGGGCTAATGACCGGAATCAACCAATATAAATTTTTTTTAACTTACGTATCTGCCTACTATATAAATTTTTTAGGTTCAAATGCCTAGTGGCGGCCTGTTAATAACTGCCATTGGAGCCAAGCACATCAGTAAAAGCAACAATTTAAAGAATTGGTGCAATAATATTTGCAGCTTTAAAATTTCAATTAATATGCATATCAAAGAAGAATAGTTAAAATATTTTTTGAGGATATACCAGGAATAAATGTATTTATAAAAGGAATGAACACACCATTAATGGCACCTACTAATATTTAAGCTTTTAAACAAAATTATATACTTATATATAAACCAAATATATGCCACTTCAGGAAATGGTGATGTTAATAAGTGCAAAAATATATTGTTTTACTGAGTCATGGAGCAAAGTGCTACACAATTCAGGCACTAACCATCTTCTATAATGTCTTTCATTGCCTTTATAGCACATTACCAGAACTATTACAGATTGGGCTTGATCATGTTACAAGAACCCATTATTTATCTGACAGATTCTACGATCTTTATATTGTAAAAGATCATTATTTAGCCTGTATTTTGAATCTTACTTTCAATAATAAATATGCTATGAATACATCATGTATAACTTTCTCTGATCATGCATGTATAGCCCTGATGTTAACTGTACCACACTACATCATGAAAAATATAATTTTAGCATTTAATGGGCTATTCTCTGAGATTTCAAATTGAACTATAAATGATGCCCCTAATGCTAACATAGCTGATAATCATTATTATTGAGCAAGATATATTCTTTCAATGGAGGCTTGATTGATATTTTAAAACATTTTAAATGTAATGTAGGTCAATTCTGCCACTAAATATTAACCAAAAGATTTGGTTAAGAAATGTTTGGATAATATAAATGCTGCACTGAGCAAGATTAACATAGAAGGGGCTAAATCTTTGGTTCACAGAATACAAAAAGAAGCCAATCATCTTTATGCTGTTCGTCATCGGGATATAGTAGCTATGTAAAATTATACCAAGCCCACAAATCTGAGCAACACAACAATAATTTATCCCTAGTCAACTACTGTTCACAACAATTGAATCTCACTTTTATCCAATGGCAATTATTCTCTATCAGGCATAAATGGAAATGCAGGGATTTTACATTTATAACCATTAATTCTAATTCATTTACAAACCGATATATACATTTAAATTCAACCTTTTAAGCTAATTGTGCATACGCTTTGCAAGTGTTAATAATAAATGAATACTTTCTCACCAATACAAGATATAGTATTTATGCAAGAATAAAAGGAATCCTCTTATTCCTACGACTCAAATGCTTATATATGAGCAAATCTGAAGTACTGGCAAGTAAAGTGTGAGGATGGAACCATCACTTTAAATTACTATATAGGATGTCTGAATGAATGATGTGGGTGATATTGTCTAGAATTTACTAAACGTCATTCCAACTGAAACTTAATCATATGTAAATAAGCATTTATTTTATATAGTGTATGTTTACAATTGTATACATTCAAATATCAGCCTTAAAAAATATTAAATCTTGTTAAATATTTTAATTAAAAACACATCATTGAAGATGCAGATGCAATATCAAATGAAATATACAAAAACTTGAATTATATAATATCTTTATTATATAAATTTTACAATAAACTGTAGGTGGCTAAAGTCAAAACATTTTTTTGTTAAAAAAAATTGTTATTTAGTAACTGACTTGGGATTAATAGTGATTAAAAAATAGATCAAAAAAAATATGTGCAATAATTATTCTCAAAAAATTAATGATCTGATCATATCTCTTATTCAAACTGCAATATGCTAATAAGTGCTGGCAGACATTTCAAGCCATATTTTTAGTAAAGAAAGTGACTTTGTATTCTAAAATGAGTAAATGCACAGATTCTGTTGTTTAAAATAGGCAAAACTCTCGATACAGTAGTGCCACTCAGTGCCAGCCAGAGTAATCAATGGATTCCAGAAGGCTTGTGCATAAAATCCCCATCTAGTGCCTACTCATCCAATATCCCCAGACTAGTTTCTGGCTTGTAGACTTTGTCAGTGAGGAGTCTTGGCTCTGAGAGCACTACACCTAGATCTTAGGATCTAATGCAACCCTCCAGCAGCCTCCTTTTATTTCTACTTAACTACAAAACTAAGAATAAAATTGGAAAACACAATAATATTTTCAATCTAAGCTCAATAGTTTATATAGTCATATGGGTCTGAACTCAGTTCAGCACCCATACATTTTGGTGTCTTTGGCTCTTTAACAACCATAGCCATCACTATCCTATTAGGCAGGATTGATGTTAAACCACTATTTATGCACAAGCCTTCTGGCATCCATTGATTATTCTGGCTGGCACTACTGTATGGAGAGTTTTGCCTGTTTTAATAACAGTTATGTGCAAGCATAAGAAATGGTGATCATGTGATTCTGTAGTTTACTAGGTAGATTTCAGAACAGCTTTTGATTCGACTAATTAGGATTATTTGTTTTGAACACTATAAATTATCACAGCATAGACCCAAAATTACATTAATAATAGATCTATTAAATTAAAGAATTATATGTGACTATAAACTACATTTCAAATCTATTAGAGAGATTTCACTCTAATCACTACCAACACCCTTATCGCCTGCCATCTATATAGCTGCCCTTAATCAAGCAGAGTAAGTCATAAATGATTTTATCTATCTTATCAAGTAACTATATTAAATTCAGATCCATTTTTAGATAACATTGTAAAAATCTTCCAAGGTATTATGAACATCTTATTTATTCTCAACATATAAATAATTATCTAAATCATTTTGATTTGAGAGCGTAAGGTTATTAAATACCTCATTAATTAAGTCCACAAATTCTATATCACATTAACATTCGCGAGTCAGTGTTGAGATCTTATGCTTAGAAATCTATTAAGATAATATAAAGTTGTAATAATTGTATTTATAAAGCACATACTCGTTACTTAAAGTAATATTTATTAAGGCTATAACCTTAAGACAATGCCCCTGAAAAAACGACAGTAGGGACCTCTGCAAATCTTTAACACAAGATTTATTTAAAAGATGAGCGGCTCATCTTTTAAATAAATCTTGTGTTAAAGATTTGCAGAGGTCCCTACTGACGTTTTTCAGGCACATAGTCTTAAGGTTATAGTCTTAATAAATATTACTTTAAGTAATGAGTATGCTCTTTATAAATATAATTATCATAAATAATTATCATACATTAGCAGGAACTATATTATAACCACATAAATCAATCTACCTTGTGATATGTATATATAGATAGACTCATTCCATCATATTTTATAGATGACTTCCTGCTGAATCTATCTAAAACCAAAGTAAGCTTTATTCTTGTATTTTATGGCTCTTAAATATGATTACTAAATGTTGCAATAGATAAAACAAATATTGTAATTAAGTCATATATATATGACCATGTATTTATGTCTGCTATTAATTAAAACAGCCTCCAAATCACGTGGTGATCTAAATTTAATCTGCCAAAAATATTCCTCATACCTAAATACCAACTCATATGTAGCAATTCTAAAAAAATCCACTTATCATACATTATTACCACCAATTAATTTGTGAAAGCTATTGCCATACTTGGTAAGACTTTTCCTGAGTTTGCTTTCAACACATTGTCTAATGGATCAATTTACACATAAAATCATTTGATAGGATCTTCTATAACAATCTCAAAAAGTAATATATCAATATATATGCAAGCCTTCTTGGATAACATTGTCCATTGCAATGACTCAATAAAACCTTTATGTCACCCAAATCTAGCTAAAATTCTTATTCAATTTACTTCAAGGTACAATTCCTACTAAACTATATTTCATAAACAAATTTTTAAGTTCAGATCTTATTACACATTTTTTGATCATGTCTTTATTTCGCAACACTAAAAATATTTGATTTCTGAAGTAAGACTAATCCAGCATATATTCCAAAAATGAATTAAAAATGTTGAATCCAACAATATATTAGTGCATATATTTATTCCCATGTAAGTAGTTTGATATTCTTTAATGTATGGCAAAGCAAAATACTATGTGCTGAAAAAAAACCCCAGTAAAGAATGGTTCACCATATGTAAATGCTACTAAATACATCCCAAACAACACTTTAAGAAAAACATGGCTACCAGGAGTATGTATATTTATTCCCATGTAAGTAGTTTGATATTCTTTAATGTATAGCAAAGTAAAATACTATGTGCTAAAAAAAAACCCAGTAAAGAATTATTCACCATATATGTAAATGCTACTAAATACTTCCCAAACAACACTTTAAGGAAAACATGGCTACCAGGAATACTTTTTACTTGTAAAATCACAATCTTAAACAATGCCATTAAAATAAAATACTCTGCAATAATTTTGTACTACA
Source organism: Epiperipatus broadwayi (assembly GCA_028023455.1). Classification (NCBI taxonomy): domain Eukaryota; kingdom Metazoa; phylum Onychophora; class Udeonychophora; order Euonychophora; family Peripatidae; genus Epiperipatus; species Epiperipatus broadwayi. Next base: position 22,342,554 of record JAQFVV010006198.1, read on the forward strand.
TCAAGAAGGTCTAAATATAACATTAAAAAAAAAAGAGGAACAGTGGACTTATATCATAAACAAAAAATATTTTTATGATATATGTATATTTGAATATTTGTAACATCAAGATAATAATTAATATTTAATGAAGCAGAATTTTGAAGATGTACAATTACTTTTAACAATCTAACTGAAATACAGGCTTATTATATACCTGTATCAATATATGTAATATATAGGGTATATGAGCACAGACTTTTACACAATCCACCACTCACCACTCTTATCTCATATCACTGTTATACTTGAACACATATTTGTCGAAAAGATAAATAATCACCAATTTACATATTTTATGCTGAACCAGCAATCATCAGTTGGTCCAGATTATCATCTCTACACAAATATGCAATAAGTGCTCAGATATATATTAAGATAGCCAATCTTCATACTTTAATGGACAGGCTTCAATCCACTCCACACTCCAACTTTTCAACCATTCATCCAATTGAAAATTTGATGGAACACTCAAAAGGCCACCCTGAAGCCGAGATTCTTGTCACACCCATGTTGACCTAAAGTCAATCTGACCCCTCATGTACAGGACATAATCCATTTAATACATATACAAGGGATGGGCAGATATTTCTACTATGTAATAACTGAAATACAGGCTTATTATATACCTGTATCAATATGTGTAATATATAGGGTATATGAGCACAGACTTTCACACAATCTACCACTCACCACTCGTATCTCATATCACTGATACACTTGAACATTATATGTTGAAAAGATAAATAATCACCAATAAATGTATTCCATGCTAAACCAGCAATCATCAGTTGGTCCAGATTATCATCTCTACATATATATGCAATAATAAGTGCTCAGATATATATTAAGATAGTCAATTTTCATACTTTAATGGACAGGCTTCAATCCACTCCACACTCCAACTCTTCAACCGTCCATCCAATTGAAAATCTGATGATGGAACGCTTAAAGGACACCCTGAGGCCGAGATTCTAATTGAAAGTCTGTGCTCATATGCCATATATTTTACATATATTGATACAGGTATATAATAAGCCTGTATTTCAGCTATTACATAGTAGAGATGTCTGCCCATTCCTTATATACATATTAAATGGATTATGTCCTGTACATGAGGGGTCAGATTGACTTTAGGTCAACATGGATGTTGCAACAAATCTCGGACTCAGGGTGGCCTTTGAGTGTTCCATCATCAGATTTTCAATTGGATGGACGATTGAAGAGTTGGAGTGTGGAGTGGATTGAAGCCTGTCCATTAAAGTATGAAGATTGACTATCTTAATATATATTTGAGCACTTATTGCATATATGTGTAGTGATGATAATCTGGACTAACTGATGATTGCTGGTTTAGCATGAAATACTTATATTGGTGATTATTTATCTTCAAGTGTATCAATGATATGAGATAGAGTGGTGGATCGTGTGAAAGTCTGTGCTCATATACCCTATATGTTTAACAATTTAGTTATACATTTTTAATACAATATTTACATTTTAAAATAATTAACAAAAAGTTTAGAAATATTTATTCTTTAAATTTTACTGACATAAAAAAAAGTATAATACAAGCAATATTACGTTAACATCATTTTAAATTTAAGAAATAAATCAGTGTTGTAACCAAATATATTTTATAATTAAGTGAAGGAATAATTCAAGAGGCTTTAAACGTAATGCATTATTTTCGGGGTCAAAGTAACAAATCATTTTAGACAGACAGCAGACATGATTAAAAAGCAATGAAAAAAGAACAAAAACTTGTTTAAAAGTAAATTACATATTTGAATTATTTATTTGTTACTAAACATTAATTACTATTTAAATTTTAATTGTTAGATATTGTTGTGTATTGCACTACGAAGCTGAATGCCAACAAAATCACAAAAATTTTAACTTTAAATTTTAAAAAATAACATCAAATTAAAGATGACAATATATTTATTTACGGTAAAACTGACTGTTAGCGACCACAACATTTCGCCCTCTATTTTAAAAAAAAACATAACACATTATATACAATTTCGCTTTCAGTAATTCCGATGACTACTGACAACTGATCACCCGGCAGTTATACCCGCACATATGTCTTCCTGTGTCTACATTTACTAACATGATCCAATCAGTCCTTGAATTGGAGGGCTATTCCCCACTAAATGTTTCTGTCATCATTATTCTCAGACTTGAATAAATAATTAAAAAATGGTTTATAATCACAGTCCGACTTTGCATTGTTCTCATGAGCCTTATCAGGCGTACACAAATAAAAATAAGACCGGTGCATTCTGTTTAAGTTCCCTATTTGGCTGTTTGCACCTACAGAGGCACTGCGTCTTGTCATAAATTATCATCAAGCTTTTAATTGCGTCCGTGTACATTCCTTTCATCTGCAATTAATTAGTCTTTTAAATATTAATTAACATGACCCTTCATCAGTATTCTTTTGTTTAATTAGTTTAAAATAGCTTAATGGTCTAATTAAACAATACAAGCCTTTTCTATACTTAAATTTTATTTATCAGCAATCTTTTTTCATTACTTTTAACTAAATATCTGTTTATAATTAAGTTTCTATTCATATGTCATAGCATCGGCCAGGAGACGAACTCGCAACAACCGTCTGCAACCAACTGCTTGCTTGCAAGGCAGCTGCGCTGACCTCTTGGCTATCAACGCTTGACTTAAGTTTCTATTCTTTTCTATTTTTTCTGGGGTCACAAATCCTAGCTTTATAACTTATACAAATTACGGTTATAAAGCCATATTTCTCCCAAAATATAACAGATATGTATCTAAATAATGTAATTTAATTTAATTCTGCTTTCAACAGAAAACATTGGCAGAAATGTTGGTAATGATATCAAAAAGCATTGCTTAATAAATTTTCTGTTAGCTCTTTTATGTCATTACTTTAAACTTTATTTAATAACCTCATTATCAGAAGTAACTACTTTAAAAGAAGTACGCTATTCCAACTCCCAAGAAAAAAAAAATGTTTGAAAGTCAAAAATGAACTAGAGATAAGTTTTACAGTAATTTTACAAACCAATCCATGAACACATTCTATTTCATCCTCAGCCATATCTTTTTGATAATTATAATTGCACTTCAACATAATGTCTTTAAGACAATTTTGTCTCTGCCAAGAAAACCATGCTCAATTTCACTATAAAATGTTCCTTCAGTTTGCATCTCCAAAGAAATGAAAATGTGATTTTACAATAGTAGGTTCTATGGTATTGCATTCAGCATATCAAAATCCTATTAATAGTCTTATGATTTGCCATTGTATTTGTAAAATTTGATCAAGATGTAATGCTGTATTGACTCAAATTAATGCTTAAGCCCCCTTTTAAAAAAGGAATGTTTAATTTTGAAAATGTGTACACTTTTAATATATATATATATATATGCAATTTAATTTTGCCACTTATTAAGTCAGATCATAATAACCAGGCAATTCCCTATCACAAAGATTAGCACTTAATCATCACCTGTTGTAGATATCATTACTTGTTATACTCCAAACTGAGGGTCCCCAATGTTTTTGATCTCCATACCACTTTGGGCTTTAATAAATTACCTGGTACACCTATTCATTATAATAAGATAAAAGCAATTGGATAAGTGTACCATGCAGTACATCAAGTGCAGATGCTACAGAGGCGAGCCTTAAGGGGGCACTGATCTGGAAATTTGACTAGCTATAAGCATTTTCAGTTATTGGAACCTGCAATAAGAAAAAAGCTAATGTAACTTCACTGGGTCATGTTTGAAAAGAGACCTGAAATGTTGCAGGTGTAGCTGACAGATAGTTCTAATATGGAATAGCCTGGAAATGCTAATAACATAATTTTTGGAATATACTAATAGCGTAATATACTTATTTACCTGCTATTGACCTGGACAAGTGTTCCTGTACCCCCTGGAGGTAAGAGTACCACAAGGTGGGAACCTCTGCTCTAAACACAATTTATAGAAGCATCCCAATATTATACGAGATATTATAAGCTCTAATAAATTTTCAAACCATCAGTATGCATAAGTAAATAATAAAATAAATAAATAATCAGACAGGTTGTTGCTGTGAAGTTCATATTAAATCGAAGCAATGGAAATGACAGTTGAAATTAAATGTTTTAAAAGATATTTACGTCTTGGTGTTTAAAAATATTAAATTAATAAAGAAGATTAATGAAATAAGTATTGATTAAATTGAATAAAAATAGATACATAATGTGGTTTACATACAAAGTTAGTTTTGAATATAGTACTGTATTATTTTTCCAAGATAGTCAATATTCCTTTGTTTTTTCATTAATAAGTAGAAAAAATAATCAAATAATTTATTGCTCAGGTGTTAATAAGAAGTTCAAACATAAGCAGTCACAGAATAAAGTTGTGATTTATGGATTTTGACCACTAAAGTCTACTACTCTGTCATTGCACCAAAACATGCATCAATGTTTTCTTTCATTGTTTATATTCAATAAATCATGAAAAAAAATCACATCGTCTTTGCACTTTTCAGTGCTTTTTATTCAATTTCTTACAGTTCTGATTATTGGTTTTAAATATTGGATTTAAATGATTATATTAAAAATTAATTTTTTTATACAAATAGTAATAGTTCATAAATAGTCAAAATAAGAATCATAGATGACATCACCCTATTCTCTTAAGCTTGTAAGTTATAAACAATGAGGATTGCCAATTCCTCAACAAGCTTTGTGATAAATGCTTAGCCAGAGCCAGCATTTAAAATATCTCTGCCAGGAACCCTCCCCAAACCCCTGACCATGGTTTCATGCTTTGGCACTCCTCAGAGAGGTACCAGGGTAGGTTCAGACACAAGATCTAAAAATACCAACCCAAAGCCAAGCACTTATCTAAAAGTTATCTATTGAGTGGAAAATCTGAAATTTTCAGACATCTACATGTCTTCAAACTCAGCTATCCAACTCAAATAGCTATATGGAGCTGATAGATCTTCAGCCATACCATATATTAGTAGTCTTAGCAATATAACATCACATAAGACTTAGGGCAGAGACTACAAATAGTCAAAATAATAATAGTAGTAGTAGTAGTAGTAGTAGCAGTAGCATTAGCAGCAACAGCAGTAGCAGTATGCAAAAATTTATATAGAATGGCATTTAATAAATTATATGTTTACATGTGCAAATCATTAATTTAAATTTGTAATGAAATGGCAAATAAATTATTTATATGCAATAAATGTGAATTGGCAGAACACCATCATTAGCCTGAATTAGATTACAAATCCATTTCCAATACATTCGCTACCTAGGCAGACTTCTCAAGTGGTAAGACAACACAAAACAAATATATACTATCCTGTTTTCCTATAATTCTAACTCACATTCAAATTACTTTTAATATCAAAAAATACTCTCAAATAAATTATTAACTTCTGAATCATAAACCTTTATTTAAAAAGATACTTTAATTTTTCGAATCAAGGAAGACAATCTTAGGATGCTCAAACATAATCATATAGCCCATATTTCTTTAACGAATATATAATGCAAAACTAAGATATTTATTTTTTATTCATTCTATTTTTACAAATTCACATTTTTTTCTTTAAATTCCCATTATCTTTGAATTATTTATAATTTCTTACAAAAACAGGAAATAATACAAAAACTCTAGAAATAATAAATTATTTATTTATAGTAACATTTTCCATGCCTTTTTTTTTTATCAGTTCATACTTAAAAACTTATAAGATAATTTTAAAGGCAAAGAAATAAAATCATATTTTTCTTTTACATTATTTTTAAAATTTTTATTACTATTATAATTTCCATTAAACAAAGTACCTTTGGTCAATTTATCAGAATAACCTATACCAGTGATGGCAAACCTATAGCATGCATGCCAGAGATGGCATGTTCAAATTTTTTACTGACACGTGAACTATTAATTATATATCATAATTTTCTTCAATATTTTTTTGTTGCTAAATAAAAATTTACTGTAAATTAAAGATAAAATAAATAAATATAATATTATATTAGAATTCAATTTACAATTGAACTCTGATTAGAAGCAATAAATTATATTTTAAGTCAAATAAAGTGGTACTGCTATACTGTAGTATCGTATTCTATAAACCTGTCAAATGACTCCAATAAAACTAGAAAGTAAACTCAGTAAAATATTTTATAACTCTTTGAAGTAAATTTTTTCAAATCTAAAGTAAAAGTAATCAAACGGTTTTTTGTCCTAATCTTTTTTCACCTAAACGTGTTGACACCACTCATTTTTTTAATGTAATCAAAGAACAAAGGAACGAAATGCATAATCAATGCCATAAAATGACGTTTTTTTGCTTGAAGTTTTGCTGTAAAAGTAAAGTGATAAATCTTTTACTTATAAAATTATTAAAACTCATTTAAATTTACTTTTAAATAAATTTGTTACCATTATATTAATATGACTAGTGAAAATAAAAAACAAAATAGAGAATTTCAAAATTGGTGAACTGATGAGTATGGAAATGATTAACAAAGGACTAGGGTAGTATGTGTTTTATATTCTAGAACAGTTATATTGAGGACATCATCTGTAAAATGGCATTATGAGACCAATCATAAATCGCTCTGTGAAAAAAGTAAAAATGATCAAAAAGAATATATTGCCCAAGCAATTAAAAATATAAATATTCAATCAGCATTTATAATAAAATTTATCAAAAATCATTCAAATATAACTGCTGCTAGTTTTTTTTATTATTTAAAATGTAATTGCTAAATATGGGAAACCTTTTAATGATGGAGAATATATGAAAGAAGCTTGGATGAAATGTGCACCAGTTCTTTTTGAAGATTTTGAAAACGGAGCAAAAATTATTCAGAACATAAAAGATTTATCATTAGCCACAAATATAATTAAAGAAAGAATCCTGCAAATGGCTAACAACATAACTTAGCAACAAAAAAGGGATATAAAATCTAGTTTAATTTCTCTCTGCCTTGATAAAAATACAGACATAAATGGATCAGCTTGTTTGATTATTTTTATTTGCAATTGTGTTGGGAATAATATCAAAGCAGAATTAATCAGTTTAAACCTCATTAGTAACAATAATATTTATAGCAAAGCTATCAATAATACCCATGGTCAGATTGAGTTATGCAAAGCATTACCTGATTATATTCCCAGACTGTGGCCCACCTTGACTGCTAGATTCAAACCCTACCATCCAAAGCATTTTATTTTTTTAGAGGTAAACCTCAGGTGCCAGCTAATTACAAAAAGTAGCTAAAATGCCTGGACAGTAGGCCCATAATCCAGCATTCAAAATATCACATGACTAGCTCAATTGAAAAAATGAATATAATAAACTGCTTTAATTAGTAGTATTAATAAAAGAATTGACTGACAAATACTAATTTCCAAAAATAATTTATTTTAAATATTTAAAAAAATCAACTGAGAACTAATTTATGAATTCATTGAACATTTCTTCTCTGAATAAAATAATACATAACATCATATATAATGTGACATATTATCCATAAACATAAAGCATAAATAAATATAAACGTTAAAATATATATCATGCTCTCACATTTTCCATAAGTTATTTGTTTGTATGATTGGGAAAGTTCTGGGAATATTTGCTACTTACACTAACTGCACATAAATAGGTTTTTTTATGCTAGTTATAGAGTTCATTTATTATACTGATTCTGGAGGCTTCAAAGATTGCAATGGTTACAATAATATACTATGACACAATGGGAATAAAGATTAATTAATATTAACTATAAGTTTTCAAATATGTGATCCTGGACAGACAGCTGCTTCTTTCTCCTGTGTGATTTCTAAAATCTCTTTATTTATACTTTTAAATGTTTTGGGTAACATGTATATCTGTTACAATATATAATAAAAGAGCAAATTTTCTTTCTTTTTAAAACTGACAGTTGTTATATGTAATAACTGGGTATATAAACTCAAAATAATTTGGATAAAGTTCATGCAGTCTTTTAAATATAAAACTTACAAAACAAAATAGCTGCTGTTTATTTCCTTTTTATGGTAAATATTAAATAGTTCATATAGGATTATAATATGCTCTCACAAGTTCTATCTTTCCTATCTGAAGTGAGTATTGTTCTGCATTTTCACAGGAGTTATTTGAAGTAGTCCAAGTCATCATCATCATCAACCATTATCAATCCATTGCAGGATGGTCTCCAAGTTTCAAACCATCTTCTCTGATCTTTAGCCTTTCTTCTACACATCATCCCTGCACACTTTATTTCATCCATCCATCTCACATGTGGTCTCTTTCTGGGTCTTTTACAATCTCTTGGAATCCAGTTTAAGATTTTCAAGTATTCCAGTTTAAATGTAGCTTGCTGCTAATGTTCCTTTTTAAAATTTCTATTCATTACACACAGTAAAAGTTTGACAGATTTGAATGAAGAAAGAATCCAGTCTGATTGAGTAAGAAAAGAAAAACTAACTTTATATATAAAACTTAGTTCTTTTTTAAACAACTTTTTAAAAAAAAAATAAAACAAATTTGCATATCACTTTGATTACTTAGAGAATTTTTTTTTTTATTGAAATGAATAATAAATTGTTCATTTCAATACGTATATCCTTATTATATTTCCTAATCAGGACACTTTTATTGTAATAATATCTTTTGTATATTTTTTATAATACTTTTCATTATTTTAACATTTTACAATTTTTTTATTTTCCTTAATTAATCTTTTCCCAATTTTATCAATACATTTTTTATTTCAAAAGATTTTTTAAGATTTATTAAATTCTATGAATATTGGATTTACCTTTATATTTACTTTTTTAAAAAAAATGCAATATCATTTGATCTTTTTACATATTTTTAGTTTATATTTAATCCATCATTTATATATTTATATCTTTTATTCATTAATTATTACATCTTTATTGTGATTGTTTTTTCTTATCAATCTTAAAATGTATCTTCCCATATTTTCAAAGCTGTCTGATATTATTAATTGTTTGCTTTACAAAAAAATATTTTTTCTTTTCCATTTTTCACAAACAAACATTCAGGTATAACTCTTCATGACTTGATTCATAATCTTGTTTCTTATATACTTTGTTATAACTTATTGACTCAGTTTATATAATTAAAAATTATGTTCCAAGTACTGTTTTATTTTCAAAACCACTATTTGTTCCTTACTAAATATAAAAATAATGCTATGAAAATATATACAAGCAAGCAATTAAGTATGAGAAATTATTCACTTGATGTTTGGAAGATATTTTTGTAAAGAATTTTGCAGAAATTTATTTTAATAAAAGAAGTATAAACATAGATTTTATAATAGTTATATTGACACTTATTTTTTTAGTTTTTAAAACAAATAATTATAAATATGTTATTAATAATCAAATAAATAATATAAAATTTAAAATGGAGTAGAAAGAAAATGGTCAAGAAAGTGTTATATTAAATTATATATTAAAATAATATTTTTGAAAAGAACAAATATTATGATTTATTGGCAAATTAGAAATCAGATATTGACAGAAATCACAGAAAGCACATGCTAAAAAACAAGGTTTGTAGGACTATGAAGAATTGTTTAAATAAAAATGGTAAATAAAGAAATTGAACTATTTAAAGAAACTAGATGCAATCGTTTTTTAAAAAAATATCATTACAAATCTACAACATAGCATACCATTTATACCTTTGTTAAAGGTGTAAATGGTATATGTTAAAGTAGAAATCAATGCATAGGAAAAGGAAGAAGAAAATTATACAAATCTACAAATAAGAAATTCATTAATCATCATCATCATCAACAACCATTATCAATCCACTGCAGGATGAAGGTCTCTCCAAGTTTAATCCATCTTCTCCAATCTTTAGCTTCTCTTCTCCACATCACCCCTGCACACTTTCTTATTTCATCCATCTATCTCACACATGGTCTCTTTCTGGGTCTTTTACAATCTCTTGGAATCCAGTTAAAAATTCATTAATAAAAGGTCTTAAATAATAAAATTATATTAAAAATACAAAAGAGATAAAAATAAGTTATACATTAGTTTCATCAAAGTAAATAAATTAACATTTAATAAAAAAAAAATATAAAAAATTAAATAAGTATACACCAAATATAAATAATATATGTCTAAAAAAGGAAGCAAATATAAATACGGTGCTGAATTGTAATATCAAGGAAAATTATTTTAAAACAATAAATAATATTTATGAGATAAAATATATAGATTGTGATTTCAAAAAAGTAAATATTAATTACACGATTATCATTAAAAATAAATTGAAGATAATATCGAAAAATTTTAACAAGTGACATTATAGTGTAAAATAGTAACTAAATGCAGAAATTATATATATAAAAATAATATAAAATGCACAAGATTTTTATGAAAAAATGAATCTGTATACATTGATAATTGTAAATTTTCAATAAACAAAATTGAAAAAAAAAAATTGATTGGTTTCAATATATAGGCTTAACTGACTAAAATAATTTTTAAAGAAAGGATATTGTTTATAAATAAAGTATTTTTATACATTCTCTTTCTATAAAATAATGAAATTGTAAATGATGTATGTTGCTAAAAAAAAAAAACCAGCCTGGATGTAAATAAGCTACTAAAATGGTCATTAAAAATCTGGCAGGAAAGAATATCTGTAGTAAAGATACAGTATTGTGAAAAAGTATTAATAATTATTTATTTAACAATACGCTTGCTGTAAATATGTTTTAAAAAAGTTGCATTCTATGAAATAGTTATGAACTTATTTAACATGGGTAAAACAGAACATGAATTTCTCATCTTAGACAAACATTATTTTAATATGTACATTTTTGGCAACTCTTTTATAAGATTCTAATGATACATATACAATTTCAGAATTGAGTGAGAATAAAATAAAACTTTTAAGCAGAAGAGAGACATCTGTGATAAAAAAAAGTATTAATAAAATGTAATGTGTGCATATTAAATGTATGTTAAATAAAAAAGAAAATCATATTCAGCATTTTGTTTATTTTTTGTCTTTGGAAAAAAAGAATAATGGAATTTAGGCCAGTGCAAAAGGTGTTGAAGATAAAAACTCCTAATTAGTAAGATTATAAATTGAAAGCTGTATTTAAGAATTATAGTGTAATAATAATTCGATAAGAATCTTGTTTTTTAATTTCTATATTGATAGATTATTATTATAATTTTCTTGAAAAACTAATTAGAAATTTGGTACATGAGTATTAGTCCTGCAATGTAGGGGAAATAGTATGCCTTTTCACATCCATAATGAGTGTGTAATCTTGCGATCAGGTCAAATTTAAACAAAATAAATCCTGCAATATGCTATCTCATGTAAAAACATGTTTCTCTTTATCAAAACATATTATTTTGTGATATTTTGACATTTTCAGTTATTGTTCAAAATTCTTTCTGACAACAGCTTTCATTTCAATTGTGTTTTTGCTTCATCCAAGTATTTGTACATTATTCCTACTTCTGAGTTACTCAAATTCATTTGATTAAGTGTGTAAGTATACAAAATGTTCATTTTTGTCCTTTTAATTTTCTTTTCATAACTTCCTAATGCCATTTACAATCATAATAAGGCACTCATTTTTAGTTCTGCAACATGGAGCATTTATTAGACATGCCACACCTTTTCAAATATGTATTCAATCTGCCAATAACTTTGTAAATCTTGTGAAAATATCATTACTTTTTTGCAAATCTTGTGTACAAGATCTATGTACACATATTTGATCAGATCACAAGATTACAAAGTTATCAATGAATTTATATGAATGTGAAAAGACATAGCATGTCTAATGCATACTCCATGTTGCAGGACTAATACTCAAGTACCGGAAATTCAATAGAAGACAATTGATTTATATGGGAAATGATTTTTTAATTGATTGTTTTAAGGAATAAGAAAATTGTTTAAAAAGATATAGGATTAAAAAATAAATTTGTGAGCTTTTTTTGAAGAGCTAAATAATAGTAGTTTTTGAAGAAAAAATATTCACTTTCAAAAATATAGCAGGGGAAAAAAGATAAGACATTATTTTAAAAAAGATAAGTGAAATGTTGTTTATTGTTACATTGTGTTTTTTTAACTATCTAAAAAAATTTCTAAATTTTCATACATTTTAAACCCTGGATCCACAATACCTTTGTTTTATTTCATTCCTAGCAGTTATTACGTTCAGTTGATAAAAGTTCATTCTTTGTTTATTCAGAAATTTTTTTAACATTGTTATTAAATCTATATAAATAAAATTATTTAAAACATTTATATTATTATAGTATATTCATTCTTCATAATAAATAAATACAGAGTATGATTTTGTATATAAAATCAAAAATATTTTCAGTGGCATTTTTTTAGGAAGTTCTTATTAATGTTTTTCTTTATCTTTTGTAAATATAGAGATTTGAACTCAGACTTCCAAGCCCCTTCAATATCCACACTATCTATACTACTGATACCCATGACCACACACATGCAGAAAAGATAAATAATCACCAATATAGGTATTTCATGCTAAACCAGTACCCATCAGTTGGTCCAGATTACCATCTCCCATACATATATGTAATCAGTGCTCATTATATATATGTATGGGAGATGGTAATCTGGACCAACTGATGGGTACTGGTTTAGCATGAAATACCTATATTGGTGATTATTTATCTTTTCAATATGTGTATGATCATGTGTATCAGTAATATGAGATAATGTGGTAGTGAAGAGGCTTGAAAGTCTGAGTTCAAATCTCCTATATTTACAATTAGGCTCCAGGTTTAAGAGTGCCTAGTATTTCAAATCTTACCTTTTGTAACTAAGTTAAGAATTTTTTTAAAGCGAAAATAAACTAAACTAACTATAGGTACGATTTAAAATTTCATAAAGTGCTAAAAGTTTTTTTTCCCCATCTTTCCCAATTTTCTAACCTAGACATTTAAGATGATTGTATGGTGAAGTCTGTATTTAATGTGCAGTTCAGAGAAACACTCACACACAACCATAATAAGTAACGTAATATGTTTTATTAAATAAAATATTTGACAGAATAGATATTTATTACAATAAATTTAATCTATTATACTTGAATACTTATATAAGGCTAAATAAAACCTTAGTATATGCATCTTGAGTGCTTAATTTTAGCAAGAGAGCCTGAAGCTAATAAATACTTCACTGATTAAGTCCATTATTTCTATGAAACATTAACATTCGCGAAATCTTTCGATTTACGAGTCAATATTCAGATATTAAATTTAGAAATATTTTGAATCAATTTAAAGTTGTAAATATTAATTAAGAAAAATAGGTTAGAGATAAGAGGGCCCCTATTATCTTTATAAAGTCGAATCTTGTTTTATGATTTGTAGAAGTCTCTCTTGCTAAAATTAAGCAATCAAGGCGCATGTACTAAGGTTTTAGCCTTATATAAGTATTACGTGCTAACATCGCGCTTAATAAGAATTAATATTTATACTTGAATATAATTATTTGGTAAACTTAGAAGTGGTTTTATTTTATTATTATTTGTGATTATTCATTTAATTATGTTTTACCAATGCATATTTAAGCAATGTAATTTATATATTTTTTATTTATATCGTTTATTTATAAACTCTATTAAATGTTATTCTTATTTAAGTATCTTTGCTTTCCAACCACTTACACTTTTTAAAGATGATTTTTTCATGTCAAATGCGTTGACCGGAAAGCGAACCTGGGCCAGTTGCTTGGAAGGCAGTTATGTTAACCACAAGGCCACCGACGCTTGACTAAAGATTTTTATTCTTACCTTTTTGGAGACTAACTAATGTTATATATTTGGCACTTTTGCAGTATCACCTCAGTATATATAGTTTAAAACTTTTATTTCTACATTCATTTCAGTTGTGTGTCTTCAACATTATACTTGAGAATTCATCACACAATCACCATTCTTTATGCTTACACAAACTGCTTATCACAGAGGCTGATGTGATGTGATGCACTGTCTACTTCTCATTATATCGAGTCAGGAATCTCTCAGCAACTATGCCCAGAGAAACCTGTTAGCCACTTTGAACCCCTTTCCATTCCCCACCCCAAGTTTTTCCATATTCTTTTCTATCCTGCTCCATCCCATTTCCACAATATAATCTTTATCAACACCGGGGCCTTTAGATCTAAAACCCCCTTATCCTTTCCCAAACCCAGCATAAAAACCAATAGGCCACTTTCTGTATAATTACTTCGTTCATATTTATTCTTCCACATTCAATTAACAGATGCCTAATATTTTCTATACCTTCCTTACACAGCTTGCAGATTAAATCACCCATATTTCTCCATTTATGTGTATATTCCCTTGTTGCTAAAGATCCTGTTCAAGCCTTAAGCTGTAAACGATTTTCCATGCTATTGTCATAAATTAACTCACACCCAATATTCTATTTACTTCTATAAATATTTAAATTATTTTTATTCTTCATACTAGCTCTCCATCTCTTCAACTCCCTATTCTTTATTAATGCATCTATTCTTCTATCCCATTCCTTAATATTAAAACACTCAACAATTATACTAACACAATTATCCCATCTTTGTATAAGTATACTGAAATAAATTCCTTATCTAAATCTTCTGCATAATGCATTACCTTTCACACCCATCTTGTTGCCTGCCCTTTATTAAATACTATTTTGGCTATTTTTTTTATTATCCATAAACTACAATCTACTGAATATTTTCATTTTGCTTTTTGCATCTCTCATATAAAAACTTGACCATCCCATTTCTCCTTGAATTGCCTCCTTTGCCATCCACACTTCTGCATCAACACTTCATACAGTAGTGCCACTCAGCGCAAGCTGACTTGCACTGAATTGTGCTACTGTATGGAAGATTTTGCTTCTGTGAAAAATAGTTGAGAATTCATAGCAAATTACTACAATTTACAAGTAGTGTAAATTTTTGAATACTCTCATTTGATTTAATAATATCTTTTACATAAATATATTCATCATTTATAAGATGAGAATTTTTAAAATCATTTTTATCTCATATTCATTAGAACTTCTATTTCTATACACAATTCAAATTCATAAATGAGGACATCTAATACACAGAAATGTATTTCAGTTTATCTTGCTCATACATAACTTCATTATCATAGTTCAGTATTTATTCATAGCAAACTAACTCATTTTACAAAGTTTAAAATTTTTTGCATGGAAGTCTTTGTGATGTAGTGACTCACATTCATGGCCATGCTTACGATCTCAATTTTAAACTTATGAATGAAACAAAAATCAGGTTTATGATGCTTCTTTGAGAGAATCAGTCGATGGATGATATAACTATCTATGTAAATAATAATTTATAAAGGTTATTTGGTTATACTTAGTCGTTAAGTAAGCAAAGAGGCAAAATTGACACCCTTAACACTCAGAAGTTAAAAAGCTTAGTAAATAATGCCTTGGGGGGAGGGGTTGTCTAAAGTGGGCTGGTTAAAAGCAGTTTCACCTTTTATCTACACTTATAAGGTATCAATTAATTATAATTGTTTTATTTTATTTTCAGGAATGGGATAATCAAGTTGCTGCAGCAGCTCAAAAGTGGGCCAATGCTTGCCAAAGAAAACATAGTAGTGTTGGCATGGGTCAAAATAATTACTATGGTTTTGATAAAAGTGGAATTGAAGCTATAGAACTTTGGTATGATGAATATAGATATTTTAACTATGCAGAAAATAATTGTAAAGCTGGTCAAATGTGTGGCCACTATACTCAGGTAAGTTGTTACCGTTTGGTTAAATAATGCAAATGTCTACTGTATATTCATTTTTTTTAAATATTTGTATAGATTTATGCAAAGCCATGGTGATAGATAGCAGAAAATGTTCTAGGAGCTGACTATTTGAGAAAGGCATAAGATTCACCCAGTCATTCAATGCATTTGAAAGCCAATCACCTATTATTTATTTGGTCATAAAGGAAGTGGAGGGCATCAGAAATGCTCATTGTGATTCTGGATATATATGATGACTTATTTGCTTTCACCTGACTAAGTGGTAACTTTCCCAAAAAAATTTTGAATAGAAAAAATTACCAGTCTTATATACATATAACAATTGCGTTATTGTTAACACATATTAATATTATTAACACAATCAGTAAAAAAAAATACTACCCTTTCTGTTTATCTTATATAAATTAAATAATTTAATATATTCAGCACACAGTTCTTCTTTTTAAAATAGTTCATATATATATCTAATATAGAAATAAAACAAACTAACTCCTTTTTAAAACTTGATTTTTTATGACTGTAATCATGAAAAATATATCCAACGTTTCGACTATTTTTTATAGTCTTTTTCAAGGCACACTAAAATAAAATATATATACAATAAATATCACATATTCCAAAAAAAAAAAAAATTAAATTAATTAAAAATTACAAAATATATTCATAACCAAAATTTTCCTTTTTTTTACCTTATCTCACTCCCCTTTCCTATTACAATCACAACTTAAACACAACTAATTTCTTTTTAAAAATCTATATATATCATATAAGAACTTTTAATTAAAAACCTATTATTTTCTTTTCTCTTATATAAATTGTTTTCAAACTAATCACTTGCACATTATGGCTGTATTGGAATATATTCTGGTTATTTTACTTGCATTTTTTTTTTCTATTGGTGGAACTTTAATATTGTTATAAACCAGCGTTTACAATGCTTCTATAACTTTATTTATAACATTCTTTTCATCGTTCACTTAATAGCTTATGTGATCAAGCTGAAACATCGTTATATTTATAATCAAAATTATACGTGGATGAACCCACAAAGTATCTTTTTTATAGATATAATAAACAACACCTCCATACTTCCCCATTCTTTTTAAATTCATATAAATAAAGATATAATAAAAGACAAATGACCCCCAAGATGCATTTCGTGCTGAACCAGCACTCATCAGTTGGCCCAGGTCACAATCTCTCATATACATCTTTATTATATGCAAAGTATTTATCTAGAGTAAATTGTTACGTTTTCATTTACCATTGTCAAACTTCCTCCACTCGCCACTTTGACGCCATCCATTTCAGATTAATAGGCTAATGATTATTACTAATCATTTTCGAAACTAGAGATTATCTCTAGCACAGATATAAACTTTAAACCTCAGTTAAAGATTAATATATCTGATTTTTTAAATTTACACACACGGAGTTATTCACCATTCTCTGTCCCGTATGTAATATCTTTAAAGATATAATAAACAAACACCTCCATACTTCATATATATAATGTGAAATGCAAAAGAATGCTTTCTTTTTTATAACTATTTTTTAGATGAATATTGGCAAAAGAATTAAAATTATTCCATATGAATAAAGCGTAATAAATAAAGCAGCCAAAATGCAAAAAACATTAATTATAAATTTGCCACGAGCTTTCGGTCTTGTATACCAGAATCATGGCGACACATTGGAACTGAACGGTTAATATTCCAGTGCATGCTCAGTGGAACATTAGTATTACCCTGATTAATAACGTTTTTAGATTTCGCAATAAACCAAGCCTCTTTCACCTTCCTTTTCCGATCATTTAACTCATTGCACACAGTAGTAATATTTTGAGGATAAAACTCGTGACCACAATTACTTTCATGATTTGAAAAAAAAAAAAATCTATAAATCACTTTTAGATTTTTTGTACTGATAAATATGCTGTTGTAATAGAATTAAATAATTATTAATATTATTTGTGGGGTTTAAAAATGAAGAAGAAATAATTAAAATGAGAAATTTTTTTGTTCACTAAATCTAATTTAAAATTATGTATTTGGGATATAAATCTATAACAAAAAAGGTATTTTATTATTGCAAAATATAAATTTATAACATAATTAAACTAAATGTACAAAATTTCTGTTATCAATATTAAATTTTTTTTTTATTACTTAAATTTATCCAGCAAGCACTATTAGTGAATGTCAAACGAGAAAAGAAAATGCTTTCTTTTTTTTTCTCATATATGTCATAGTATCGGCCGGGATGCGAACCCACAACCGTCTGCAACCAACTACTTGCTTAGCAAGGCGCCTGGGATGACCTCTCGGCTAACAACGCTTGACTTTTTTTTTGTTTTGTTTGTAAGAAGTAATTCAAAAGCAATTAATTAAAAATTTGACAAACATGTTAGTGGAAACAACGTTAAAGATATAGATAATCAACTTGCTAGATGATCCATAATCGAGTTGATATTAGTTAGTTATATTGATTACTGTTGAATTATCTATTTGGGTGCAACAAAGAGTATAATTACTAATCAAACCAAAGATCGATCAAAAAAAAAAAAAATCCCCAGAGAATAAATAGCTGCCAGTCACAAAGATGGATTATAAGTTATCATTACAATTTCTTTAATACTGCCATTGCTGCATTTCAATTTTATAAATACATTTACCAGAAATATTAGCTAAAAGTGTTCTTTTTTGGATTTCTAGTTTTCTCCCTAATTCTATAATCCAAGATTGAAAAAAGACATCAAAACAAGCTTTAAAATGAATAAAAATATTTTTATTAATTCCTATTAAATCATGAACATTATAAGAAAAGAATATACCTAAATTATCTGTATTGTATTAAAAAAGATTCTGAATCCTGGAGAAGGACACATCAGCCAAATAAACACTGAGAAAACAAATGATTAAAAATACCTATTACAAATCAGTCTTGCAAAATTAAGAAGTACAAAGCGAATTAAAGTTACATGGAAACTAAAAGAAATGCAAGAATTGCAAATATAAATTGGTAGGTGAAAATGTAATTTTCATTCAATATATAATTAAAAGGCCTTTGTTAAGTGAATGTAATGCATTTTAATTTTCAAAGCTTTAACGTTATTTATATTTTAGTTTTTCTGAAATATTGATTTATGATCCCACCATACATAACCGTCATCAACTGCTTGTTGCAAAGCTCCAGACCATCAAGGAGAGTGACAGAAGACTGACACCATCATTCATCTTTAATGCTGCATGGAATCTAGTATCTGTAAATATGCATTTTAAAATTTAACGCACATATGAAAGTGTCTTATTCTAAAATATTACTTTTAAAAGACGTTTAAATTTCTAATATTTTAATTATAGATGTTAATTAGTCGTTGCACGATTTGGCTTAAAATGCAATCAATTGAACCAAACTAATTAAACAGATAATGAAGGAATTTAATTAGCAAAACGCAATTTAATTAAATTCCATCTTAATTTATAAACGTTACTCCAGAAAACAAAAGAAAGCAAACCGATAAAAGAGGGGGATTTTAAAAAGGAGTGGAAGAGAGAGTACAGAGAACATTCAGTGAATTCTAGCAGAGCATCCGCTGCAAGGAACAGCATGGGAATTGAGAATTACCCTATATTGAGAAAGGAGAGAAACTATACATGCAGAATTATAGTTCAAGTATTCATGATTGTATGAAGACAGCTCAGCGGGGATCAAAACTGTGTTAATTTGTCTATGCCAATGTCTTGTCATGCCCTTAGCTTGGAACAGTTAAGAACTTTGTATAAACTATAAACTAGTTAGCATCATACTATTTTGGAAATTAAACTCTAACTAGTTTGTGAATTAACATTTGTGCACTGTAATTGAAGAATCAATACATAACAACCTGGCACAGTTGAATTACGTTTGTGAGAACTATTCGGCAGATAAAGCATCCCTTAACTCTAGGGATTCATATGCTACATTCATCTCAACAGGAACTTTTAATAATTAAGACTTATTCCTTTTGCTATATAATTCCATAATAGATCTAATAAAGTTCTTGAGAAAAAAAATCTATATTTATATAAAATTATTTTATTTGTAAATATTGAATAGTGATTCAATATAGAAACCATAATGTAGAATTTTCATAGATTGACCATAACCACTTGATAAAAAAATAATTATTAATTTGGATTTTTCTTTCTTATATAATAAAGTTAGTTAAAGTGATAATGTCTATAGACAGTTTGATTTCTTATGATACTAATTTTAGTATTTATAATATTAAGATACAGAAACAGAATCAGAATTAAAACCAATTCTTTTTTTATGTTGCACTTCAAGTATACAATAGTCAAATATGTTTAAAAATATATATATACAAGCAACAAAGATTACAAATTATAAAATTATTATATAAAAGCCTTTTTCGGCAAATTATGTTTTTTTGCCCTTTTCAATATGTCTCCACAATTTAAAGCACATACAGCGACATCTATATCAATACATGAGAGAAGATAGATAAACAAATGGATATTTGACATGATCTATTATGTGATTTTTTCCCCCTCAATTCTACTACAAAATTACTCTGTTATATATATTGAATGGATATATATCCACATATATTAATTAATTAACTATCCATTCTTTATCCATTAACCACTTATTATTTAACTTAATGGATGTTTTGTATATATTCATACAGTTGTTTTTATTATACATGATGTAGTTTGTTTCATATATTTTACGTCTATTAACATTTTTAATATAATCAAGAACACTTATATTATCAATACAATTTATTTTATGTCCATACTGCAAATAATGAACATATAACGCAGATCTATCATCTTTCCTAGCAATAGCATCATTGTGTTCTTTAGCTCTTTCTCCCAATTGCTTTGACGTCTGGCCATAGTAAATCATATTACAAAAATTACATCTAATTTTATAAACCATTCCTCTCTTATATTTTATATCATCTTTCATTCTACAATTAGTTATCAATTTATCCAAATTTTTGCTATTAGCCCATCCCACGTTAATGTTTTTATCTATATAATTTTTACTTTTTTTATTTAATATATTATATACACTAGGCAAATATGAAATTTTTATCCACTTCTTTTTTTATTAGTCCTACATCTATTATTATCCGTGCTATTTACTCCATTTGTGAAAATATATTGTCAATACTATGCGCTGCATATCCATATCCCATATATTTTGTTTAAATTTATCCTTCTGTAACATAGCAATATTTCTATCTGTATTAAATCTATCTTCTTATATTTAAAATTCTTAATTACACTCATCTTTTGTATCCATGGTTGTTTTGAATCAATTGATATAATTTTCCTTAATTTATAATCTTTAATAAAATGCTTAATTATAATATCATTATTTTGATTTAAAATAATTTCAATATCTAAATACCTTATTTCATTATCAATTTCTTTCATAGTAAACCTAATATTATCAACATTATTATTAAATTGTTTATATATTTATATTTCCTCTTATTACCAATTATCAAACTATCATCTACATATCTAAAATAATGTAGTACTTCTTTTAATTATACTGCCTTTTATAATATTGATTTCCATGTCATTAATGAACATAGATGCCATAAGCCCACTAATTGCATCCCATTACCCATCCCTTATTTATACTCCAATATTCATTATTATATTTAAAATATAAACTATTATTTATTAGGTTCAATGCTTCATTTATAATACTAATTATGCTATTATCATTGATATATAGAGATAAAGCCTTTATGACGATACTAATGCTTTTAATTCTAGGGATACTAGGGTACATCGATTCTATGTCCATCACAAAGATACTGTGGTTTCTATTTATATTCATCATATTTAATTTATCAATAATAGCCTCTGTATTTTTAATACAATATTGTCCATAACCAATAATATCAGCTATCCATTTGTTTAAATATTTACAAAATTTATGTAAAATGAAATTGCTAAAATTAAATAATAATCTTAAAGGGTTATCTTCCTTATGCTTTTTACCTTACAAAATATATATGGTTCTCATATGAATTAGGATATAAAGAATAATATTGATTATCACTTATAATGTTATTAAGCTTCATCTTTTTTAACAATTTTACATATTTATTTTTTATATTATTTGTAGGATCTTTAGATAATCTACTATACCCCTCATTTTTTATTACACTATCTATTCTATCATTATAGTCCTTAGTGTACATTATAACAAAACGACAACCTTTATCTTCTTTACTTATTACAATCCCAGAGCCATTACATATATATCTAATTTCGTTTATTATTTTTCTGTAGTCATACGGGGAGAAAAAGAAATTAAATTGTGTTTTAAATAGACATTTATACGAACTTAATATTTCTAATAGGGATTATAACTACAGAAAAATAATAAACGAAATTAGATATATATGTAATGGCTCTGGGATTGTAATAAGTAAAGAAGATAAAGGTTGTCGTTTTGTTGTAATGTACACTAAGGACTATAATGATAGAATAGATAGTGTAATAAAAAATGAAGGGTATAGTAGATTATCTAAAGATCCTACAAATAATATAAAAAATAAATATGTAAAATTGTTAAAAAAGATGAAGCTTAATAACATTATAAGTGATAATCAATATTATTCTTTATATCCTAATTCATATGAGAACCCATATATATTTTGTAAGGTAAAAACGCATAAGGAA
The DNA here is from genome assembly GCA_028023455.1 of Epiperipatus broadwayi. Classification (NCBI taxonomy): domain Eukaryota; kingdom Metazoa; phylum Onychophora; class Udeonychophora; order Euonychophora; family Peripatidae; genus Epiperipatus; species Epiperipatus broadwayi. The sequence goes on from JAQFVV010006198.1 coordinate 22,365,168, forward strand.
GAAACCCTTTAAGATTATTATTTAATTTTAGCAATTTCATTTTACATAAATTTTGTAAATATTTAAACAAATGGATAGCTGATATTATTGTTATGGACAATATTGTATAAAAAATACAGAGGCTATTATTGATAAATTAAATATGATGAATATAAATAGAAACCACAGTATCTTTGTGATGGACATAGAATCGTTACCCTAGTATCCCTAGAATTAAAAGCATTAGTATCGCATAAATGCTTTATCTCTATATATCAATGATGATAGCATAATTAGTATTATAAATGAAGCATTGAACCTAATAAATAATAGTTTATATTTTAAATATAATAATGAATATTGGAGTATAAATAAGGGATGGGTAATGATGCACAATTAGTGGGCTTATGGCATCTATGTTCATTAATGACATGGAAATCAATATTATAAAAGGCAGTATAATTAAAAAGAAGTACTACATTATTTTAGATATGTAGATGATAGTTTGATAATTGGTAATAAGAGGGCAATATATAAATTATATAAACAATTTAATAATAATGTTGATAATATTAGGTTTACTATGAAAGAAATTGATAATGAAATAAGGTATTTAGATATTGAAATTATTTTAAATCAAAATAATGATATTATAATTAAGCATTTTATTAAAGATTATAAATTAAGGAAAATTATATCAATTGATTCAAAACAACCATGGATACAAAAGATGAGTGTAATTAAGAATTTTAAATATAAGAACGATAGATTTAATACAGATAGAATATTGCTATGTTACAGAAGGATAAATTTAAACAAACATATATGGGATATGGATATGCAGCGCATAGTATTGACAATATATTTTCACAACATGGAGTAAATAGCACGGATAATAATAGATGTAGGACTAATAAACAAAAGAAGTGGATAAAAATTTCATATTTGCCTAGTGTATATAATATATTAAATAAAAAAAGTAAAAATTATATAGATAAAAACATTAACGTGGGATGGGCTAATAGCAAAAATTTGGATAAATTGATAACTAATTGTAGAATGAAAGATGATATAAAATATAAGAGAGGAATGGTTTATAAAATTAGATGTAATTTTTGTAATATGATTTACTATGGCCAGACGTCAAAGCAATTGGGAGAAAGAGCTAAAGAACACAATGATGCTATTGCTAGGAAAGATGATAGATCTGCGTTATATGTTCATTATTTGCAGTATGGACATAAAATAAATTGTATTGATAATATAAGTGTTCTTGATTATATTAAAAATGTTAATAGACGTAAAATATATGAAACAAACTACATCATGTATAATAAAAACAACTGTATGAATATATACAAAACATCCATTAAGTTAAATAATAAGTGGTTAATGGATAAAGAATGGATAGTTAATTAATTAATATATGTGGATATATATCCATTCAATATATATAACAGAGTAATTTTGTAGTAGAATTGAGGGGGAAAAAATCACATAATAGATCATGTCAAATATCCATTTGTTTATCTATCTTCTCTCATGTATTGATATAGATGTCGCTGTATGTGCTTTAAATTGTGGAGACATATTGAAAAGGGCAAAAAAACATAATTTGCCGAAAAAGGCTTTTATATAATAATTTTATAATTTGTAATCTTTGTTGCTTGTATATATATATTTTTAAACATATTTGACTATTGAATATTAAGATATTATTGAATAATATTTTGGTGTATGTTTAAACATTTTTCTCTGATATATATTTTATACTGTGTCACATATTATCTAAAATGTGCACTAATATCTGGTTATTTGAATCGAAGATGATGTTAGATATCTAGGTACCAGAGAGATGGTATTAGAAAAATACTCTTGACATAAGGAATCCAGTTTATTTAGGAATATAATTGGTAGAATCTTCAAAAAATAATTGGAATTATTTTGGAAAGAATTTTAAAACTGTTTTTATTATTTAATTTTTCATTATGCTGAAACACAATTGGCAGCCTAGTTTTAGTTTGAGGCATTTTTAAAATTTGGAACCACCGGAATGAGATATATGAAATTGTATTTCAAACATATAGCATTTGATCATGGAAGTGTAGTATGATATCAAATTATAGTTAGGCTCTGAAATATAAAAAAATGGTATCGCCAACTTAAGGCAAGAAAAATAAAATAAAATTGCCAGAGTTAAATTGACAAATATTCATGAGTCAAAAAGTCAAGATGAAAAACCAGAGTCAATAAGAATCACAGAAATGGAAGAAATAAAAAAGTATATGCTCATATATTGCCATCACTAATAGGGAGAACAAAAAATAAAAATTGATAATAGAAAATGTTACAAAAAATCATTAGAAAATGTACTGAAATAGAGAGTAGGGCAGCTGATAATCAAAATTGGTATTTAAAAAATATCAGCAAGATGGTAAAGCAAGACATAGAGCAAAAACATGGAAGATGGAAATCAAAAGATAATGAAAATTTTAGAAAAGATGAAACAAAAAAGTAGTAAAATTATACAAAAAAATAGAAGATAAGGTAAAAATTATAGACTAAATAGAGAATAAAATATAGATGTCATAAGTAAGAAACTGTAAGAAAGTATCATTATTAGAAGAAAAATATTACAGAAAAATTAAATGTTCTTCCAAAACATAAGCTTGTGGTTGAGACCTATAGAGGTCCCTACTATCGCATTTTTATGCACATATTCTTCAGGTTACAGGCTTAGTAAATATTATTGTACTTCAAATAAACATAAAAGTCATCACAAAAAAAAAAAAAAAAAACAGATTAATAAAATTATGGAGAGAATGGAGAAAATAATGTTCAAAAAGTAAAAGAGGTAAAATATGGTTAAAATATTAGAGGGGTGTAAAGAACAATAGTTACTCTTACTTTGGAAAGAATGATAAAATTTGAAAGGAAATGTGGGAACAGATATATCAGTAAGCAATAATGAAGCATTTTAAATATGTATGAATAAAACCAGCTACAAGAGAGTGTAAAAACATCTCTAGAAGAAATTGCCAATCAAATAACAAAAATTGTAAAAAGCTGCAGGATATATTATATTTCAAAAGAAAATCAGAAATCAAATCTAAAACACTGTATGAAACATATCAAAGAAAAAATTTTCCTGGGAAAATATGAAGCGTGCCAGAAAACTGTTAAAAAAACAATGTATTTAGGGGAGATTTGGAGAAATTTTCTTTAGAACATCTGAACTGTCTTTAAAAATATGGTCATCTTAACTGACTGAGAAAAGTCCATAGTATTGCTTTAGCTCAAAGTGATCCTCAAGAAGATTCCTATGACCAATAAAACTTCTCATGGAAAAAATCTTAAATTTTTAAAAAATACAAAGTGTCAATGCTAGGCAGTTTTTAAATAAAAAAGTAACAAGATGATATCTTAAACCACTAAACATCACATGATCACCATCTCTTATGCTAGCCCATAACTGTTATTAAACAGGCAAAACTCTCCATACAGTAGTGCCACCCTGTCACATGATCACCATTTCCGATGCTTACACAAGCTGTTTAACAAGTAGCAAACTCTCCATACAGTAGTGCTATCTAGTTCATGGCTTATTTATCAATGGATGTAAAAAGATTTTTATGCACAGATCTTCTTGTATCCATTGATTATGCAAGACAAATTTTTGTAGAATCAGATGAGACTTGCACTTAAGCTTTCAGATGCAGGTATCAACCATCTTCTCCCTATAATAAATATTAAGTAATGCATATTATAAGATATAATTTGTCCAGCAAAATAAAAAATAAATAAATATGGCTACAAATAATAAGACTATATAAAAATGACAGAATTATTAAACATGATTGATATGAATAATCAAGTATAGGATGACTTGGTAAAAAGAAAGTTGGAATATAATAATTTTTAAACCAAGCATCATTGAGACCAAGAAAAAATGTAAACATTAATAACCTTATTGTTAAAAAATATACTCAATCAAGTTCATCAAAGAGATTGAGTAAAGGGAACCTGGGGAAAACATGCATCACAAGAAGAATGGAAGTGAAGATAGCTAAACAAAAAAAAAGTTCAATCCCATTTGCCATTAAATTTGAATTTGATTCAAACTAAAACTATAAAAAAGGAATGACAGAACATTAAAATCTGCAGGAACTTGATAGGAAGTTCCTCATTTCAGAAGCCTTGACATGCCTGGAAAAATATTGTGCATGCAGAGAAGTTGATAAATAAATGATCAGATTTGATAAATAGTTGGATAAATGAGCTTCTCCAATTTGTCTCACCTAAGTGTAATCGATTAGCCGACACACGCCATTTGATGGTATTGTTACTAGACAAAATGATTCAATATAACATTTCCTGGCATGCACTTCAATATTTTTTCTAGCGTATTTTTTTTATATTTTGCGTGTGATTCAATATAACATTTTCTAGCATAATTTTTATTTGTCATCTTTTTTAAAAAACCTGTTAAAAATTTTGAGATCTGAAAATCTGTATGAATACATACTCAAATGAGTATTTAAATTACATAAGCAAATAACAAAACAGGCAAAGATTGATCAAAACAAATTTGATAATAATACAGATCAACTGCAAGTATTTTAATCATGTATTTTTATTATGACAGAGCTAATAAGGATTATGATAAAGGTTAAATAAATTGTGAAAAAATAGCAGTAAATTATCATCAAAAATTGTACCAACTCAATAAAGATTAGATGTATGCAGAAAAACTCTAGTTGTCATGAGATCCAGAATAGACATCAAAATTCAAAGCTCCAGTGGAGAGTTTAATGTTTACTTTGAGTCTATGTTAAATAAATGTGGTCATAGAATTCAAGTCTAGTGATTAACTAAAACCAAAAAAAGTTTGTCCCATGCCACATTAATTGAAATCTGAAGAGGAGAACCAAATAAAGCAAGTAATACATGGGGGGGGGGAGGATAAGTAAATATTCATTGTCTTACAATAATCTCATTGTAGGCATTAGGAAAAAGAAAGGGTTAGTTTGAATATGTTTGGACACCCATCAACTTAATAAAAAGCACAATCTTTGATAGAAGTATCCAATTGTTCATCCATAAACTTCTAATATGTTTTAATAAAAGGAAAGTATTTAGCACAATCAATCTCAAATTATTTATCAAGCAGTTATGAAAGCTAAAGTGTGGGATGGGCAATTTCTATCATTAAATCCGTATTAGTCTTATCATAAGATACAGATGTTGGAAGTATTTTAAGATTGAGTCATGGCAATTCTCTCTCTATTGATATTTCATCATAAGTCAGTAACATTGTATTTGTCATCTTGCCTATCCTTACAGCTGATGAATTTATATAATTATTATGATATAATCTTCAATAACTTCTCTTTCTTTATTTTTGCTTCTCTAATATATAACATATATAACCACATTCCACTCTTTTGACACTTTGAAGCAAAGTATGTGTCAAAAGAATGGAATGTGATTATTATATGTTATAATTATTATGCAAATATTATGTTTACATATCTTACGATCATTTATATCAATGATGGTGGGTGATCTGGAAAAAATGATTCCAGTACTAACTATAATATGTAATAAAAGCACTAAAGATCAAACAGAATTTTGGACCTTTTTAAAAAATTCTGAAAAGTAATTTGAGAGTTATAAATAGACATAGAAAAAAGAGGATAATAGTTTTTTGTGTATTAAGTATATGTGAGAAAAGCTAACTGGACTTTGACAAATTAAAGCGAACATGAATGGATAGAAAGTTAAATAAATTCCACTATATCACTTGGATTGACAATTGAAGTTTTTTTTAGATTGCCTCAGGGTGGCCTTTGAGCATTCCATCATCAGATTTTCAATTGGATGGAGGGTTGAAGAGTTGGAGTGTGGAGTAGATGGAAGCCTGTCCATTAAAGTATAAGGATTGGCCATCTTAATATATATCTGATCACTTATAGCATATATGTGTGGAGATGGTAATCTGGACCAACTGATGATTGCTGGTTTAGCGTAAAATACATATATTGGTGATTATTTATCTTTTCAACATATATGTGTCCAGGTGTATCAGTATTATGAGATAGCGTGAAGAGTGGTGGGTCATGTGAAAGTCTGTGCTCATATACTCTATATATTACATATATAGACACAGGTATATAATAAGCCTGTGTTTCACTTATTTACATAGTAGAGATGTCTGCCCATTCCTTGTATATGTATTGAATGGATTATGTCCTGTACATGAGGGGTCAATCTACCTTAGGACAAATGGGTGTGACAAGAATCTCGGCCTCAGCATGGCCTTTGAGCATTCCATCATCAGATTTTTAATTGGATGGACGGTTGAAGAGTTGGAGTGTGGAGTAGATTGAAGCCTGTCCATTAAAGTATAAGGATTGGCTATCTTAATATATATCTGAGCACTTATAGCATATATGTATGAAGATGGTAATCTGGACCAACTGATGATTGCTGGTTTATCATGAAATATGTATATTGGTGATTATTTATCTTTTCAACATATATGTGTTCAGGTGTATCAGTATTATGAGATAGAGTGGAGAGTAGTGGGTCATGTGAAAGTCTATGCTCATATACCCTATATATATTACATATATAGACACAGGTATACAATAAGCTTTAGATTACATAATGATACTGGAAAGGTCAACATTGAGAAAGTGGTAAGACAAGGTGACTCCATATCTCCAAAACTTTTTACAGCAGTGCTGCAAGAAGTATTTTGTGGATTAAAATGGGAAACTAAAGGAGTGAAAGTAAATGGAGAGTATTTAAGTCATTTAGATTTCACAGATGATGTAGTTGTTTTTGCAAATAATGCTTCAGAGCTGCAGGAAATGTTGCAGGAGTTAGCAGATGAAAGTAGAAAAGTAGGAGTAAAGATAAATGTTAAAAAGACTAAAGTAATGTTTAATCGATTTGCTCAAAATATGAAAATAAAGATTTATTATAAAGAATTAGAAGAAGTTAACAGTTACAAATACCTTGGTCAGATTATTAATACAGATGGAAACATAATGGAGGAAATTAATCATAGAATTAAACTTGGTTGGAGTGCCTTTGGTAGAAATAACTTGATACTAAAAGGATATATGCCTATGTGTTTGAAAAGGATGTTTTTTAACAAATATGTTTTACCAGTTTTTACTTATGGATCTGAGACTTGGACACTTAATAGAAGAGCAATACAGAGACTTCAGACCACTCAAAGGAGTATGGAGAGATGTATGTTGGGAATAACAAGAAGAGATCGAAAATGCAATGTATGGTTAAGACAACAAACAGGTGTTAATGACCTTATTGAAAAAATTAAAAGATTGAAATGGAGTTGGGCTGGACATATTGCTAGAAGAGATGGTAATAGATGGACAATTGAAATTTTAAACTGGATTCCAAGAGATTGTAAAAGACCCAGAAAGAGACCACATGTGAGATGGATGGATGAAATAAGAAAATGTGCAGGGGTGTTGTGGAGAAGAGAAGCTAAAGATCGGAGAAGATGGATTAAACTTGGGGAGACCTTCATCTTGCAGTGGATTGGTAATGGTTGATGATGATGATGATATAATAAGCCTGTGTTTCAGTTATTTAGATTGATTTTGTATAATATATTGAGTCTACTGAGACAAAAATTATAATTCCATCTACATTAACTATCATCACCACTCTTTGAGACATTTAAAATAATAATAAGATTGAGGTGATCTATTATGACCCTAGTCAGCTTATTGACCTTCAGGAACTGAGATCCTGGAAATAAAACACCTCCTTCTGTTTCTTCTGCTGCTTCACTCTTGTATGCCAGTTGTCTCAAAGATTATGAAGAAGAGCCAGCTGTTGCTTTTTCACCCAGTTTGTATACTTTAAGTCCTTTTGATTTCTGGAGTAGATCATTGGGGAAAATCGAGGTGGTGGGTGTATTATCAGTTTAATCTTGCCTCTGTAAATTTAATTAATATTTTAACTCGTACTAACAGTTTTTGTTTGAAGGTTTGTGATGTTATATTAGATGTGATATTTTGGACCATTTCTATCATCTATCAGTAAGTGTTAAATGTATACAACTTTATTTAAAATTTTCAAATACAAACAACTTGTTAGTAATAACACTAGTTGTGAAATTACTAACCTGTGTTGTCTATTTGTGTGTTATTACTGACAAGTTGTTTGTATTTGACAAGTTTAAATAAAGTTTAAAATTTTCTATACCTTCAACATTTATTGATAGATAATGGAAATAATCCAACTTTTTATCACATATGCTAACAGTCATCTGATATTTATTTTTTCCTGCTGATAATAATTACGATACACATTACGTTTTAATTAAATATTTTATATTATAGTAGTTCGATTAATCTTATCTCAGCTATTTATTATTTATCTATTTTTATTTCTTTCTTTCATCTCAGAAAATTAATCTCATAACTTATTAATTAAAATACACATATATTTCACCATTAGCTTTAATAATGAATGAAATAGCTTATTGTTTAGCAAGGTTAAAAACCGATAAAAATGATTTAAAATGTTTTTAGAAACAAGTATACAGTTACGAACTATTTTAGTGATTTGTATGTGTTTAAATGTTTAGCCTGAAAATCAGGGGTATTAGTTGCTGTTGAATCTGTTATTGCCTGTATGAGGAATGAAGTCAAACACCTACATAATTTGTGTCTGAAATGTAGTTTTTTTTCCTATGTCAAATGCGGGAAGCGAACCCGGGCCAGCTGTTTGAAAGGCAGCTATGCTAACCACTAGGTCATCAACGCTTGACGTCTAAAATGTAGTTGAATTAGAAATTTAACATTTTGATAATAAAAAAAAGAAAGGAGAGAAACAGTCTTTTTGAGTAAAAATAAACTTATTATATAGTGAAAAAGTTTGATTTATTAATTATATATTTCTTGAGCATATAACTTAAATGATTATACTGTAGCATTAAAAATACTCTGAATTATTGAGAAGTGTGTATTGATATTAAAGAGATACTGCACAAATAGTGTTTAGAAATTTATATCAAATAAAATTATTGCAAAGCCTGATAAAAAATCTTTTGTGAAATAAATAAACGAGAAAGAGAAAGATAATTCATTTAATAAACCGAATCAAAAGTAAAATTAAAAAAGTTTATTGAATAATTTGTGGCAATTAGGTAAGATGGTTGTGGAATTTCAAAAAATACATTATTTTGTTTAATTGGTAGCTTATCTGTAAAAAAGAGTATGAAACTATCTTTCATCTTGTCTTGCATTGGTGGTCGAGAGGTCAGCGCGACTGCCTTGCACTTGCAGGCAGTTGCCCGGGTTGCGGGTCGCATCCCGGCCGATGCTATGACACTTTAAAAAAAAAAAAAAGACGAATGGCTTTGTCTTGCATTGGTGGTCGAGAGGTCAGCGCGACTGCCTTGCACTTGCAGGCAATTGCCCGGGTTGCGGGTTCGCGTCCCGGCCGATGCTATGACACTTAAAAAAAAAAATCTTTCATCTTATTGAGTTAATTGAAATTATAAATCGTTAGTTGATTATTAGCTATTCAGTATCAAGAAGTGAAAAACATTAGCACCAACAATGATGATGGGAAAGAAATAATGCAGCATTGTAAAAAGTACTTTTAATATATTCTAATAACCAAACTATGGCTTTCCATGTTGACGCAATCATGGTCTATATAATTTATGATGAAAAGATACTAAACCTTAAGAGAATAAGTGCTAAAATGATTGTTTTTGTCTGAATAATTACCTAAAATGCGAACATGGATCTACTAAATTACCCACCTAAAATGATACAAGAAAGTTCTTGTATCATAGTTGATTTATTGAACAAATCTATCTACAATTAAAGAATATTAAACCGGGATTGCAAAAAATTCTACCAAGTTTTTAAACCACTTTAAATTGACTTTAGGCATTTCAACTCAAAAAAGAAGCAATTTCCAAACTTGCTACACTATAACATAGTTCTATAAAAACAATTGCATTTGCTCAAAATTTATTATGATTTTTGTTTAATTTTATATTCCAAAAAATGTCAATTCTCGTTTGTATTATACGCTTTTATTGTGATATCTAGAAAATCTTATAACTCAATTTTCACTTCACAGTTTCCAATCTAATTGGAACTTTGCATCAACATTGTTTCCAGTTAGCAACCCATTTGATTTTAAGCAATATTACCAAAAAACATAGTAGAAAATCAAAATTTTAAATTTTATATTAATATTAAATTTATATTAATTTTAAATTTTATATTAAATTAATATTAACGTCTAGAGTTAGTAAATTATACCTCAACATTCTCTATTCTTAATTCCTAGAATTAGATAAAGCTAAAAAATAAAAAAATAAGACTTAAAAAAATAAAGAAATGTTTTATTTAAATAAATGCACTAAATTTCAAGAAATACACTAAAAAATATTTTTTCCCCTACTTTCATAAATAAAAATATGGGGTAATCATATTTAGAAATTCATACATTAAATTCTCAGTGCTAGGAATGCTAATTAAGAAAAACTTCAGTGAAGACATATCTTGGTTATGATATCATATTCATAGCAATGACTGGTAGACAGGAGAGTGATGGGTATAAATAGGATGTAAATTTATGTAAATGTATCCAAATAAATTATATAGAGCCTACTTTTTTGAGAGTTGGAAGTAGGATTCTTTTTTATTTATGGAGTTTGAGTTATTGGGAATGTATCATGCCTCTTTTTTCCTCTTGGAGTTGTTTCATTCAATGCACATGAGTTGACTGATTTAGGCTTAATGTATGGATGTGTGTGTTTTGATGCTCCAGAAATATGGATTTATGTTCTGGATTGCTTTTGGCCTTTTGTTGATGTACTGATATTGGAACAATATTGTTGGTGCTGGCATGTGATACTCCCAATGAATTATTTAAATAAATTCACAGCTAACATCAATTTTCTTGTATTAATGTCAATCTACAAATCAGATCATTTTTATATGGTAAATAGATAGGCATTAATGCAGAAAAGTCATTGTTAGTTGCAAGTTTATTTAACTGATTCTTTGGGAATCTGCCTTGTGAATTCATAATCATGATCATAAATAAAATATATTTTTTTCATTTCTATTACATTTTTTACATATTCATGCATTAACATGAATAAAAATATTTTAAAATTATATATATATATATATTAAAACTTAACTTGAAAAATATTAATATACAAATTGTATCATTTAATTCAACATCTACAACTTTCTGGAGAAGTTAAAAATATTTGAAGAATGTCAAGAAAGATGTATTCTTTCACATTCTCACACCTATAAAAATATCTTTCTGGGTTTAAATCCATATAAGAACATTGATTTGAAGTAAAAGAGAACTTCCTTTTATTGCAACAAAAAACTAACAAAAGTGCTATTATAGGTTAATGAGAAAACTTGTTCAACCTCCGAAATTGTCAATTAGCTAAAAGTTATCTCTGTTTACATGGATATAATCTCATTTCTATTTTAAGCTAACTAGCTTAACTAATTTAAATTGAACAAATTTTTTGTGCACATTAGATTCTTTTATATCCTTTTATATCAATGTTTCATTTATGTATTATAATTTTTGTTAAGCCCAAACTACAGAAGGATTTGGGGAACTATTTTAGAAATAAACAAAAAAAAATAAAGAAATTTAAAAAAATCAAAACTTATCAACATGTATATATAAAATAAAATATAAAATTAATCTATAAACATATTACTTTTTTCAAAATGTACATTTTTACTTTTTTTGTTTTGTATCTATATTTTGAATTTTAAAAAAATCATTAAAATTAAGAAATTGACCTATCTCGTAAAACAATGTTTCACAAAAATTAATTTAAAATTTATTGTAAATATTTTTTATCTTGATAATATACTATTTAAATTAATCAATTAGAAATTAATAATAAAACACATTTAAATCGATGTAGCCACAGTTATTAATGAATATTGAGCGTTGTTGATGAAGGTTTGAAAAGCATCTGCTTTTATCCTGATAATTTATGTGCAAGGTTGGTTTATATCCGCTCATGGAACTCAAAGATTAAAAATTATCATTTTGAAACGACATTTCATTTATGACTAAAATTAATAAACATTGAATCCATTTTTCATTTCATTAATTTTTATATTTACTGTATGATTTAAGGTAATGGTAGAATGCTGAACTCAGCATGCATTCATATTTTTAAATTAAAAAATGTAAAAGTTCATGGATTGGTATTGATTGAAACTTATCAGTTTCGTGCTCAGACATCACATGATCTCTGGAGTAATAAACCATATGATTGCCTACAGTGTGTTTTCTATATTTGTTTGATTTGAAAAAAATTTCTTTTAATACTAGTTAAAATGTTTTTATTTATTTGTAATTTTTTACAAAACTGATATTATGAATATATATTTTCATTATTATACTTCTGTAAATGATTTTTCCCCCAATATGCTTGAGGTATGTTATTTGTTATTTTAAATTTTTTTTATGGATATACAATTCTTAAAAAATACTGATTTAAAGAATTTATCTGATTAACTTTTGAGGTTATTTTCCTATTCACTAAAGAAATGAAAAAAAAATGATACATCACATTATTTGATAATTAAAATCATATATAATTTTTTAGAAGGCAAGTATAATTAAAAAACAGAAAAATAGTCAAAATTAAGATTTTTTTAGAGGAATTTTAAAAAGTAGAAATAGTCATTCATAATCTATAACCTGACCCTTGAGAGGATATTATTTAAAATAATCTATGATACCCATCAAGCTTTGGATAAGAATAGAAAAAATCTATAGTTGTTCATTCACAATAATTTAAGACATTTATTCATATGTTAGATTTCTGTTTATTTTTATTATTTATATACTAACCTATCATAATTCAGTTGCATTCTGTTTTTATCTTTTATTTTCTTAATACATATTTATTTGATAAAATTTTGAAAACTGCCAAAGTGTCTGAACCTACCATGGCACCTCTCTGAGGAGTGCCAAAGCACGAAACCATGGTCAGGGTTTGGGGGAGTTCCTGACAGAGATATTTTAAATGCTGGCTCTGGCTAAGCATTTATCTCAAAGCTTGTTGAGGAATTGGCAATCCTCATTGTTTATAACTTACATGCTTAAGAGAATAGGGTCATGTGATCTGTGACTCTTATTTTGACTATTTTTAATCTAGGGATATTTAGCAACAATCACCAAAATGCTCTTTAATTTTTTTTATATATGTCAAAGCGTCGGCCAGGAAGCAAACCTGGGACAACTACTTGGAAGGCAGCTATGAACAAAGCAAAACTCTCCAAACAGTATTGCCACCCTGTGCCAACCAGAGTAATCAATGAATGCCAGAAGGCTTGTGCATAAAATCCCTATCTAATGCCTACTCATCCAATATCCCCAGACTAGTTTCTGGCTTGTGGCCATCTTCAGTGAGGAGCTTTGGATCTGAGAGCACTGCACCTAGATCTTAGGATCCAATGCAACCCTCCAGCACCCACCTTTTATCTCTATTTAACTACAAAACTATGAGAATGAAATTGAAAACACAAAAATATTTTCAATCTAAGCTCAATAGCTTATATAGTCATATGGGTCTGAACTCAGTTCAGCATCCATACATTTTGGGGTCTTTGGCTCTTTAACAACCATAGCCACCATTATCCTATTAGGCAGGATTGGTGTTAAACCATTAAGCATCACATGATCACTATCTCTTATACTAGCACATATTTGTTTATAAACAAAGCAAGCTATGCTGACCACTTGGCCACCAATGCTTGACAAAAGACTAATATTTGTCTTTTGATAAAACATGCCAATTTTGCATCATAGACAAAATATAACTTGTCACATGTTTATGTTTCAACATTAACATATATATTTTGGATGCTTTATTTTCTATTAATGACAAAAACCAATATAAGTAGCATAACATTTTTTTAGAGTTTAATAGCTGACTAACAGCAATTGAGTGCTTCAAAAAGAAACTCAAAATTCTTATTCAGTTTAACAAAAATGATTAGTCATTTACTCTGAAATCCATTATAAATGGATTCTTTTATAAAACATCACCATCTAATATATTCTAAATAGTTATATCTTTTTCTGGATCGACTGCATTTAAATTTCTGGTTAATATTTAAAAGTGATCGCTTAATCAATGTATTTACATATAACCAATATCATAAATATAAGCTTTGTCAATGGGTTTATAGAAATTTTTATAATAATGTAAATAATATTGAGTAACTCAGATGTTTATATTAATTAAATTTTAAAAAATATGCTGATTTAATATTTTATATGAGAATTCTATAAAAAGGCAATATGATATAATGATAATTTATACAACCTGTGTTCACATCCAAACTAATCAGGCTTATGTTTTTTTCCAGGTATACAGCCCAGACCTAAGCTTTTTCACCATCTAATATTAATCAGAAAGTAGGTATCTTGTAATTTTCAATATGGGTTAAAACAAAAATATATAAACACCCAAAATCTCACCATCTGGAAATTGACAAATCTGATGGAAAATGCCTTCTAATTAATCACTTCTCTATGATGAGATTTAGAAAAGACTTTGTCCTGTAATGGACTATGCAAATGCTGTTTTATCTGTAAAAGCTAATGAAACGGGTTATTACAAAACAAATTATTACTTTTCAATTTATATTTATAATTTACTACATATTTTTTAACTCTTGTACAATTATATTATCTTTTATATTTACATATCCAAATAATCATTTAATACTTAACTAGAGACAATAAAAATAAATAATAAACTAATTTAATTATTCATCCTGCACAATCTTAGATAGTATAGAGGTTGTTTAGGATTTATAAACATTAAGTTTCTATTATTTGTTTATATATTCTATCATATTTACTTATTAATAATCATTTCTAGTAATTTTTTTAGTAGTTTTTATACTTGTAACCTTTCTTAAAACTAAATAAGTAGATCTATACATTATTTTAAGATTAAATGTTTATAACTATCAATTTAATTATATATATATATATTATACATATAGGCTGTTTGGGCTGAAACAAAATATGTGGGCTGTGGCTATAAGGAGTGTGATCGTGACATTCATGTAATCTGCAATTATTTGCCACCGTAAGTATTGAAATAGCAAGAAAAAATACAATATTTTCACACCTTAACAGCAATTATTAAAAAATAATGATAAAAAATATCATACAATATATACATGTGAAAATAATTACTTTTGTTTACTTTGTTTTCAATTATTCTTTCATTTTATCTATTTCTTTCATGCTTACATAGAAGAGATTTTTGGTGAAAAAGTACATCTGTGACTCCATGTCTATGATCATTATTGGGTTGGATTTGGAAGTTTTTTTTTAATTTCTAAAGATTAGCTTAGGACCTTTTTTAGGCATTTGACCTATAACTTACCCAGCTGCTCATCCAACTAGTTGTCAGTAAATGGATATCCAGCTATTCTTAATTAAAGAATAAAATAAAGGAGAAAACCATAAAAAATGGTAATTAACTAGCATGTTACATAAGGTTCTTTACCTACCATTTTCTATCAGTAATGCTCAAGAAATCTTTATGTTATAGTGGGCTTTGTAAGGTGGTTTCTCTAGCTTTAAAATTGTGCTAATAAATTTCAGTTAGAACTCGCTAATTTGTTTTAAAATATTAACAGATTTAGATTCCATATCAGACTTAAATGAAGTTTATAAAATTAAAGAAGGAAAGCAATGCTTGTTAAAAAAATGAATATAATTGAATTATTTATTTCTTCAGAGTTCATAAGAAATTTGAGCAACAGAAGTGACAGATCTGGGACATGATCCGTGGATCTTGAACTCCAAAGTCTACAATTTTACGACTACAACAAAGCATAGAGAGCTATATTTTC
The DNA here is from genome assembly GCA_028023455.1 of Epiperipatus broadwayi. Lineage (NCBI taxonomy): Eukaryota > Metazoa > Onychophora > Udeonychophora > Euonychophora > Peripatidae > Epiperipatus > Epiperipatus broadwayi. The sequence continues at coordinate 22,381,097 of JAQFVV010006198.1, forward strand.
AGTAAAGAACTTAAAACATTTATATATGAGTGTAAAGGGAATCAATGTTAAAAATCAATCATTAAATTATTATTTAACCATATAATATTTTAGATAGAAGGATTAACAATCTTTAGAATAGGAAATCAAAAAATTAGCTATATTAAGTGAGTTTATTGTAATTCCTGGATATAAACAAATTTTAACACATTCATTACTAAGGCTCACATTAGGTGGCACTACTGTATGAGGAGTTTGCTATTCTTTGACTGCCTTGTGCTGACATGGCTTTTTGCTCCACAAAATAAGTTAAAGTTTTATATATATTTAATAACATATAGATAAAAGTTTCTGTTGTGGGTGAATATTTGTTTAGAGAGTGGATGAGAAATGAGAATTGGAGCACAGAGAAATAGATTTAATTGGATCTGGAAAGATTGAGAAAAATATTTCCAACATTTGGAGAGCGATCTGAGATGTTGATATTTTAAATATATAAAAATATAATTTTTTGTGTTTACTCTAATGAGGCCTTAAAACTAAGGCATACATAAGATTAGGTAGATGATTTTAGAAGGTTTTCTATTAAAAAAATTAAATGAGAGCATAGTTTATTTGAGAAAGAGGGATAACATTGAGGTGTGAGTTTAGGGAAGCACATGTTTCTCATTTGCCATTATAAAAAGAAAAAAATGTTGTATAAAGAGGTTTGGATAGTGGTAGAAAATTATAAATTTAAATATAGAATAGGAAAATTGGAAAAATCAGGAAATATGGACTATATTTGTATCCCATAATGTATGTATGATGGTGAGAAGGAAACCAAGCATGCTTTGGTAAAGAATACAGTATATGGTAAAGTTTTCCATCTGAAGTGCTTAAATAAGACTACAAAGAATATAAAAGGTGTATGGCTATGTAAATTATGTATAAATGTGATAAAAGAGGTGAAAAAATGGTTTTTAAGCATAGATAATTTAAAGAGAATGTCAGAAGAAATGGACAAAAATGTAGATAAGGATGATAAAATGGAGTATATATGTAGTAGAGTAACAAGAAAGATGTAGATGACAAAATAACCACTGCAATGGGGATGGTTAGGCAAAGAATAAGTAAGATAGAGGAAGAGGTAATGGATGTATAAGTGAATTAAAAGTGTTAGATATGGTATGAGCAGATCAAGGAATTAATGAATAGAAACAATAAGAAAGAAATAGATAAAGAAGTTGAAGAGAGTGTTATAGATGAATTAGGGAAAATAAACTATGAAACAGTCTTGATAGGGGATTCACTAATTAAAGGATGTGGATATGTAATTGCAAGGGAAAATAGAAATAGGTATGTAAGAGTATGTTTGTCTGGAGTTATGTTACAGATGAGAAATAAATAAACAGGGGAGTAGAGATGTTAATATTATGGTAGGGACAAATAATTTGTCAGAACAATTGGAGAGAGTAATTGATAATTACAAACCATTGATTAATTCTTTGAACAAGGTTAAAGTGGGTGAGTAGCATATAAAAATTCTTATTTAAGGATATACAGAGTTTCAAAAAAAGGGGAAGAAAATAATGGCTATAGAGGCTAAGAATGGGCACATTAAAGAAATTGATGACTTAGATAACAAGGATAGATATCTTTTGAATTTTTTTTTATTATCAGAGAGTGAATTTGAGCATTTTAAATTTATCAAATATTTATGAGGGGCAATACACAAGGTCTAGAAAAATATTTCACACAATAGATTATGTATTAATAGATAAAGAGGGAATGAATAAAGTACGGAAAATTAAAGTGTTTGATAATGAAGATAGAGTATGTAATAGTGATCATAATTTCTCTATAATAAAAATGTTTAGTAATGTGATGAAAAATAATAATAAAAGTAGAAAGGATAGTGAAAGATATATATGGAGAGTGAATAATAAGAATAAGTTAAAAGAATATAAAATAAAAGTAGAAGAAATTATGGAACAGTTTGTTGAAGATGACTATAAGGACTAGCATGGTAAAGTAGAAAAAATGACAAATATGGTTTTAGGGAATAATTTTGAGAAGAATAAAAGTAATAGAAAAGTGAGAATTAGTAAAAATTTAAAAGAGAGGGAAAAGCATGCAGAGAATATAATTGTGCTATTAAAAACAAAGAAAGTGAAAAAAAGATGTAAATATTAAATGGGAAAACTATTTAATTAAAAAGATGTTTGCTAAAATAGATAATTATATAGAGAGAATAAAATTAAATAGTAAATTATTGGAGAATATTAATAAAAGTGGAAGAGATGGGAGTAAAAAGTTTTAGAAATATATTAAAAAGAAGAAATATAGGGGAGACAGAAATAGTATCACTAAATGGTGAAAAAAAGAGTTTACTTCTAGAGAAGAATTTGAGACAATCTTAAATATGTAATGGATAGAGAAAAGATGTTACATGTGAAGGACAGGGTGATAACAACATAAAAGCATATAGTATTGGAAATATTAGTTTTACAGAAAATGAATTGAATGAGCCAGAGAAGAAGTTAAAAAGTGGAAAGGCAAGTGGTTTATATGGAAGAGCAGCAGAAATGGTGAAGAATTTGGGAAATAGGGCAACATTAAATCTTTTAATAAGATGGCACAGAAGAGAGATTTTTCAGATAGCTGGAACAACACAAGAGTGAGGCTATTATTTAAAATAGAGGGTGAGTACCGTAGAAAGATAAACACTTATAGACTGGTAGAGATAACATTAGTATTGTATAAAGTTTTTGCATATATGGTGATTAGAAGGATAACAAAATTGATGGAAGAAAATATTATAGTGGGAGACATGCAAGGAGGTTTTAGAATGGATAGGTGTATATGATATAGCTTATTTGTAGTCACACAACTTACAGATATGAATAGAAACACAGATATCCAGTTATATATGGTATTTATAGATATGGAGAAGGCATATGATAGAGTAAGTAGAAATAGATTATGGATAAATTTAATAAATTTGGGAATAAATGAAGTTTTAGTTGATCTTATTAAGAAATTGTATGAAAATAATTATTATATGTGAATAGTTAGGAAATATAAAATCAGTTAGAGTTAAAAATGAGGTGGAACTAAGACAAAGATGCCATATGTCACCTATTTTGTTTATGTTATATTTGAGAGAAATAGAGAGGGCAATAGAAAGTCTAGAAAGAGGGGTAGAGATATCATTAATAGATGGCAAGGGAGTGTATACATTATCAGATCTTTTATTTGCTTATGACATTTTCTTATGCACAGAAAGTATAGAAGATATGGAAGTTGTGTTGAAGACTTGTCCAAGGGTGGATAAAGAAATGGGGATCAAATTTAGTGAAGAAAAATCAAAACTAATGGTGATAGGTGCTGGGATAAGATAAGAGAAAAAAACTTTTCTTGGGGGATATAAAGTTAAATATGGTGAGTAAGTATGTATTTGGAAATTATTTTAAATAATCAGAGGCTTTCATCAGTGAGGAAAATTGGATCTGAGAGCACTGCACCTAGATCTTAGGGTCCAATGCAACCCTCCAGTAGGCACTAGATAGGGATTTTATCACAAACCTTCCTGCATCTATTGATTGCTCTGAGTTGCACTGAGTGGTGCTACTGTATGGAGAGTTTTGAGTCTGTATATAATTTTTTCTTAGTCATACATCTTACATTTTTTTCTCCTACAACCAAATTAATGCATTAAGTATAGTTGTTATACTTTGTTAATATTTATAATATTAAGTTTAGATAGTTTTTGTGTATTAAAGTCATGTAAATGCTGGTTTCTTAAGTGTGATCATGTTTTTTTGACTTATTTCATTTTAGAATATTTTTGTTTATGGACAATACTAACAGTTTGGGTTGGGTTCAAAATATTAGAATTTTTAAATTTCAGAATATTATCTTAATAGTAAAAAAGAACTTAGAAGTGTTTTCTACTTTGTACAATTTCACTGATTTCATTTTTGCATCCTAAGTCCTCATTAGTAAAAGTAAATGTCAGAAAAATATCTGGATATTAAAACAGGCAAAACTCACTATACGTATTAAGTGATCATGTGACGTTTATTGGCTTAAAAATATCTGGAGTTGGGGATTAACTGTGTTGCCAATTCTGATTAAATGACATTAAAATAAGGGGGGAAAAGCTTTTGTTGCTTAAAATTTGATATTATTTTTCATTTAAGTCGGAAAATGGATATTTTTTCATGGAAGAAAAGTCAATTTTAAGCTATTAAATTATTTTAGGATAATGATTTAATTTATTTACCATTAAGTTTATTATTATGCATGAGAAACTGACTCAAATGATGAAGGTTTTTATATTGGGTGAGAAATATAAATGTCTTAATTAGTCAATTCAGTTAAACTTTTGTCACTCATCCTATCACTTTATATATTTAGCAGAATGAAAGAGAGAGTAAAATTGATTAATGTAGGAATTTGATGGACTTGATCAATGATAGTATTTCATATTTCATTTCAGAGATGTCATTTTGTTTCAACATCATAATTTATGCTATATATGCTTAATGTGGCATTTATTTGAACAGAAAAAGGACTAAAATCTTGCTATGATTAAAAAGAATTTTTTATATTTGTGTATGATTTATGAAGTACTATTTAAATATAAATACTATAAGAATCTTCACAATTCAGACTTTCTGGAGACATTTTAATAAACCTGTAATATAAAATGAATCTACTCATAGCCTACCACTAAGAATTTATGCAAAAGCCTAATTACTTTTAAAATGTGAATTGAAGAATGATAATTTTTATTTAGCACATTTAATGAAAATGCAAGAGTTTCAATCTATGATGTTTTGTCACTTTAGTTTTGTAAAAGTTTATACAATAGTAGCTTGGTCATTATAATGTGTAATATATGCTGTTATATATATTTCAAGGAATGCATAACACATTGAAACTCGAATATATTACATGAATAAAAAGTAATGATAGAATACAGTATTCAACAATACAAAGTTCGAATAAAGCAACAATACCTATGTTGCTTGATTCAGACATTGTGTTTATTTTAAATGCACATTATTATATTAAGTAATATTTACTAAGGCTGTAACCGCAGGAATATGCGTCTGAAAAATGCAAAGGTAGGGACCTCTACAAAGCATAAGCTTGTGGTTAAGACCTGTAGAGGTCCCTACCTTTGCATTTTTCAGACGCATATTCCTGAGGTTACAGCCTTAGTAAATATTACATTGTGTTTTTAAATGTAGGAAGTACTGTTAAAATATTACAGTAATGGTTTGTATTTATATATCATTATTTAGACACAGAAGGTTTCAATTATTTGCAAAGTTACAGACAGCATAATATAATTAACTTATATTAAATAAATCTCAATATTCTGGATGGGAAGAATAATTAAGAATTAACTGAAAAAAAACTTTAGTGTAATATGTGCCCATGATGTAGTATTGAAGATAGAAAAATGAATGCCCAATGGGTCATACATTTTCTCCATCATCTTCACAACAGTATTCTGTTTTAACAATTAGCTTAAAGTTTTATATTGATGTTTGCATATAAAAATACAATATAATTAATAATATAATAATTTATATATATTATGTAATATTGTAGAAAAAAATACTTTTTTTATCTTGCACTAGAAAATTGGCATACACTCTCCATCAATAAATACCAGTATTATAAAAGCATAAACCATTCATTTATGCTTTTGAAACATTATGTGTCAATTGTCTACTGCATGTGTAAAGAATATTTTTTTCCACAATATTATATATACACACATAATATATATATATATGACTCTCATTAAAGATAGAAACTGGTTTCAATCCATTTTTAACATTTTGTGGATGGATGTAATCATAAACATATGACCAAAGACGTGAAAAAAATGTGTGATCCACAAGATGTAAATTTCATTGCTGAACTAGCACTCATCAGTTGGCCCAGACCATAATTTCTTACAGATATCTTTGTCATTGTTCAGTGTTCATAGATAACAAATTACTACCAGTTTGATTGATAAGTGTCAATCTTAGCTGCTCTCACAACTTTGACACTAATCACTTAATGGAAGTGTACTAATAATTTTTATTAGTCATTCATTAGACTAAAAATTATTCAATAATGAATAATATTTCTGTAGTGTAATTTTCATTACACCACTCTCACACAAGGTAGGACTGGTTTCTATAAACTTGTAACTTTTTGTGAAGAGATATAACCATAAACATATGACCAAAGACATATGACAAAAATGTATAACCTCCAAGATGTACATTTCATGCTAAACCAGCACTCATCAGTTGGCCCAGATCACAATCTCTTACATATATCTTTATCATTGTTTAGTATATATAGATAGCAAATTTCTACATGTCCTTGGTCATATGTTTATGATTATATCCCTCTACAAGGGGCAAAAAATGGATAGAAGCTAGTCCCTATTTTGTGTGAAAATAATTTGCTATCTATATATACTGAACAATAATAAAGATATGTTTAAGAGAGTGTGGTCTGAGCCAACTGATGAGTGCTGGTGCAGCATGAAATATGCATCTTGGAGAACACATATTGTTTCGCATATCTTTGGTTATATGTTCTTGATTACATCCTTTGATAAGGTATTAAAAGTGGACTAAAACCAATCTCTAACTTTCATAAGAGTGGTATAGTGAAAATTACATTACAGAAATATTATTCATTATTGGATAATCTCTAGTCTAATGAAAGACTAATAAAAATTATTAGTCTATATTGTAACCAGTTGGATTACTTGGCATACAACAACATAATTGTGTGTGTGCCCATGTATATATAAAGTAAAGAAAAATAGAAATAAACATGAACATTTTGTGGTAATTTTTCTACATTTTCTGGAATAATAATCAGGCATTAAATAGCTTCCCAACTGAGGGCTGATGATCATGTAGTGGTAGCAATTATTATAAATGGCTGCCCAATGTAGGGCTGATGATGGATGACTTTTACTTATTTATAATGCTGTTTGATGTATGGTTAATTATAGTAATTGGTTGCTCAAAGGATTAACTGGGTTGATCTCTCAGAGAGATATCAAGATCTCTCATGTTCTTATGAATGTATAACATTACTTATATATTGTGTTATATTAAAAATCACTTTGATATCTCTGTATTTTAATATTACTTTGATTTAATAATAATGCTTTATCCTGTATATTATACTTGTTTGTAAATTTCATTATTATTTGAAATATCATATTTCATTTGGTGCTGATGATTTTCCACAATTCATCCCGCCTTGACCCTAAATTACCCATCCAATTATAATATATATCTGTAATAAATATATTAGCAATTTACATATTTATAATTATGTAAAAGGAAATTAATCATTAGACATGCTCTACTAGATTGATATTACATTTTACATGCACTCACCCATTAATAAGTGTTTTAAAAATTTAATTTGTCAATTAAGATATCAGGTTCACAATAAGATCAAATCTTTGATTTAAACATGATCAATAAGGATTGTTTACATAAGAATAAGCATTAAGCATAAGTGATTCACTTATACTTATAGAACACTTATTCATGGGTGAGTGCATGTAAATTTAATACCAATCTAATATTTACATGTCTGAAGATTAATTTCCTTCCACATTATAATAAAAACAATGAATAACACTAACAGAAATCTATATATAATATTTGAAATTTCCCATAGCTGCATTCTTTCAGCCCCCCCCCCCCCAAAGTAAAGAAAAGCTTGATTTTTTGTTTCAATGGGCTACAAATATTTAAGCTTTTTTAATTTAAAGAAGGATATATCTGAAAGAATTTAGCTATAGAACGTTCTACACATATATATACACGCACCCATACTTTCAATTTCTATTATCAAACAAATGCAATATTTTTTTTATTATAAAATAATTAAAGAAATTTTTTTTTTTAAATTCGTATTAATTAATTCAATATCTTCTTTAGTGCTAGTGATAATGAAATAAAAAACTTGGCATGCTTTTTTAAAATGCTTATTAACTAAATTGTTCACTCATTAATTATTATAATTAATATTATTATTATTATATTAATTAATTAATATCATTAATTATTTGTTAACATAACAACAGCATTCTTTATTTTTTGTTTTAAATTTTGGATCTTAATTTTTTTTATTTAGTATAACAATTATTAGTATTAATATATAAACTGCATTACACTTCTTTAAGTATGTGTATTCTTAAACTTAACATAAATTTTAATTTATATATATAATAATCCCAGTGCATAACGCTATACTGAAATAAATATACAAATATTAAGCAATTAAGTCACCCCACGTGGTTAAGAAATCCAGTACTGCCCTCTGTGAACTAACATATAAATACATTAGAGTTCATAATTTCAAAAAAGCCAGGTCAGGATTTCTTAACCATGTGGGGTGATTTAATTATATATATATATATGTAAGATCAACACATCAATCTTTTAAATATTTACTATAATCTTTGTCAAGGCTTTCAAAATATTTTTTAAATAGAAAAATCCTTTATATAATAAATAAAATCTATCTTATAATACATGATTTTATGCAAAAAAATTAATTTTACATATCATCATCATCATTATCAACCATTATCAATCCACTGCAGGATGAAGGTCTCTCCAAGTTCAATCCATCTTTTCCAATCTTTAGCTTCTCTTCTCCACATCACCCTTGCACACTTTCTTATTTCATCCATCCATCTCACATGTGGTCTCTTTCTGGGTCTTTTACAATCTCTTGGAATCCAGTTTAAAATTTCAATTGTCCATATATTATCATCTCTTCTAGCAATATGTCCAGCCCAACTCCACTTCAGTCTTTTAATTTTTTCAAGATCAGTAACACCTGTTTGTTCTCTTACCCATACATTGTTGTTTTCGATCTCTTCTTGTTACTCCCAACATGCATCTCTCCATACTTCTTTAAGTGGTTTGAAGTCTCTGTATTGCTCTTCTAATTTTACATATATATTCATTTAAATTATAATTTTGTTAAGTTCAATTTTAAAAAACAATAGCAAACTCTAATTTTACTCTCATCGTAGTGCTTCATATAAAATATCATACACTGTGATATCTATCTTGGAGAAAAGTTATTGAACTCACTGGACTTGATTACTGATGTTGTCAAAATTATTAAAGTGCATGGATGATTTAGTATTATATGATACAAAATTATTTATGTTGTAACTTATCATTATTAGCAGTCACGTGTAAATAAGTGTGACGATTCTAACTTCTTAAGAAAAAAATCAAGTAGAAATATAAAGAATAAAACAATAAAGATTAATTTTATTATTACTATAAATGCAAATACATTAACATAGCTCACATGCTGGTTGCATAGTCTATTTACTTAATGTCTCAAAATATTGTTTGTTTTAATTATCACTGCAAAGATCTCTTTCTAAAAGACTTTATAACATCATACCAATTATAAATGCCTCTTGTATTCGATAGAATGCTCAAGTTTGTGGATCTGTTTTTATTACTAGCACTTATAAATATATATGTACATTTGTCTCACTATTTAAAAGTAGATATTTAACAATGTAATATTAACATAGCATTTCTTTTGGGTTTAGTGTAGTGTTAGAATACTAGATACAGGAGCTCAAAACCCATCATTTGTGATCCAAGGCCTGCCTTTAGAATGTTTTAATGATTTTATGAACTCCAAAGAATAAACCATTCAATTATTTAACATAATACAAGATGCCTAGCATTATATTGTACTGTCTACCAATCACTTTCATGGACACTAATCTAGGGATTAGTCTCTCTGATTATCTATCAAACACCATCTATTACTTCTAAAAAGCCAATTTTAATTATTATTTAAATTTTAATTATATCTATCAGAAGTAAACAGTTTCATTTCCTTATTTATTAAAAAATTTAAAGATTTCACAGATAATAAGTTAAGAAAACAGAAAGCAAACACTTTTATTTTTTTTTAAAAAAAAACCCCTTATTTCGTTTACATGTATTTGCATAGAAATATTATTTTAAAAAAAATCTTTCTTTGTTTACAAATTAGGTAATTTATCATATATTTTCATAAATACATTCGTGTACATACATATAAAATATTCTTTAAATATTTTTATTTCTTTATAAAAATAAAAATCATATTTGTGTGCGTAATACTGCTAATACATATACATAATTTTATTCACAATGAATTGCACGTTAATATATTTATATATACATGTTACTCAAAATGACAATCATGTCATAAGTTGACTATAGCTTTTACTTATTTATATATGAAAATTTTTAAACTTAATTCCAGTATTTTAATTATACATATATTTGCATATAATTAGAATAATCAAAGATTGTGCTGAAGAAATATAGTTAACCAAATAAATTTCAATTTTAAAAGAAAACCATTTATCTCTTTTTTTATATATTATAACTAACCATCAGTATAAAAAGCCCAGACCACTCTTTCTTGTTATATATATATATATATATATATAGTGTTTATATAAATATATTAGATCATTAATAAAGGTGGGATTCCACCATTATTTTAGGGATTCCACCTTTATTGTTAAAAGGAGATTGCCTTGACAACAATTTGAAATTGTTGATTGTTATTGACATTGGAATTGTCCAAGTGTTGACTGCTTTTAATTATATATATATTTGTACCATTTACATATAGTATAAGTGTGTTGGCATGGCGTTGGGTAAGAATTAAAAGCTAAAAGGAATAAAATTTAAAAATCGTCAATGGATGCAATTTAGTTTTTTTTTTTATTAGTTAGTATAATTTATTTTTTTAGATATGTACAAGACAGTTCTGAAGGTTTGTAATGATGGTATATTATAAGATGTGATATGTTGGACTATTTCCATCATTTATGAGTGAATGTTAAATGTATCGAAAATTTTAAACTTTATTTAAACTTTCCAAATACAAACAACTTGTTAGTAATAACACACAAATAGACAATACAGGTTAGTAATTACACAACGTTTCTAGTAGTATTATTCTCCCTCTTCTTCAGGTGTTGCTGGCCTATATGCACAGTGACAATATTCACTTAGAAGGTGAACTCGCACCTTTAGATTCTTGAATATTGAATTTAAGGCAAACGCTCTACCCACTGAGCTTGTGTTTGATATTATCTATTTAATTAAAGCAAAGGTAAAATTGAAGGTAATGCAAACACATACAGATTGCTGACCCAGATAAACAAAAGAAAGTGATTAAAGTTGGCTAAAATAATTTATAAAAAGGAGAACTTTAGATCTCAAAAGCAAACAAGAATGTAGAAGATTATCAACTTGTAATTTGACATATGAGAAAAAAACAAAGGATAAGAAGATATGTGCAGCTTTCAAACTGGTCTTAGGTATAAAAGAAGCAGACTAGTTTAGAGAAGTCTTTTCCTGTGTTTTTTCTGGCTGTTTCTTGTGTGCAGCATTTTCACATCTGTAATAAAATGCTTCCATTCAGAACTACTACAATGAACCTAATCACCATGTGTAAGTAGAAACCAGAACATTCCCCAACACCTCTCACAAAAGTCACCTAAAGCTTACAGCCTAGATTTATCTAAGTATGGATCAGAAATGTGAAAGTGTTACCAGAATGAAGTTATAATTAATTACTATGGAATTCTTCATAAATTTACCAGGTGTATCATGATAATTAATAATCTACGTAAACCTGAGCAACTTACTAGTAATTTATTAGCCATATCATAATTCACGTTTAAATCAAAATGTTTGCAAACTAAACTTAAATGATAAACTCCTAAACTAAACCAAAGAAAGAAGGAAGGACATTTGCTGTCTTATTATTCAAAGTGAACTGTTTAAATTAATGGATTAATATTGCTATCTGAGTATGTGTGTGTGCTGTTTTCAGATTTATAAATGATTTGGAATACTTGTTTAAATATTTAAAGGGTCTTAATAAAATTTTTACCATTAATATAAACCTTTCATTGTGCATTCTTAATTTTAGTTTATTAGATTTGTTGTTAAATAATTGTGTGAGAAATATATAAATTACCTTTGCCAATGTACTTGTTTAATAGGTAAGACCAAGGAAAATTCATATAAAAGCTTAAAAGTGATGAGGAATCAAAATGCCAGTCTTACTTTTAGTTATTTACTGCAAATCTGCATGATGAGAGTTAGTGGGTCTACAGGTCCTGGTCCCTTCTTAAACAAATTAAAAGTAACTCCACCAGCAATTCAAATCGTAAGAAATATTAGGTCAGTTAATCAGGAAATATAACTATGTTCTTGAAATGTTCAAACTCCTACATGAATGGAATTTTTTTAAAAAAATAGTTTGATTATCTAGGACTTTATAGTGCATAAAATAAGACCTAATCTACTGGAAAATGTTACAATATATATTGTTTATTTGTCAGATGAACTAGTGATTTGAAAAGATTCCACATCCGTGCTGATAATTTCATATTTATATGTTATAAATTCTGCTGGATTTTAAAGCATATTTTTTTTTGCAATATAATCTTGTTCTGCACTGTGTTCTATGCAACATATATATCACAAAGTGAAGACATTTCAATCCATACTATTCATATACAATGGGAAATTTATATATATTGACCATTCTGATTTAACAATGTCTCTACAATTTTGAAATGTGTTGAGCTTAGTGAGCAAAGTATTTCAACATGCTTGAGATGCTTCATGAAAGTAGCTGTCAAGCCATCATGTACTTGTTTGACATTGGATTTAAATTAAGATTTTTTTCCACACAGCACAAATCTTTTTTATAGATGCTTCCTCAGCCTGACCCTAAAATATTCTAATCTTAAGGAATTGGTTCAGAATGCTATGCACTTGATTATGTAGAACAAGGTTCAATCTTTAATCTTCTTAAATTCAGTTTCATTTTCTTCTATGGGGTTTGCTATTATTTAAATTCTTTTTACCCATTCACACTATCTCAAATTTGTTGAGTCTTTGTTTTTTTTTCCAATTCTTCATGATCTGCTCTATCTTTTGCAGTCAATAAATAATTTCTTCATATGTTTTCTTATTGGTATCTTTAAATTCTCTTATTTCTGTTAGTTTTTTGTTGAACATTTCTAACTAACTCTTCATATCATTTCCTATATCCACTCTGTAGCTCGTTTATTTTTATTACTATTTCCTTTTTATCCCCCACATTTAGTATAACTTCTTAATTTTGCTTTATATTTTCCTGAATATTTTATATAACTTATTTATTTTGTCTTTTCTTCTGTTCATTTTATGCTGTTATTTAAAATATTTGTACCTCCATCTTTGGTAGCGTCTCTTTCTATTCTATTTGGCCTTTTTGTATATTCTCTGATTTTTGGACTAAATTTTTCTTCCAAGATGTTGACTTCTAATATAGCTTGGTTTTCAATCTTCATTCTTCTTTTATTTCTCTTAGTAATATCATCATTGTCTGCTGACTGATTTTTTCTTCAATATTTTCTATGTGTTTTCATTTACCATTCTTTCTGTATGATTATTTTATTTCAATATCTCTTTTATTATATATTGATTCTTTTCTTTATTTATTTTTAACATTTTTTCTATATTTTCTTTTAATATTGTCTCTGACCTCTTCATAATTACATCTATGGCATTATTTTGCTTGAAAAGTGGTGTTGAATCTTCTACCTTGTGCTTTTCCTGCTCTTCATTGTCAGTAGTCTGTATTATTTCTGTAGCATTAATTTTATTTTGTTTCTTCCTATTCCTTTCATTTTTTCTGCTTGCATCACTTTCTTAATACTAGATCTTATTAGCATTGACTATTTTATTCTATTATTAGTAAGTTTACCAATAACTTATTATTTTACATCTATGTTCATTGCTGCAATTTCCAACTATCTCCTTTCAATTGCTTTTCCTACTTGTCCACTAATTAACTTGCTTTAATGCCCTATACATTATCTTTTTAAATTTACTTATATATATCATACCACTCCAAGATCTCACTCTAAACTACCTATTTACTTTGTATTTATTAGCATACAAGTTCTCATGTCTTGTTAATTCAGATCACATGTTGATGTACTATTTACTACTTAAAATATTATTTATAATGACTTTCAATGCTGATTTTGTGTTTATGGTCATTGACCATAATGATAATTATGTTTTTGAGATTTATCATTTTATCTCCTATGTATTTCAGCCCATTATCACTTCATTTTTTCATGCTACTACAAATGGCACCCAACATGGTATACCATTTACAGAACATGAACCCATTTACAGATGATGATGATTACACTTAGACTTACAACTTATATATTCAAAAGTAATATCAATTATGCACAAGGGTTTAGATGCCCCTTATCACTAAATAGACTTATTAACAATTCCAAAAATAAGGTTAAAGATTATGGTAAAGCTCAATTGTTAAATGCCCTGAATTATTAATTTTGCAATATCAGATACTATAGAAAGACACCTGAAAACTTAAAATCAAGAATCACTCAGAATGCTTATTTATATTATGGAGATAAATGCAACAGTGCTTATAGCTTATTCCTTTAAACTTGCTGATACTAAAATTATTTGCTTAGAAAGTAATAAATAAAAAACAAAAAATAAAAGCTTGGCATATAATTAATTCTAAAAACTCCATAAATATAAAGAGCCAATAGCATTCCTCTCAACAAGTGCTGGTTGTTTAATCTAATGGCATAGTTAACTGCTGAGTCAATTTACACATGCAATTCTATGATAATCAGTAAATTGTGCTTTAACAAAATACCCTGTATTGAACACCTGTTTTAGAAAATTAATAAATAGTGTTTTATGTCAAAATTTATTACTATAATAGTTGATAATTGTCTACATACTTTATAGAATATATTTTATTATAACTTATATACATATATATTGAATTAAAGATTTTTATGGATTGTTGTTATAATAATGAATAGAAATGTGATAATGCCCATTAAATGAGATAAACTTTAATCTTTGAGGTTACAAAGAAATTATCACTTAATTAACAATTTCTGAGACCAAACGTTTCTCTCATAAATGTATAATAGATCTTTTGTTGAAGTAAAAGAGGTGCTCTTTACATCAAGCCTAAGTTCTTATATGGATTTAAACTCTGCAAGCTATTTTTATAGGTGTGAGAATGTGAAAGAATAGCATCTTTCTTGACATTCTGCAAATAATATTTTTAACTTTTCCAGATTGTTGTATATGTTGAATTAAATGTTTCTATGGATTGTTATTATAATAAAAGAAATGAGGAAATAATATCCATTAAATAAAAATAAACTTTAACTTCAAAAAAAGACCCCCAACAAAAGAGCTAGTATGAAAAATTTGTTTGGCCTCCAGAATTGATAATTAGTACTAATTGATAATTTCTTGGTGACCTCAAAGGTTAAAGTTTATCTCTATTTAATGGATATTATCTTATCATTTCTATTCATTATTTATATATATATATATCAATGCACATATAACATTTCTGGTAAATATAAAAATTATTCCAAAATAATATGCATTTTGTCAGTTTATCCATAATTAATTACATTTAATTAGAAATGAATATTGATGATGATGGATCAAATCTGTCTTATATAATTAATAATATAAGTTAATCTAGTTATATTTCTTGGTCATCATACATCATACCTGATCTTAGAGGTCTCAACACATATTCATAGGATTTATTTGAATGCATGGAGTTTGAACTTTATTAACCCACATTCAGGTGCCACTTTTTCCTATGAAAGATTTTATATATGAATATTTTATCTTCTAGGATTATCATTCCAGTCACAATCAGAAAATAATTGATATATATATCATTGGAGGTGAGATCTCTGAGAATGTGGTCTGCAGACAACTAAATAAATTAAATAACAATGTTTATTTTAGGTAATCTTGAATGATTTCAAAAATTAACTATAGACATTGTTATTTGACATATAAAATAATAAATTAATACACATCATTAAAAAATATTGAAGATTAACTTTAAATAAACTGATACATTTAACTAACGCATATATCTGCCAAGATACATTAATAAAATTTATTAATGATAAACAGAAAAAAAGAAACATATACTTTAAATTACTAAAGGAGGTTGCCTTGACAACATTTTGAAATTGTTGATCACTAATGATATTGAGATTGTCTAAATGTTGACTGGTTTTTAATAATTATTCAAATATATATACTTATATTTCAAAAAAGTTTTTTATATATATAACAGTATTTTTTTACTGCAGTTTCTGTATACTTACCATTGATGAATAAGTTTGGATTGAATTATGATAAATTTGGTTGATTCTAGATGGGATTTTTCTTGATTCTAATTATCTTGTTGCTTAACTATGCATACTATATAAATTCAATGATTGAAAACAGTTCTCTCTTGGGCAAAAGCTATATCTCATATCTTCTGAATCTCTAGACTTCTTATAATTATTTTTTCAAGATTGAGAAAGCTTCCTTGCTCAGGCATTGATTACCACACTTTTGGGTGATCTTGGCAAATCATGTTTGTTCTTTTTACTTCAAATAATTTCAACATTATAGCTGGTTTGTGCCATTATTAAAAAATACTATAATAGGGCCTTCTTAAATCCTGTAGAATGTTTCTGCAACTAGAATTAAAAACTTTTGACCTATTTGAACAGGCAACATGTTCTTAGACTCTCCATGTAGCTTTATTCTTCTCTCTCTTTTATGACATCATGCCTTCTTAAGGGCAACTCTTCCCAAAATGCTTAATTAACTTTTTTTTCTGTCTTATTTAATTCTGTTTTTTCATTTTTTGATGCTTTACCACTAATTATTTTTTTAATTATTTAATCATCCATAATTGATCTCAATTAAATTTTATCATTAATCATAATTTTTTTCTGTTTTTCTTTTTTTGATAGGCTTTAACTTTTAATAAATTTTAAGTAAAGTCACAACACATATAATTTTGTTTTATAACTAGCATGGGTACTTTGGTATTAGAGCTGCAACCCAGAGCATGTATTAGACTTACTGCACCTTTTCACATTTGTGCTAATTTGCTAATAACTTTGTAATCTTGTGATCTGACTAAAATAATGTGTACACAGATCTTGTACATAATGTTTTTTTACATGTACATGGATCTTATACACAATATTTTGGCAAGATTTACAAAGTTATAGGGAGGTTGATACAAATATGACTAGATACAATGAGTCTAATACATACTCTGTGTTGCAGAACTATAAATAACAAGTAAACAAATAATAAACATATCATTTTCAACAAGAAATGTATGATTTTAAACATAATTTTGAATAAGAAACAACTAAATATTTTTTTAATATTTTTTATATAATTATGTTTTATAACACTTTTAAATTATATAAATATTCAAATAAATATTTTGATCTTTACAAACTATAATTATATTTTTATTAGTGGTAATGTAATATATAATGATAAGAAACTGAAACCTTATAAAGTTGGTGAAGGATGTTCCAAATGCATGACAGGAACAGGTCTTTGTAATAACAAACTTTGTGGTAAGCATAACACAATAGCATAATGTTTTGGTTTTATATTTTATAATAAAATTAATTTAAAATTTACACTTTTTTTATTTACTTACAGTAACAAAAGATATGTGTCAAAAAATACCAACATTAAAGTGTGGTAAGTACAATTTATTATATTTTAAACCATCAAACATCACATGATCACCATTTTTTATGCTTACACAAGCTGTTTTCACAGAGGCAAAACTCTCCACAAAAGATGGCTGCTGAAGGCTTGCATTAGATCCTAAGATCTAGGTGTAGTATTCTCACATCCAAGGTATCTTTCTGATGAAATCCACAAGCTAGAAACTAGTCTGAGGATATTGCATGAATAGGCACTGGATAGGGATTTTATGTACAAACTTTTCTACATCCATTTATTATCCTGGCTTGCACTGAGTGGTGCTACTGTATGGAGAATTTTGTCTCTGTTGTTGTATTTTACATTATCAATGTGGCTAAGTTATACAACTCAGATTGCTATCCAATTTTTCATCATTGAATGGATATCTATCTAGAAAGTAAAACAACAAAAAATAGTATATCCCTCAGTATCTAGAAAGTTATGCTCCTTTTTAATATCTGGAGAGATCTTTAATCTTCTGTTGATATTATTTAAGATTACATAACTGTGTGGATATATATATATAATGTGGAAATGCTGAAACATTCCAATGATTTATGTGTAAACTAATTAGCAATAAATGTAGAACGACACCACCTACACTTTAGATTTATGCAGAGTGTGATTTATATCTTGTCTTTTAAATAAATCTTGTGTAAAGATTTGTAGAGGTCCCTATTGTCATTTTCAGGTGCATGGTCTTAAGATTATGGCCTTAATATATTACTTTACATAATGAGTATGTGCTTTACAAATTTAATTATTATAAGTGCTTAGAGTGAAAGGCTCTTAATATTGAATTAGTAAGTGTAAATATATTTTTAATAGCTCAAAACACAAATGAAATAATATGGAAGTGCTGAAACCCCATGAACTTAAGTCCAATGTATTAAATTTAATACATAACTCATAACTTAATCACCCAATTGTGTAGCAGTTTAAGAAATAATGTATTCTCATCTGCAATTCAATGTTTGAATTTGGCCAAATTTAATATAAATCACCTCCAAAAATATTACATGTTCGGTGATGCTTACAAAATTGTTAAATTACTACTTAGATTCTCCAATTATGAGTAAGATTTAACACCACTATAAATAAGACCATAAAAACTTTGTACATTTGATGTTAGATCATAAAAATACTATTGTCTAAACTTGCTTTCATTATATATTCATCAAACTGCAAGTAAACATGGAGTCATTTTTATGTATTATGCCTTTGATAATATTTTAAGCCGTTTAATTAACTTTAATATAGATTATACAAGCGAAGTTCATCACCTCTTAAATAATGCATTGTAATCTCATATTTTAGGATCTAAATTAATGGGAACCACCATTAGCTGTAAAAAAAATTATTGGCTCTCTTTCCTTATCAAATGAACTATATCAATCTCTATTACCATTCTTATTAAACAATTCAAAACAAAACAAAACTCTCCATATAGAAGTGCCATCTTGTGCTAACAAGAGCAATCAATGGATGCCAGAAGGCTTGTGCATAAAATCCCTATCTAGTGCCTACTCATCCAATATCCCCAGACTAGTTTCTGGCTTGTGGCCTTCATCAGTGAGGAGCCTTGGATCTGAGAGCACTGCACCTAGGTCCTATCTAGGATCTAGGTGCAGGTGCAGTGCTCTCAGATCCAAGGCTCCTTACTGATGAAGGCCACCAGCCAGAAACTAGTCTGGGGATATAGGATGAGTAGGCACTAGATAGGGATTTTATGCACAAGCCTTCTGGCATCCACTGATTGCTCTTGTTAGCACAAGATGGCACTACTATATGGAGAGTTTTGTTTTGTTTTGAATTGTTTAATAACAATTATGTGCTAGTATGAGCTAGTGATCATGTGATGTTTACCATTCTTATTGTGGTCAGTAATAGAATCTACACTATAATAGATTAGGTGAAATCATCCATGCTATCTGGAAATACAAAACATTATCAATTATAGGTACCAAAAATATTTATATACATTTCAAGGTTTCCATTTTTAAAAGTCAATTAAAAAATATAGGAGATTTGATCTTTTCGACATGTGTGTGGTCATGTGTATCAGTTGTATGAGATATTGTGGATAGTTGGTGGGTGCTTGAAAGTCTGAGTTCAAATCCCCTATATTTACAAATAAGCTTCAGGTTTGTGAAAAGTGCCTGGTTTTCAAATATTTAAAAGTCCATTAAATTTCTTTTTTAGGTTGAACAAAAACACACACAAAACTAATATTTATAAGAGAATACCCAGGATAAAATACATCCAAACCTAACTGTTAAGAAAGATAACATTTAAAATAATAACACATTATTAATTTATTATAAGAGCTAGACAATCAGTACTATATCTAACCAGAATAGTAATTATTGACATCATGTTTAAATAAATATTTGTGTGTGCGCATGAAAGTTATATCTTCAAAACGTAACGTAACCAATTCCAAGAATAAAATATTTGAATTGAATTTATTATTACTGTCTAATTAAAGATTATTTTAATAAGTTATCAATTTAAAATTACAAGAACTTTAAAATGTAATAAGATAAATTATTTTATTTAATATTCTAATGTACAAAATGAACAATTTTGTATATGTTGGTTAACTTTTCCATATACAATTTTAATTAAGTAAGTGTTAGAAATGCAGTAAGAAAAACTTAATAATAAAAGTTTTATTATATTATGCTGAACAACTTTCAATATCTTAATCCTGATATCATACTCATAGCAATGATATTAGGATTAAAATATTGAAAGCTGCTTAGCATAATATACTTGAGAGAAAAGCTTTACACATTATCATATGTGCCTTGAATGTTTATAATAGTCAGATGATGTCCTTTTTTGACTATAGAGGGAGTTTCAAACCTTGACACAAGATACTGACTTTATAAAGATCAAAATGGTTTCTTATCTTTAACTTAAATTCCCACTTATATAGGCCATTCTGAAGGATCTTGATTTGAGTGTTAAGCTGTTAATCTCTTCACTTTTTAAGGCCATTATTTTTTTTACAAATTAACTTCATGAAATCTTGTAATTTACAAGTTAATATTACAATCTTTATACTGGAAATATTCCTTTACAAATTAACATTTGTGAAATCTTGCAATTTACAGTGAGTTAATCTTATGATCATTATAGTGGAAATATAAAAACTAATGTTTATGTTTATATATTTTTAGTATAAAGATCATAATATTATCTCATTGTGAATCATAAGATTTTGCATAGGGGACTTAAAAAGTGAACAGACTAACAGCTTCATGCTTTCAAATCAAGGTGCTTCAGATTGGACTGTATAAGTGAGAATTTAAATTAAAGATAAGATGCCATTCTTGTCTTTATGAAGTCACTATTTTGTGTCAAAGTTTGAGATGTTCCTTTATAGTAAAAAAAAAAGACATCGTTTGACTATTAGAAATGTTCAAGTTGTATAAGATAAAGGTTAAAGCCTTTCTCTAAAGTATTTACATACTTCCTATGTACTTGATAAATAATCACAACCTTACATTAGCATAATATAATAAAACTTTTATTTGAAGCTTTTCTTACTCATCATTCCTAGCACTTATATCAGTTAAAATAAACAATTGTATATTTTATTTGTGAACAATCAATACAATTTGGTATTTAATATTAAAAGTATAACATTGTAAATTATTTTAATATTTTGTCTCAAAATTTGCTTTTAAAGAACATCAAACTTTGAAACTTGCCAGTTTCCGATAGTTACTCTAGCAATGGAACAAATTTTTCATGTACAAACTTGAAAAAATGAGGTATTGTAGGTGATATTTGATATTATAGACCACATGATAATAAACTATAAATATAACCACCTGTCAAGTTTGAGTAGTTTTTGCTAAATTTCATTGTATTAAGGAGCTTAACTAAATTTAAAACAAAATTTAGCCATTTTCAACATAGAAGAGTCAATAAATAATCTTATTACTTTTAGTACTTTAATTGCACTATTGTATGTAAATGACAATCTTTTATGCAACTCCCAAAAAAGTAGTGTATGATGATATCAAGTTATAATGTAAAAATCAGAATTTATTTTAACTAACTTGGAACTATTTATAATTTTAAATGCCATACAAATCACAATATTAATCCATGGATAATACTAAGTGCATATTCCTGCATAATTTCACTTGTTGTTCCATTAATCTTTATGTAAACACACTGATGAAATACAGATAAGACACATTGTGATTTTTATGTTTTTAATAAGGAAAAAAACATGATAAAATCATAATATAAACTCATCAGAGTAGTTTATACTTTTAAATATTTTTAAAAGCTAATGAGAATAAGAACAACCTTAAAGACAACATACATCGTCATTATTTAAAACTTTTATTAATTCACAACAGATGAAAGTCTGAATATAATTTAATTTCTCTGGTTTCTGACTTCTCTTCTCCACATCACATCAGTCAGCAAACTTTTTTATTTAACCATACATCTCATATGTGGTCTCTTTCTAACTCTTTTGAAATTTCTTGGAATGCAATTTAAAACTGCAACTTGCCTATCATCATCTTTTTCAATAACATCTTCAACCCATCTCCACTTTATCTTTTAATTTTTTAATAATATCAGTAATACCTGTTTGTTCTACCACCCATATATTTTGTTTTCAATCTTTCTTTTTATTACTAACTTTTCTCCGTAATTTATTGAGAGTTCTAAAGTCTTTATAGTGCTTTATCTAAATCTCAGATGCATAAATAAGGATTGATAAAACACATCTATTAAAAGCCTTTCAAGTAATACTTCTTTTTAAGTTATTTTTATCAAACAGCATCCAAGTTTAATTCTGTGATTAATTTAATCCATTATGTCTCTATTTGCATTAATAATCTAAGTATTTATAGTTGTTAACTACTTTTAATTTATTATTATCTATTATTATTTTCTGAGAAAGTCCACTGAGCATAACTTTAGACTTTTTAACTTTTATCTTTAATTTTACTTTCCTACTTTTACCTCATAACTCTTGAAACATTTCCTAATGCTATGAAATATTATTTGCAACAGAAATCTCATCATCTGAAACAATCTAGATGACCTAAATAATCTCCATTTTCATTGCTCTCTTAGTTTCCCATTTTAATCCACTAAATATTTTTGTGAAACTGCTGTAAAAACGTTTTGAAGATATGAAATAATCTCATTGTATAGATTTCTCAATGTTAATCCTTTTAGTATCACTGTATAATCTAATAATTGCTGTTGCATTTTGATAAATATTCTTTAGAATATATCAGTATCCTGGGTCTGTATCTTAATGATGGAATGCTTTAATCACTGTATAAATGCTTATAGAATAAAATGACTGTTCATAATCTAAAAGTCCGCTATATAGTTAGAATTCATATTAAACAAGGCAAAACTCTCTCCATACAGTAGTGCCACCCTGTGCTAACCAGAGTAATCAATGTATGCCAGAAGGCTTGTGCATAAAATCCCTATCTAGTCCCTACTCATCCAATATCCCCAGGCTAGTTTCTGGCTCGTGGCCTTCATCAGTGAGGAGCCGTGGATCTCAGAGTTCCTAAGATCTAGGTGCAGTGCTCTGAGATCCAAGGCTCCTCACTGACGAAGGCCACAAGCCAGAAACTAGTCTGGGGATATTGGATGAGTAGGCACTAGATAGGGATTTGATGCACAAGCCTTCTGGAATCCATTGATTACTCTGGTTGGCACAGGGTGGCACTACTGTATGGAGAGAGTTTTGCCTTGTTTGATAACAATTATGTGCTAGTGTAAGAGATAGTGATCATGTGATGTTTAGAGAATTCATATCCTATGATTTTTCTAAAATATCTCTTAATATTTAGATATAATACACTTTTTCTTTAAATTTAACTTGGCCTTTTGAATGGTTTAAGTTCAAAGTTTGCCATAGATGAATTATCTTGCTAAGGATTTTGTGTAGAACTGATTAAAAATTGATAGGTCTGTATTCTAATATTTTTATCACCTTTCTTAAATATTATATTACTATTACATTTTTTCAATTATTCAAAACAATAATTTTTGTATTTCTTCATTTACTTTTTTAAAGATTTTGATTATAATTCCATCATTTTCTGCCGCTTTTATCTTTTTCATATATTTTATCGTTTATATCATTTCATTTTAAATGCTAGGCAATTCAGAAGATGTAATAATTGTAAGAGCTTTTTTTCGTTCTTTATTATTTGTTTTATAGAACTCTTTCACACATTTCATGATCTCATCTTTCTTTTTAGAAATAATTCCATCTTTTATTATTGGAGAAATAAATTTCTACTAATGTGGAAAATGTTATTTTGCACTTTTGTGACTTTTATTGTCTTTTATGGTTTTCCTTGATAATTCACAATTATATTTTTTATAACATTTTAAACTTGTTTTCATACCTCTTTGCAAAACCTTAGATATTCAATTTTTCTTAATGAATTATTTTAAGATATTTCATAGTCCTTTTTTTCTTTATACTTGCCTCAGTAAAAAATGTATTGATAACTGTTCTTTTTGCACTACTATTTTTGATGCAGTTTTTAATAGTGTATCAGGTATCTTTAAATTCCATCAAATATCACATGATTACCATTCTTTATGTTGTCACAAACTGTTTTTGATAGAGGCATTTGATCCTAAGATCTAAGTGCATTACTCTCAGATCCAAGGCTCCTCACTGATAAAATCCACAGGCTAGAAACTAATCTGGGGATATTAGATATGTAGGCACTAGACAGGGATTTTATGCACAAACCTTCCTGCATCCATTGATTACTCTGGCTTGCACTGAGTAGTGCTACTGTATGGAGAATTTTGCCTCTGTGTATTTTTTAATTCATTGGAATATTTCTGAAGTTTCAGAATATCAATTTCAAATAATGAATTTCCAAATAATTTTTGTCTTTCTAATTTTACTAATTAATGATCACTTCCTGCACTGAATCTAATAAAGAACATTACAATTTTGAAATAAATATTTTCTGTTAGTCAAAATATAATCTATTACTGCTTTAACTGATTCATTTTTATGTTTCCATATCTATTAATAAGTAATTTATAGAAAAGTATACATAAATAAAATATAACACAAAATTAATTAATGAGAAATAAACAACATAAACAAAATAACAATAACAAATAAATAAATGTCTGATGTAAGTATTGACATCTTAAAAATCTTTAATTTTCTTTACTTAAGATTTTTACATGAACGTATTTGTTTTAAAAAATGTCTTTCGTGATAACAAACAATGAGTGTATTTTTTGCCAATAAAAGGTAGTGTTCTGATCTATCGTGTCAGCCATTTGATGGTGTTGATGCTAAGCAAATACACATTGATATAACATTCCTGAGCCAGTGATTCTATAGAATTACGATTTCTATAAAAATAAAAAATTCAAACAAAATACAAAAATGTAAGCCGACTTTTTAGAAGAGCTGCTCTTATCATTTATGTGAATTAAGAATTTACATGATATGCTGTTATTAATAATAACATTACAATTTGTTAACAAACAGATTAAAAATTTCATTTGATGTCTTTATAATTGATGAATTGTTCTATTTAACTGTTAATATAAACGTTATTAATGTGAGTTGTGGATAAAGTCTATTTCTAAGTACACACCATGTATATATATCTGCAAGATTATAATTTTCAATTAAAACAATAAACATACCAAGCATGTGCTCTTATCAAGTATGCCATACATTGGTTTGATAACATGTTTGGACAGAAATCTTGGATGACTGAATACATATCCATAATAAATTATATATATGAAGAAAATATCTTCTTTCCATTTTTATTATTTTAAGATGGTATATCTTTTTATTATGTCATGAATTAATATATATTTCCCTACATGAGAATTTTAAAAAAATTTAATTTTGTAAATAAAATATAAATTAATAAAGACCCAATGTATTTACAAAATTATTGATGATAGATAATATTATATAATTAGAATACTTAGATTTCCAAGCTTATACAATATCTGCAATAACACATATCATTATTCAATATCCAATATGGTACTTTATTATATAGCTGTGGTGACATGTATTAGATGTAGATCATGCACTGATAAGAATCGTAGGGATTGTTTTGTGAAAATAACACAGTTATCTTCCATTCCAAAAAAATTGAATATAAGATACAATAGTGAAAAGTTATCATTACATATAGAAGTGAAGTTTATCAATTGAAAGAAAGAGAATTAATATAGAAAGGAATTATTGGGGAAAATCTGCAAGAAGGTTAAAGAGAGCTGCATAAGTCATAAAAAAAATGAAATGATTATTGAACAAACACACTATAATAAATGATATTAAAACAAGATAACTGGAATGGTATGGATACATACAGATGATGTCTTAGTATAATTTACCAAAACAAATATTAAACTGGATATTACAAAATAAAAAAGAGGGTGTCCAAAAAGAATTGGAAAGATGGAATGGAATAGATGAAGAAATAAAAATTTTCAAGATTTATGGATGAATAGAGGCATGATAATTGCGAATCGGAAGAAATCATAGAACATTATAGGTCAATAAAGAGAAGACATTCTAAAAATATTGCCTACACAGATTTTTTTTAAAAATTTTTAACATTAACTATGTGTTCTTTAATTAAATATAAAACATAAAAATCCATTCTTCATTTTCCTTTATATAAAAACAAGAAGATCAAATTTGACACCCCTCCCGCCATATCCAAACAAACTTACGAGATTTCACTTTATTATATATTGTACCGATATCTTATCATACATACGTAAATAATTTTGTTAAAAAAATTATTAAAATAAATTATCAATCAGTTTGAAAAGTTGAAATAAATTTAGAAAGGTTTAAAAAAATTTTATTTTTAAAAGGGCAAAGGAAATCTCCAAAAGTCTAAAGAGTTTTTTTTTTTATTAATTAAATAAAACGCAGAAGGTAAAAGTTTAAAGTGTTCTTTTTATTATTGTTGTTAGTTTAAAGAAAATATTATTCATAAAAGTTATAAATGATTGATTAGAAAAAAAAAAAGTTAATGATGACAATTAAAAAATATAGAATGTTTATAAAGTAAAAAGAACTCTCTCATTCAAATTAAAGAAGAAAAAAAGAGTAATTATAAATTTAATCAATGAGTACTATATATATGTGAGAGTAAAAAAGAAATGATAAATGCGTGTATAGGTGTGTGTTAAAATAATATTGAAAAACACATGAAAATAAATATTACAATAAATAAATTCAGCAATAACTATTGATTGAAAACAACACATTTACAATGCTATTTAATTAAGAAAGAATCTATAAATAACAATGTAATTAAACTCTTATCAATTGAAATCGAAGGCAGTGGATAATGGATTTTGCTGGTGGCTACGAAAACAAACTACAAAAAAATGACAACAGGTCATTACATATATAGACCTAAAGTTTCACATGGAGTTCAGTTTTCAGTTTAGTTTTAGTTTTGATCAGTCAATCTATGAGTTCAATTTGTCAATCAGTCATGCAGTGTTAATAGCTTCATCAGAACATATGATGAACTTCAAACCTTGTCCAAATACCAGTACTCTGCCTGAGATGAAGTAACAGCCATGCAATAAGTGAGAGCCACCTGAGTATCTATTGTCATAATAATAGTGCCACGAAATAAATAAGCATCCTCAACCTTAATAAAAGAAGTAAACAGGATTGTCAATCAACAAATATCCTCTGCAGAAGCATAAATCCAGCTGGCTGGTAATGAAACAAGTTAGAAACACACTGGAAACAGGAAGCAAACAACCAAAATCTCCATGCTCCAAAAACCTAGGTATTTAATAACTTTTTTATTTCCATTTATAAATTCAAAGTAGACATTGCCATCCATAAAGCCTCCAGAGTTGGTAGTAAAGGAATTCTATCACCACATAAAGAACTATTGATGTGCATGTTGGTTTGAATGCCTTATATTTAATATTTATCATACTATTTAATACTTTGTCATTTAATGTTGTTAGATTATATTTTCATGTGTATTTAAAATGTGTGTGCATGGTCATATATAAGTACCTTAAATGTTTATGTTAATTAAAAATATATAAAAGTAGTTTAAAACTTTAATAATTAGTGTTTAATTAAAATAAATTGACCTTTAAACTTAATATCTGTCAGTCAATTCTTTATTATTAATTAAGTAAATTTTACCACTAGTTAAATTTAGTAAAGTTTATTGTAGTTTTGATTGAGCTAGTCATGGGATATATCTTAGGCACTGAGTTAGTTTGCCATTGTTCGAAGTGTGTTAATTCACCCTTTGGGGTAATTAACTGGTGCCCAGAATATTTCTTCCAAAACAAAAGAGCACTTTGAACGATCGGTGTTAAAGTCAGCAGCCAGAGAAAAAGTTATGTCCTGGAAATGTAATGCTAGTTATATATTTTATAGCTATCGTTTGGACATACATACTCTCCGAGTATGTTCTTCTCTGCCTAAGAGGCCCATATGAATACATCGTTAACACATCCGGTACAATATTTTATAGTTTTTTTGTAAAAATAACACATTTATTGTGGAAGTTAAAAAGCTGCAACAGCCATACTAATATATGTTGGTACATAAAATTCTTAATATAGACATTAAATGAATATTTTTGATGATTAACAAAAGAAATAAATTTCTGGGACTTGTATGTAATTATAATTATAATCCAAAGGTTTAATTTTAAAATTAATATTTGTGATGATTATTTAGAATTAGACAAAAATGAATTTCACGATTTTATATTAATTGGTTATTCCTGGTGAATCTGGTTTTGTGACTATGAAATGTTACCAGACAATTCTGGAAGGCATATGCTATAGATAGTGCATCAATCATATGTTTTTAAAATAAAATACTAGAAAATTATTTTCGGTACTTTCATAGATGGGTCATAGGAATTTTATTAGGCTGGAGGAAGCAAATTTAAAATTTTATAGCAATATATGTGTCAACATTACCATGCAATATATCTGTAATTTTATCCAGCACATGCAAAGACAGTTATCAATGATAAATTTTGATGGATAAGAAAAAAGTGATTAAAAAATAAATCTCAGATATACAGGCTTTATAAAATATTTTTAAATTATGTATCAAAACAAAAATTGAACGTTATTTGAGAGATGCCTTATCTTTTGAATATTAACAACAAGTTAAGATTATATGTTATTTATATTGGAAATTGATGCATTTTGAAATAATAAATATTAGAATTTCAAATAATAAATTTTTTTATTGGTTGCTAAGAATATTTTTTTTTTACAATAACATTTTAATGCAGAAAATGATTTAAATATCATTTGTTTTTTATCAAAATTATTTTTTTAAGATGACTGCAATTTCAGAATTGGTTAATCTCTACAAATAATAAGAATAAATAATATTATTATAATTCCTATCTCTCATATTTGAATGAGGATAATTATTATGTTATATATAGAGCTCACAAAACAAACTCTTAACAAGCTTTGCAGAATACTCCCAACCTCAGACAAGTTTCTGCTACTGGCACCCTCAGTGAGGTGCTAGGATACCAGGACAAGCCCAGCACTTTATCTAATGTATAACTATTAAGTAGAAACTCGGAAATTTTCAGACAGCCATATGTCTTCCAATCCAGCTATCTAACTTAAATAGCCATATGGGACTGAACTAAGTTCAGATACACCTTATATTAATAGCTTAAGCAATATCAAATCGCCAAAGCCATCATAGCAAAAAATAAAATTAACACAAAAAAAATCAAGTCAGATGTCACATGACTTAATTTAATAAGTTTGTATTTATAAATGTTATATATAGAGCTCACAAAACAAACTCTTAACAAGCTTTGTAGAATATCCCCAACCTCAGACCGGTTTTTGCTACTGGCATCCTCGGTGAGATACTAATTAAGTCATGTGACATCTGACTTGATTTTTTTTGTATTTTTATTTTTTTCCATGATAGCTTTGTGATTTTATATTGCTAAAGATAAAAATATATGGAGTATCTGAACTTAGTTCAGTCCCATATGGCTATTTAAGTTGGATAGCTGGATTGGAAAACATATGGATGTCTGAAAATTTCAGAGTTTCTACTTAATAGTTATATATTAGATAAAGTGCTGGGCTTGACCTGGTATTTTTAATCTAATGATTGAATATCCTACCACCTAACTGAGGACCCCAGTAGCGGAAACTGGTCTGAGGTTGGAGGTATTCTACATAGCTTGTTAAGAGTTTGTTTTGCGAGCTCTATATATAACATTTATAAATACAAGCTTATTAAATTAAGTTATGTAATATCTGACTTGATTTTTTTTAGTAAGGATAAGTATATTCTTTATTCAGTTTTATATTACACAGAAATCTTACTAATCATCTTTAAGTAATATTTTTCAAAAACTGATGTAAAGCAACTCCATTTAATTTATATGCAAAAGAAATAATTCTTACTCTTGATTGTTTCTATTGCCTCACAGAATTTAGATATTTAAGTACTCAATGTGAAAATGTAAATGAGATAATTTACATAATCAATTTTTTTCAACAATGGCATACAGGATTCTTTGACTTTACATGTTTTGCCATTGTCCTTGTAACACAGTTTATGTAACAACTGACTAAATACTAAACAAATTTAATGAAAAAGAGTTGCTGTTGAAACTGATAATATTTATGTCTTCTGGTATTGAGATTAAATTAAAGTGTACATGTTATGTGAAATTATGGAAAAGAGATATTAACATTATCTTATAATAGGTTAAATATTTTTAATTCAAAGTTTATTATATATTAATATTTTTTCAAAAATTCTATTATCTAGATTGCAATCTTCAATGCTATAATTGTGGTAAGTTACAAAGCGACACGTGTTCATGCAGCTGTTCTGATGGTTGGGGTTCGTTAAATTGCCTAGGTAATTATTACCATTACTATAAATATTAATCTTAACAATACGCATATTAAATATTTTAAGATTATTATTGCTTATTTATTATATGACCAGTTGTTTGGAAAAGTCAAATGTTTTTTTTTTTAGGAAGGGCTTCATATCCAATTAACCACAATGAGATTTTTTATCTTTTTTTATTTAAGAATCAAGTTGAACACTTTTGTTCTCTGGTCATTCACTTTTACTGATGATACAAGCAGTCAAACTATTTATATGTATGTTATCTTAATTACAAATAAACAAAATTACATATACATATTCAAACATGAGGGAAACAATGCTTCTAAATGGAACATAAAGAGTAACCAAATCACAGATTTCTATCTTTTAAATAAAATCATGTCATGTATGATTTAGTACAGTAGTTAGAGTATGATTCACAGATAAATTTCAGTGATGGCATTTTTAATGTTCTAACTTCTTATCAATTCTGGAGCAATAAACATGAAAGCAGTCATTCATGGGTTCGAGCCCTCCAACCCTGAGATCGTATGTACTGAGAGAAATGACTGAAAAAAAATATATAAAAGAGGCATACATAAATGATCCACACACCATCAATAGAAAAGAAACATGTTTCACCATTTCTAAGAAATGAACAAGCTGAATGATCGGTATATATTAAAATTGTTTTACATATGAAAACTAATTTGCATATATAACATACATCAGCAACTCCACAATGTTTCTAACTATTTGGCTATGAATATGAGGCAAAAAGGACTAAGCCTGATATTTAATTTTGATATTTTTAACTTCACCAATGAGTGTTCGAAGTGCGGTATAATTACTATTAGCTTTACTTAGTAAAATTATGAATGTCTAATTGATGTATTTTTCAGCATTGTTTGAAAAATCAGTTGATAGTATTAATTGGATAGAATTTG
The DNA here is from genome assembly GCA_028023455.1 of Epiperipatus broadwayi. NCBI lineage: Eukaryota > Metazoa > Onychophora > Udeonychophora > Euonychophora > Peripatidae > Epiperipatus > Epiperipatus broadwayi. The sequence goes on from JAQFVV010006198.1 coordinate 22,412,644, forward strand.
ACTTACTAACAAATATAAAAAAACTTTAATTGCTATTAAAATATAAATTAAACCTTCTGCACTATGATTCTGGTGAGAGTTAATCAAACGTTGGCTTAGTGCTATTAAGTTCTTTTGTACCTATTTTTATCTTTTCACACTGTGCTCAAGTTTTTTTTTAAGTATTATCCTTCTAACACTAAGGGTGAGGACCTTATACTAAAATTGTGTTTTAAAATTTTTGCAATCAGAATATCAGCATACATCTGATAATCTGGATTAAGCTGAAGGGAAGGATCCTTTAGTTCAGGGGTGGGAAAATAGCATCCTGAGGGCCACATGTGGCCTGCCTAGACAATCAGAAAAATTCACCTTGAACTGAGATTTCCTTCCTGTGTGTGACTGAAGATTCATCTCTTATTTTCCACTGGGATGGTCACGTCAATACACATGTGTAGGGTAGATACAATGTGCAGTGCTTTTTGATCTGGTTATGTGCAGGGTAGATACGATGTGCAGTGCTTTTTGATCTGGTTAGTTTCAATTTTGTCTTTGCATTAGCAAATATATACATTTCCAACTTTAGTGAAACCATGAACCCTCCAAAAACATGTAAAATCGGTGATGAATAACATGTGTTTAATGAAGAATGGACAAACAAATATTTCTTTGGTAATACAGGGAATAAAGCAGTGTGTTTATTGTGTCATGAAAAAAAGGTGTGGCCCTCCGCTAACCTTTGCTTCCACAAAGTGGCCCTCTTCCAACCTCTGTGGCCCCTGAGCCAAAACAATTGCCCACCCCTGCTTTAGTAAATAATAATTAGTTTCTAGTTAACAACTAATATTGGATGATTAGCTTGACTTGATATTGGTTGGTTATCTGAAATAAAGATCCGTTTTTGCCTGTGATTTGAACTTTTTCTGATTAAAAACTCCTATGAAATAAACACAAAATAAAAATTACTAAAACAATTAACAGTTTGGAATTTCTTTTAGAAGACCAAGACTTTGATTATGTCAACAAATATCTATTATTCTTACAATAATCTTTCAGAACCATAATATGAGACATGCAAACTTAATCTGAAATGAAGTGAAATTTTTAATTAGCAATTTTGAAACAACTTCTTCAAAGCAAATTATAAGCTTTGTGGGATTATTTAGTTTTAATAGATGAAGTAGATAGCAATCAAAAACTAACATCCGTTAAGAATAAATTATACAGTATAAATTACTAATCAGCCATTTTTAAATCCATGATCATATTAAATGAATTTTTCCCAAATAAAAAAAAGAATAAAATTTAAATTGAAGAATTACATAAATAAATATAAATTAAGTATCATTGCAAGAAATTTGGCACTTGTAGATTAAAATATAAAACGTATATTTATGTCTGATTTTACATAGCAACTTTAGTTGGTGACTGTGAAATTATATGTTTTAGGGATCCAACATAAATTCTTTAAATAATAAGTTTACTGCAAAAATGATTAAACTACAAGTCAGATACTTATCTAATAATTATTAGAACAATATGTTTTTGTGAGACATATAATCTTGCACTGATGATATTTCAAACCAAGTACAAGAAATAGCAAAACTGGACACAATTTGGGGATTGTAAGTTTATGAGTCTAGATAAATGGATGGATGAATTAAATAAATAAATTGAGTTACAGACTAGCTTTAAATATGTTTTACAGTAGTGTTTAAGGTGTAAAGCATACAAATATAAAAAATAGCACTTCTAAACAAGGGTAATATATTTAAAATAATGCAATTATTATTGTAATTACATGGATATTATAAGGGGGACTCAAAAATAATGGAATCGTTCTCAGGTTTTCTGCTTTTAGATATATCTTGCAGAAATACTGCATGAATCTGCCAAATGACATTGCCATGTGATATCATGGTGCCATGTACCATATTGTTTAATAAAGTGCATTTTGCATTTTTGTCATTTTTTTTATAATGGCATAAAAGTTTGACAATGTGAAATTCTATTTTCATTAATAGAAAATGACAAGGAGAAGAGTTGTAATGATTGAAACAAATTACAAGAAAGTATCTCATAATAACACAAGTTTATGAGTGGTGTAATTAAAATGTTAAATTTACTGTGTCCCTAAAAATCATCACAAGTGAAGGCCAAAGTCAAAAAAATGCTGATTTTTTTTTGATACAAATGGCATCTTTCTTTCAAATGTAGAGTGTAATGATCAGGCATTTTATCTGCAAATTCTGAAGCATTTACATAATGTGGTAAAACATAAACATCCTGTTTTGTGACAAAGAAAAGAGTGCAAGCTCTACCTTCACAAAGTGCCATTTCTCAATGCCTTGAGTGTGAAACACTTTTTAATTAAATTCAGCATGATCTACTTTATCTATCAACCTTATTTTCTCAATCTCACTGCATGTGATTTTTTGGTATTTTTTGAATGAAAAAGTGTCTCAATTTTTTTTACAGACTTAGAAATGACAGGGAAAAATGACAAGTGTTGAAAGACATCATGTTGCAAATATTTCAGGACTACTTTTAAAAATTAAAAACACATTTAGACCAATAAACAATGAGCATTGCCAATTACTCAACAAGCTTTATAATAAATGCTTAGCCAGAGAAAGCATTTAAAATATCTGTCAGGAACCCCCCTCCCAAACCTCTGATCATGGTTTCATGCTTTGGCACTCCTCAGAAGTGCTAGGGAAACTATGGTAAGAGATTGGGGGGTCCTGACAGAGAGATGTTAAATACTTTCTTTGGCTAAGCATTTATCACAAAGCTTATTGAGCAATTGGCAATGCTCATTGTTTATATCTGACAAGCTTAAGAGAATTGGGTCATGTGATCTATGACTTTTATTTTGACATTTAGACCAGCTTCAAATGGATTGTAATTTGAAATATATTAAATTTATAACACTTAAAAATAAATAAAGATTTTTTATTATAAAACTCCAATTACGTTTGGGTACCCCTGTGTTAATGATCTATTTTAAATAATAACTTTAATTATAATAATAGAATTAACTTTAATATAATTTTGAAAATAGGACTGTAAGGCTTAACCATAAATATACAATAATTATAATAATACATAACAATGACCAATTTCAATGTAAAATAAAAAGTGGAATAAAACTAGATATACTTATAAATGGTAGAATAATCTCAATTGTAAGCTATGAGATTAGATCTCATATGATGTATTGACAATATTTGTTCTATTTTATTTAGGAGTGTCAGTGATTTTAGAGACAATAGAATGGTAAACAATATAGTACTCAAATGTGATAATTTGTTGGACCATTTCCATCATCTATCATTAAATGTTTAATGTACAGAAAATTTTAAACTTTTCCAATTACAAACAATTGTTACTCATAATACACAAAAAACAGTAGTTGTTTGTATTTGGAAAAGTTTAAGCAAAGTTTAATATTTTTTAGACATTCAACATTTAATGACAGATGATGGAAATAGTCCAACATATTATTACATCTAAAATATCCTCATCACAAACCTTCAGGAAAATACAAAATTTAGTATTCAATTATAAAAAAAATCCTATACAACTGAAGCTGGTACTCTAAAATCCCAAAACTGCAATATATTGTTTAAAAAGTTTCACAGTTCTCACTAGTTAAGTTGTGATATTGAAGTATGTAAAAAAATAATTCAAATTTACAACTAAATTCAGTATTAGTAGTAAATAAGTTTTTTCATTGGGATTAAAGAACTTATTTGCTGAACAGTTATAAGATGAGAAAAGACACTTGTGTTATTCTGTAGCTCATATTGGAATTTATGAACTGTTGAAACTGATAAAGTTCTATAAGTTTAATTAGAAAATAAACTTATAGAAAGAAATTTGGATGAATAATAATTGTAAACGCATAAAATATTTTCAATTATCATTGCAAATGACAACTGTGCAATAAACTGGAAGGAGTCATCCTTTGCAATCTCCAGAAAATAGTCTTTATAAAACTTTGCATAAATTTTGCATAAATTACCGCTAAACTTCAATTAAAGTAGGCTATGAATATGGAGACTTAAGTTCTCTGAAAGTTCTTAGCCATATAACTCTTTAATAATATTTTAGACAAGCTTCACTTTTTTGCGTAAAGCACAATTTAAATTACTTACTACTCAAAGGTGAAGTAGAAAACTAGTATTTTATTTCAATGTTAATTTTGAAATATTTATTTATCATAATTGTTATTTATATATATTTTATACAACACCACCATTTGCATGAATATTGCATTTATATTTTGCTTAATTAATATATTGAAATGGTTATGTGCATGCATGCATATATATATATATATAAGTTGAAATAAATACAAAAACAAATTTTTGTACATATTTGTTATATTACACTGGAGTAATAGTTCAAGATCAAATAATAATTTTGACACCTTAAATTATTATATACTACTTTAAATCAAACATTTAAAAAAATATATTTAATGTTTTATTCTGATTTTGATAATTAAAAAAATAATCTAAAATTAAAAAAGAAATCTAAAACAAGCTTCTTTTATGTTACAATAGATATACTGATAATTATAAAATTTCACTATCTATTTTTAATGAGATTAAAAAAGCTTTTTTTAATTAAAGCTTGTATATTTGCTAAAATTTAGTATATCTGATGTTGTTTAAAGAATTAAAAATACTTCGAGATAAAAACTTTGTTTTAATTAAGGTGAATTAAAAAAGTCATTAACTTTTTTTAAATCAAGATAATGAAGAAAAATGTACTAATTGTTGTTTTTAAATTCCATGATGCAGTATGAAATGTGGATTTAGAAGATCATTAAGGGGGGATTACAAAATTATTACAGCATTATTATTATGAAGTTATAACTGAAGACAAAAAACAGTGTCCAGCTTCTGCTAATGTCACAATGATAGAGTTTGAATTCACATGGAAGTAAGGACTCAGCTTTATTTATCTTCATAGCCCATATATATGTATATTAGACAGCATACCTAAAGTCTACAAATGATAGAAACTGAAATGTCAACAGTTACCCAATTTATATCTTTCCTGAAGATGTCAATAAGTCAGTCTTCTGTTTTAGAATGGACTAGCTTTCCAAGAGATTTCATGGACTTGCTGAAATATTACTATACTATGGTTATACACATACTGTTTAGTATATATTCAAAGAAGCTCAAATGTATAATTACTAACAGGCAAATATATAAAGTGTGGTGAGTAAAAAATAATTTATTGAAAATGACAGTTAATTTAAGTACTTGATTTTGCAGTTAAAATCTCTAATTTACAAGTTTAAAAGTAAATAAGCTTGTCTTGCATTGGTGGTCGAGAGGTCAGCGTGACTGCCTTGCACTTGCAGGCAGTTGCCTGGGTTGTGGGTTCGCATCCCAGTCGATGCTATGACACTTAAAAAAAGTAAATAAGCTTTTCTTGGAATTATACCTTTAAAACCAAGATTGATTCTAGTTTGTAATCTACCTTTGAAATTAAAAAAGAGAAACTCCAAAAATCTTTCTACATTGGAAAACAAAAGAACTTGCTATCAATATTTTTAAAAACATTTACAATTAATTAAGATTAATCTGAAAAAAAAATTATAAAGGATCATAGAAGAATCAATAGTTTTTTTTAAAAAAAAAAACTTTTACTTAAAATGTACTAAAAACTTTTATCTGTAAGAAGACAATAATAATATGCACATATGTGTGCATTGGTTTTATGTATATATATTTTAACATGAAATTAATTTTCTTGTAGAAATACAACTTTAATAAGTTTATTTTTTTTATAAATGCTATAGTGCACAAAAATTTAAATGGGTATTCATATATATTGAAATCAGTCATCAACCACATATGTTAAAATTAATTATTATATATTATAAAAATGAATTTTTATTATTGGTTTATTATAATTCAAAGTTGTTATTTTTAAATTATTGTATAGCACATCTGAGTGCTTATATATTGTTGTTTTATTTAAACATATTGAAATATATATAAATTACAATGTATTCGCATATTTTTTGTATTATTTTAATCAAAATCAGAATGCTGAATTCATATTCATAATGTACTTAGCAGATCTTCATTTTATTATTATTGTTTCTAGTTAATAAATTTATATTTCATTAAGTTATTCCAGTGAATTTATTTAATTCTAAAACAGGGTTAAAATATCAAGTATTATTTATTTATTTTCTCTTGCTCACAGTAATAGTTATAGAGCTCTCACTCCCTGAGTTGGATTCATGCATAATGTTTAGTTATATGAATTGGGGTTTATGTCTAGTGTTATGGATATTCAGATGACCTTGGTTAGCATAAAGGAATATCCTTTAAAGTTCATACAATAAATTTTACTTTATTAATTCAAAATTAAGTTTATAGCTGTCCAGTACAGTATTGGTACTAAGTAGCCAGAGGGCATTGATGATGATCAGCATGTTTTAATATCCCAGCATTATTTTTTTAATTGTTGTATTCTTATGGATATGCCTTAAGTTTGTGCATCAAATTATTATTTATATAATCTGCCCCAAGCTTGGCAAGGGATAAATAATTAACCTGGTCTATAATGGACCACTTTCCAATCCAGTCACAAGGCTTACTGTTGATTTTATTTTTTTAATTATTTATAATGATGAATGATTCTTCTTCTTCTCTATTATATGTGTGAACTTAGTGTTAGTCTTTTTTATTGCTGATCTCTTATTCCTTTCTTTATATTATTTATATATTTAAAGTTAGATTACTATATTAAGTGGAGTTGATGATGATTATTATTATCTATTATCCAGGTTTATACCTATTTCTCTGTACAATTACAATATGTATATCTTTAAATAAATATTAAATGATTTAGTTTTAGCTTTTTTGTAGAGAAAAATGTATATCTACATTGGTAAAAAAACACATTTCCCTATTATGTATTTTAGATACATGTAATCATATATGCATAATTATGTACTTTCTATAGGAGTCACATTTGTCTGATAATTAAATGATATTCAGATATAAAAATTAACTATGAATAAATAATAAGCAATATTTGATGAAAAGTATTTCCTGCTATTTTAGAAAATATGATTTTGGATACAAGCTGTGTTTTGTATCTTCTATTTATGCACTTTTTTATCTTAGTATTTACATCCATTTAAGTTGATATAGGTACCTGACATCACCCCTCTATAGTAGCCATTGGGATTGTGTATTTGTATAACCACATTTTTTAATTACATACACACTAATTCGGACTCCATTTTTATATGCAAATATATGGGTATAAATTATGCATATTTCTCATCATTTAAATTACGAGGGGACAGCATTAACAGAATGTGAATTCTCCTGAGAGAACAATTAATGAATGCTGAAAATTATAATTTACTGCTCTTCCTGTCTCTATGAATAAGAAAGGATGAAAAAAGACTGTAATAAAATTTTGTCTGATACATTTGACCTCTCAAATTTTAATTGCTTAGGAATTTGCATAATTTATACTTGTATTTTTTCAGAGTGATCCCTGAATTTTAAATATTTACTAATCTTATAAAATAATATAAAGGATTAGAGCTCAGACTTTTACACAACCCTCAACTCTCCATGCCATCTCATATTGCTGACCCACCTGATCTTATAAAAGTATTTTCATGTTTTGTTTTAAAAGTTTTACTTATTTATATTTGACACAATTAAAATTCACAAAAAGTATGTATTGTTATCCTTAAGAGAATTTTTTTTTTAATTATAAAATTTTATGTTTAATTCTATTAGTAAAATTAAAAAAAAATTGTAATATTAATTAAGAATTGATTTAGGCTTAAAATTTCTTTTCTTATTGATTTTTTACTTAGATATCTGTGTTGATACGCATGCTCAGTGCCCTTATTTTGTTTTCGCATCTCCTTGTAAACAATATGAACTTGAAATGTGCCCTGTAAAATGTAAATTCTGTAGTAAGTATTGTTCAGATACGTTTTTATTAATGCTTTGAAGTATATTAAATGTTAATTAAAAAAATTAATAGAGCAATAAATTAAAACTAAATTAGTATATAATTATTTGTTTTCATTATGTGACCCCCAAATACCAACAACAAGAAAGCAAAAAAAGAAACTTTGACCAAAATGTCATTTCACCAAAAAATATTTTGATTAAAAAAAATCATTTGACTGAAAAATAATTTGATCAAAATTCTTATTACCAAAATTACTGATATTCACGATCAGATTATTAAAATTGAGATGTATATGCTTATTTTTTTTTTATGCTTAAAAAAGATACTTCCAACAAATATGATTTGTAGACAAATAAAAATAATTTATTGTAATACATATATTGAAATAGATATATTTATTTCATCGTCAAAACCGGGACCTCAAGCATAGGATGGTTGGCTATAAATAACTGTGAAATAGAATATTAAAAAAATCATTTTAAAATACTGTAAAAGAATACTAAAATAATAATAATAATATATAGGGTATATGAGCACAGAATTTCACATGACCCTCCACTCTATCTCATAGCACCGATACACTTGAACACATATATGTTGAAAAGATAAATAATCACCAATTCATGCTAAACCAGCAATCTCGGCCTCAGGGTGGTTTTTGAACATTCCATCATCAGATTTTCAATTGGATAGACGGTTGAGTGGATTGAAGCATGTCCATTAAAGTATGAAGATTGGCTATCTTAATATATATCAGAGCACTTATTGCAAATATGTGTAGAGATGAGAATCTGGACCAACTGAAGATTGCTGGTTTAGCATGAAATATGTATATTGGTGATTATTTATCTTTTTGACATATATGTGTTCAAGTGTATCAGTGTTATGAGATAGAGTGGAGAGTGGTGGGTCGTGTGAAAGTCTGTGCTCATATACCCTATATATTACATATATTGATACAGGTATATAATAAGCCTGTTTTTCAGTTAATAATATTTTATAATATATATAAAAAGGTATTGTAATAAATTAATTTTTGTTGATAGTAGCTGAAGAATTTGAATTTTTTTTTAGAAAAAATATGTTTAATATGTTTATGTAGAAAATTGTAGTAATCATGGTTTGAATGAATGAATAAAATATATTATTTACAAACAAAAGCATAACTAAATTAGTAAACAATGGATCTAAAAAACATAATTAAAGCATGTATATTTTAGTTAACTTGAAGTAAATTTAAGGGGTTAAAAATATTATGGTTTGTTATATATATTGTAACCATATGTTTTGGCTCAAAGATAGTAGGTTTTATCCAGTGGATAAATGTGTAAAATTTTAAATTTTAAAATTGTACTAAGTTATAAATTATTGAAAAGTAGTGTGTAAATATTAATTATATATATTAAAAGGCTTATTGGATTATAGATTTTCCAATTAAACCAAAAGCACTCATAAATATCTTAAAAAGTGATGATGATCTTGACTGTTTGTGAGACACTAGAAAGTCTGATAGAGTGGATATAAATCCCATAAACATTTTATCACATTGTACCAGTGGCAGCTATTTCAAATGTTGTTTTAATAGTATTAAAATATTATTGGGAAGCATATAAAATATTTAACACTTTATTTGTTGGTATTGTTAAACAATAATTAAAAATAAACAGCAAAATCAATTTATAAGTCTTCTAATTTTTTTTTATAAACAATCTTTAAATATACTATATTTTAATGTAAATTGAAATGCATCAGTCTAGATGATTCTCACTAGAGGGATAAAACTTAATTTATTCACATTTTACAGTGACTGGCTCATCCAGAACCAATCACTGCCATGTAATAAAAAGTATATAATATAAAAGTTTATAGGGGGAAAGGGGACTCTCTAAGAAATGTAAAAGGGAACAAAACTACAACTCCACTTCTGAAGTAAAAGAGAAGAAATAAGCTAGAAAATAATATTTTTTTAAAATTAATTGGGACAAAATTTCATAGATAGATGGATCTGAATACTATGGAATAAACTCAATAGCCCTGTAAAATCTCTACACCAACTTTTTATCAATCTTATATTCCTAACTGTGCCTACTGAAGGAAACACTGGAAGGACCATTTGATTAAGTATTTGCAGAAACATGTACCATTTGGAACGGAAAATAATACCAGAAAACGTAAGCAATTATTTTTGTTTTCTTTATTTTGATCAATTATCAGAACTAATCATAATACAAAAGTTATTTAGACTGAAAAAAAAAAAAGGATTAAAAGTATTTTAATTTTCGCACTACCATTAATTCAGTATTAAGCAGAAAAATACGTTTATGTATAAATTAATATTTCAAGAAAATATTCTAAATCATTTGAAGAAAAGTTTCAAGAAATAATGAAGAAATTAAAATTTCACTTTAAATCATATAAAGTAATTAGTTTGAAAAGAAAAGTTCATAAAATATTTCTTATTTCATTGGGAAGAGATATCGTCTGCTCAAATATTCCCCGGGAAGCAGTCACGTATATATATTGTTAATAATTGCTTACTATTGAATAAATTCTGCTTAAATATGAAATAAATTGCCAATAATAGTGAATAAAGAAATATTGATTTTTTTTTCTCTTGATTATACAACATATAAAGTAATAATATTTTAAGTGTTTAAAATTACCCAGATTATTTAAGATTGTAACAATTATTGTGGACGGGAAAAACAAAGTAAACAAAATTCATAAATGATTTAAAAGTTTATTTTCAAAGATCATAATAAACCGATTATAATTGTGCTACATTTGGAAAAATATATGTTACATATTAATTAAAATCGCTTAGAAGATCGTATTTATAATTAAATAGATTTTCTCAGTGTAACTTAAAACATCAAAATTGCTGATAAAGGGGAAGTGAAATAAATATTTATTTATTTTATCGTTAGTGAATAACTTGCAACATGGTAATATTTCAAACGGTTTTAAAATCACCTGGATTATTTAATAGTATGACAGATCGTCGTGCAGATGACAAAAAGAGAAAAAACAAAATAGACAAATCAATAGATGTTGATTAGACCTATTTTAAGTGACTTGTTCTCGAAAATGTTTTAATATTGCTTCAGTATGCTTACATTAGTACACAAACCGATAAAGGATTTCTATTGCCATTGGAGAAGTGTTTGAATTTTGTCTGAAGATGTTAATATTGAACCAGATAACCAATATATATATTACTCAGGAATGTTTGCTTATCATATCCGTTTTCATGTTGTTTTACTTATAAGAACAAATCAAACTTCGACAAAGTCCAATGGCAGAAATGTAATGTTTGTTTATTTGGTTAATTGCTATATATAATATTGTAATGCGTTTTTTTTCTTTCACGTGTCATTCAGGTATTAGGTTTTTATATATATATCAGGGTATAGAATATACTAAGTAACGATGAAGCTGTGTATAAAGTTATATACATTTATTATCCATATATATATTATTTTCCCAATGAAGGGAAAGCATAATGTTAAATATTATTTGTCTGGGAAGAAAAAGAAATGTTTATCTCTTTCACTGCTAAAGCAGATGTTAATATTATATTGAGGAGGGGAACAAATAGACCCAAACTGGTCGAAAATATACACATAATGATACCATTGTTCTATTATATAAAATAATTTAATAAGTATTTTTTTTTATTATTGTTTAATTTGGCTTATGAATGGGAATGTCCACTTTAAATACAAAATGTAGTTTAATCCTCCTTGTTTACGTGTACATGGCTTGCTATAATAAAAGGTATAATTATTATTTTGAAATAATTAAAGGTTATTTTACCGATATTGGTGGTCTGTTTATAAAACATTAACAGTCTCTGCAATGTGCAATGGAATATTTACATATCCACTTAGATTATTACTGTTGTTTTACCTTGCTATTGTATTGATCAAAATTTGTGATAGATTCTAGGATGAGTTTGGGCTACATATAATAGCCTTAGATATAATAATAATTAATATTGTACATGGGGTGATAGAGAATTTCCCATTGATGATTAATATGAGAGGATGATATTGTTGGGGCTGATTAAGAGTTTGTGCTTAGAGCATAGTTAAGCCTAAGAAAAAAAAAGATAATCCCATGGTCTGAATTCTGTTTTCCAGTGAAGAGGCACTGCCCACACTTTTAATACCTATGAAAAGGTATCAGAATTGGCCATATTCTTATACAACTATTATGTTGTTGCTTCATATACAACTATCATGTTGTTTTGTAGAGCCTCCTTTATTTAGATCCCTCAAGTTAGAGTTAGTTTTTCACCATGTATGGTGAAGATTAGTATTCATAATCCAATGGCAAGGATAAAATAAGTCAGCTTATGGGACACTGGTATATCCATAGTGTTAGTTTAATTGGGATAGTGTCTTAATGATGATGTGTAATTTTCATCAGTTTGTAAACAGACCAACCAAAACTTACTAGTGTTTGTAGAACTTCTACATAAAAGAGCAAGGTGTGTACATGTACAATGTGGATTGGTTTTCAACAAGTAGGTATTTACTGATGAATTAGTAAGACCGGTTAAATAATAAATAGTTAAGTTATGGACATAGTGAATGTTTTTGGTGTCATCTGTGCATTTAATTTGACTATTGATGTTTGCCCCACATCAATGCAATGAAATTTTTTTTATATAGTAAATTATAATAAATTATTACTTGTATTGGAATGTGATAATTGCCCTTATCATATTCTAATAACTCAAACAGCTACAGTTTGATAGAATAAATTGTAATTTAGAGGGTTTTTTTTTTATATTTAAAAGTTGTGTATATCCAAAGGATATTAATACATTTTGTTTGCAATTTCAATGCTAAAATAGCTCAAATAAGTTTAACTGTCTTAGTCTACCTGATAGAATAATAAAGAAACATATCTGAAATGTTTGTCATATTAGTTGGTCATTACTTACCACATCATTAATTTCCATCCCTAATTTTGGAATGGATTTATCTTGTTTCATGTAATGTGTCTGAAAGAGACTTGTACCTAATGTAAATAAATATTGTTGTGCTAAAATTTTATTTAGTTGTCAGTATTCTTATTGCTAATCAACACACCCACACATTATTATTGTTATTGCTATCGACAGATCCTGTGATTATAGGAAATTGTCATCAATCAAAATTGTAAAAGTCACTATATGTAGGTATATCAGAATAATTGTGTTAAGCCCTATAATTTATGGGTATATCTAGGGAATCCTAACTTAATAATTAAACATACTAACCTAAAGAATATTAGTTTAAGTGATAAACTAAATATTAAAAACCTAATATTGGATAGATCAGTTCATTTGAATCCACAGATCTATCATTCACTGGTCTTGGTCATCTTGTTTCTAATTAATAGAGAAAGAAAGTTGGAAAGCTATTGCATTTAGCTATTGAAAAATTACTCTTACTTATTGAAGCTTAAAGTTTAGCATAGTTAGGGAATTTATAGAATTTATTTGAAATTATTGAATATTGTTTAGTAATTCAATTCAGTATTAAGAGCTATTTGGTGTGTGTTATGCTTGGGTAGTGGCAAAATCCCTTTCACTGACCCAAGTATATCTTGTATATCACCCTTTAAGCTATATGAACCCTGAGAAGGATAAATTATATCAATTTGTGATAGGATTGGAATTTATGGTAAATTGGTATCCAGTTAATTATTGTAATTAGAGTGGAATTGTGATGTGACATTCACCGTGAGATATAAGGTCAACCAAACTTTAAAGTATCTATTACTTCTTTTGACTGAAATGTATAGTTGGTTTTGACTTTATGGTGAATATTCTGGTCTTAGTAAGCTTAGAATCTGTATTTTATTTAATTGTCTCATTATTATTTAATTCAATATCAAATTTAGAGTTCTGTGCATAATCTTTCATCATCATCATTCCTCTCATCTGTTATTTCAATCTTTCTTTATTCTCTTTTTTCATCCTAATTCACTCATCATTATTTAGCTCTTATTCCATTCTCATCTTAATCATCCAATAACTCTTACACATCTTCATTCTCAGACTCATTTTATTTATTATTTAATTATTACTTATTTTTATCATTCATTTATTCATTTTCACCCTCATTTACTTATTGCTTAATTTATACTTCTAATTTCATATTCATTCCATCGATCTAATTATTATTTATTTATTAGTTTGACAAATACAAAGTTTATTTTATAATTTTATGTTTGTTTGCTGGTTTGTGGATTTTGAGGCTAGCTTGACCAGAAATTATTAATCCACGTCAGTGATCTTCTCTCAGATTATAGTTTCATGCGAGCTTAGTTAATAAAGAAATCATCTTTGGTTTATCATTTATTTTAGGCATATATTCTAGATTAGCTGTAGCTAGGAAGGTTACAGAGAAGGATATGATTTCCAAACGTATAAATTAGACTAGTTAGATTAGTGGGAAAGGCAATTGGGATCATGGCACTCAGAATTGTGTAGGCCTGATTGTCCAATGATCAGAGGAGAAGGTTACAATATATTGTAACAATATAAATCGAATGCAATTAAAAACATTTACATTATAAAAGCTGAATTCTTACCAAATTTGTAAAGAGAACCTAATAAAATAATATAAGAAATTGATATGTACATTTTTAGATTGTACGTTTGTACATTACATGTATTAGATGTATATACACATAGCATATAGTTATATCAATTTTTCAAAATAAAAGTGATTTATAGATTTAATAAATCCATGAAACTTTAAATCTATTATGTAAAATTAAAAATTTCAAAATTATAAATTATGTGATGAAGGGAAGTTAATTTATTTAAGTTTGTATATGCAAGCTAGATTTTTTTTAAAAAGATGTATCATATTTTGTCCTTTCAGATTTGGCTTCTGGTTGCCTTTTTCTTATAGTAAACTTAAGAGTAAATCCAAATATTTTATTAAAAATTATAAAGCATTGTAATTAAAAAAGCTAGATTATGAATTTCAGAGTTTGGTTATATACATATATTTTCTTTCTTTTTCTTCCAGCCATCATTATAAATGAAAATTATTTTATACGTATTTGTAAAATAACTATTTGAATGTGATAAAAGTTAAAAACATGTTCTGTATAATTAAATCTGATATTTAAAATTGAGATAAAAATGTGTTTTATAAAACATTCTAGTATAAATTGTTACAGAGTTAATTAGTTTGTCCAGTGTGATAAACATATTTATCAAAGTAACGATAATAAATCAAACTAAAGAACTTAGGATGATGGGATATGGGATCTTTGCTCGGAGGCAAAAAATATAAATAAGTTTGAAAACAACAATTTTTAGTTTAGAATCAGAGAATATAGGCTTAGAGTTAGGGTTAATGTTAAATTAATACACGCAGAAACATTGGAAATGCTCTTCACTTGATAAGATAAAGCTCTATAGACTAAATGGCCAAATATGGTTTTAATCATTGTCCACATGTTCATAAATTAAACAAACTTATATGTGTTTGAATTGACTAACACCATCACATATGTGATATACATGATCAGATTAATGTAAATGAGCCACTACTATGATTTCTGGAATGGGAAGTTATATGTCTTCAATTTCTGGTGATAACTAATGTCTTAATGTAATTGATATGAAATTAATTGTTTTTTGTTTATATATACAAGCGTAACCTCTGGTTTTGTTGACTGGTCTCCTTTGAGACTGATATGTAAATGTTTTTTTTTGTAAATGATTCTTATGGTTTGTGAATAAAATTTTCTTTTCAAAGATAGGGTTAGGGTTGGTTACAAAGTTGGGCAGAAATTAAAGTTTGCCAACTCACTGGTATTACATTGTGAATGTTGCATATTCAGAATCAGCACATTGTAAAGAGATCTATTGAAAGATTTAACACCATACTTTTAGGTAGTCCTGAAAAAAAGTATAATCCAGAAGGTCTAGATAGCATTGATAATGAGACCATAAGAGACTGAATGTAATCAAATGCATGAACAGTATTTTGAGCAGAAATATTAAAGAAAGAAGATAAAGAAGAGAAAATTGAAGAGCCTATGATTTGTAAAGATTAGCTACTATTGCTACTGGTTAGATGTCTCCCACAAAATCTCTCAAGCCTATTGTAAGCTCTCCAGAAATTGACGATTTTCAGGATCATTTGAGTAGAATATCAGCAATGTATAAAGAAGTAACTTTTGAAGTGGTATAGAGAGCTGGCAGGAGATATCATGAGAATAAATCAAGAATCAGAAGAAAAAAATTGTTTACAGAAATCTAATTCTTTTCTTGAGCTTTCCAGCAGGGTTTATATGTATGCAGAATTCCATTTACATTTAATCCTAGTTGAGAATATATAAGAAACAATTTTATTTTTGTTTATTTTATAATTAGTATGAGTAAATTATTATGTTATTTTATTATTAAATGTAGTTATTTTGCTGTTTGAATGCATTCCAAACATATATCATTAATATACCATTAAACCTAAGATGTCATTCCCCAGCAACAAGATGCATTACCAAAAATATATTGAGATGATGATGATCATATATAATAATTCATTCAAAATGATTCGTTTAATAAGTAGTATGATTTTAAAGCTAATTTAAATTAGTAAATTTTGGAGAGTGCTAATGTCATTTCAATCAACATCACACAGTGTTTAGATATAGTTAATGGTAATCATTACATTTTAATGTTACAAGCATTTCTGGTAGATATTGTGACAGTTTATATATACATTTATATTTTTGCTTGTTAAGAGAGTTAATGACAATAAGCAACATATTAAATGTAAACATGAAAATATAATAAATACATACACAAGAGAGCTAAACAGGCAAAAAACTCTCTATACAGTCATGCCACCCTGTGCCAACCAGAGTAATCAGTGGATGCCAGAAGGCTTGGGCATAAAATCCTTATATAGTGCCTACTCAACCAACATTACAAGCCAGAAACTAGTCTGGAGATATTGGATGAGTATGCACTAGATAGGGATTTTATGCACAAGCCTTCTGGCATCCATTGATTACTCTGGTTGGAACAGGGTGGCACTACTATATGGAAAGTTTTGCCTGTTTAATATATCATTAAGTGATTTAAAATATAAAAATATCTTTTTAAACGAAAAGTATTTAACATTTTCCCTTTGGATTGAATTTTTTTTTAAAAAAAATACTTCTCAAAACTATATTGTAAATGAACTTCATTTAATACATATGGTTTTACTTTAAATTTATTTGATACTTAGCTATCTTACTACATGGAATATCCTAATAATAATAATAATAATAATAATAATAATAATAATAATAATAATAATAATAATAATGATGATGATGATGATGATGATGATGATGATGATGATGATGATGATGATGATGATGATGATGATGATGATGATGATGATGATGATGATGATGATGATGATGATGATGATGATGATGATGATGATGATGATGATGATGATGATGATGATGATGATGATGATGATGATGATGATGATGATGATGATGATGATGATATAAAGTTATCTTTAATATGTGTACATAATTATATAAGTGTACAATATATAAGTAAATAACTTAAAATAGAATACATCTTTTCTGTTAAAAAGTGTTTGGCATTTTTCTGTATTTATGTGAAAATTTTTTTTTAAAAAAAAAGCTTAACAAAACTCTATTCTAAACTCTTTTATTCTCACTTAAATCAAGCTTTCCATTGATATTATGATAATCACTTATTACTTAAAACATTTTGAAGTTCTAAGAAAGACTTAAATTTGATATCAAAATATTCAAACTTTTCTCTGCCCAGTGGCCCAGATCTAAAAAAATAGGTCAGCCCATTTAAAATATTATAGTGCCCTATCACTTTAGTAGTGTACCAAATTTCAACAAATTATATTTAAATCTATTAAAGTTTGATTTTAAAATGTTATTGTAATTTTACTCAAACTTTCAATTAAAATCCAAAAAATGTCTATACTGCTCTTTGAAGTTTTAAAAACAACTTTTTAATTTGATATCAAAATAGTCGAAGTTTTTTCCACACAGTGGACCACATCTATGAAACTACAACACTCATCTAAAATATTATAGTGCCCTATTGCATTGGTAGTGATTTAAAAAAAGTGTACCAAATTTTGACAAATTATATTAAATTGAAATCTATTAAACCTTGATTTTAAAATTGTATTCTAACTTAAAATAAGTGATAATAAATGGTTACAAAAAAAAAAAAAAACAGCCAACAAACAGAGATTGTAACAAATAAAAGTTTATTTTGGATTAAAAAAATAATTATAGTATATAATATTGTTAATATTATTTCAATTTCTATTATTAATTTCTTTTATGCCATTGACTATTTTAGAATAAATGAAAACATATATGTTTTCACAAATATATAAAAAATAGAGAAAATAAAATTAAATAATATGCTTATTTGAAATATTTTTAAAATATGACTCATAACAGATTGAAGATTATATTGGAATTATTATCTAATCATTAGTTGAGTAAAAGATTTTTTTAAAAAAAGATGTACCCATTTATGCAAAAAAAAATCATCTTAATTGTTCTCATATATTGGATTATTTCATTGAACTGTTGAAGGTGCTTAAAATATTCATACTTTAATTAAACTTGTTCCAAATATGTTTAACTGTTTTTAAATACAAGGTTTTGAAAATGTAACATTTTCTTCTAATCTTCATATATTGCTAAGCTACTTAGTAACAGTTCTTGAGTAGAAATGAACTGATAAATATATGTATTTCATAAATAAAAAGGTTGTACCCTACCTATGTAATCTTTCATTTCTTATACATTAATGAGTGTTGAGTCATTCTGGTTCTAAGATTTGACCAAGTATTCCTATAATATATATTTTACATGATGGTATTAAATAAAAACCATTATATTATTATTTTATTATTAAATAAAAATCATTATTATTTTTTGGAAACAGGCCATATTATGAAATGCGAAGAAAATATTGAAGTTATCAAATATTGTAATAATTATAAAGAAAGAAAAGTATATGAAACATTATATATACAAGAAAATAAAGAGAAATGTATGAATTTGGTACAAGGATCAGTAAAATTAAGTGGAAAATGTTTTTAAAGTTAAATTTGAACAATAGATGTTATGCTAAGCTAATATATAAATCATGTAACTTTTTGAATTATTATAACATCTTGACAAGGTTCATTTTGAACAAAAATCGATTTGATGCATATAAATTAATTATTTAAAATAAAGTTGTCTATAATATTGATTATATTTTTATATTCAATAACAGAAAATATATATTTATGAGGTCAGTTTTATTGTCTATAGCTTATGACATAGTCTGTATCATAAATATGTTTGAAACTTTAAATTCAATCAGTTTAAATTTATATATAAATTCATCACAGGCAAATCTGGGGGAGGGGGATAGGTTAGGCAATACAAAAAAAAAACTTTTTCCAATCACTATTTTCATTTTTACACTTCCAATCAAGATCATCATCATCATAATTATCATTTTCAACTATTATTAATGTATAGTAGGATGAAGATCTCTCCAAATTTAATTCAATTTCTCTGATTTCTAGCTTCTCTTCTCCTCATCACTTCAAAACACATCTTTATTTTACCATCTATCTTACATATGATCTTATTCTAGGTCTTTTACAATCTCTTGGCCTTGGGTTTAAGATTTCAATTGTTCATCTAGTCTTGTAATTCTTTCACTAGTACCAGTAAAATCTGTATGTTCCTCATCCACAAATTTTATTTTTGATCACTTCTTGTTACATCTAACATACATTTCTCCATACTTCATTAAGCTGTCTGAAGTTTTTGTCTTGCTGTTTTGTTAAGTGTCCAAGTCACAGATCCATAAATAGAAACTGATAAAATACATTTATTAGAAACTTTTCAAATGCTTAGATTTTTTTTTTCAAGACATAGTCTCTTAATTTTTACACACTTTAAAAGAATTGTTTCATGTGCACATATTTTTATATAATTACACTAAATCTTTTGATATGCATGTACTAATGGGGAAGGTGAGATTAATCTTGTTATTATAAAATGTTTCCAATAAATAAATTAATTTATTGATATATTTTTAAATAATGCATATAAATGATAGTTTTAAAATGGTCCAAATAATAGCAATTAAAATCAATTTTTCATAATTCAATTTTTTGTTAGCTTTTTTTTTATTCTTTGCATCAAAAATAAATTAATTATATTTAAAAGATAAGTTTATAATTAAAGGCTGAAATCTTCTCGCATGTGCATTTTAGAATGCTTATATAACAGCCAATCAGATGTAATGATGACTGTATAGGTAGCTCTCAAGTCACAACGCAAGACAGGTTTTATTAGAAAAAAGGTGGTTCCATCTTCTTCTTTACTTAAATTTCTATATATATAAACCAGTCTGAAGCATTTTGACTTAAGAGCATGAAGCTTTTTTTAAACATCTTCACATTTAACTCATTGCATATTATTTCTAAAATCACTGCATATTATTTCTAAATCAACAATGTGAAATCTATCGATTTACAATGAAGTAATATTTTCAGAACTTATGAAACTGACAGTAACATATGTAAATATTATTTATAAAGATAAGTTTATTTAAATGGCAGTTAATACAAAACTTTAGATAATATATTCATAAAAAATAACTTACTAACTCAAAATTGTATACATTTTCATTTCCTGTTAACTGAATTTTGTTTTGAATAAAAATGGGAATATTGTATCTCACGTTCATGTAAATATAGTACTTTATATATTACTTTCATCTTTTAATATAACCATAAAAACTTTATGGGAAAAAAAATTTCAGATTTTATAGTCTTTGATGTAGAGTCAATGTCAAATTAAAAAAATGGAAAAAATAATACAAAAGTTTCGAATGTCTGTCCAATCATTGACACCAATTATGATCCCAGAACATCTTTCATGAGAGAAATGTCATTAGAAGATCCTGGCATTAGGGTAGTATCAAATCCATTTTAGTTATTTTGTACAAATTAATGTACCATTGTTTAAGAATATTGTGCGTTGTGCATCTACTAGCTACCCTGTGACTCAGGCTTGAATATGGGACTAGTAAACATGAAAATTTTAGTAACAGCCTTAGCATATTTTTTTCAGCACCCAATCTATAGACAGTCCATATACCCAACTTATAATGACAAATAATGAGTCTCTAGTGATTCTTAGACAACCGGTTAAACAAAGATGGAAAATATTTAAACTATCATTACCTGACAAATGAAAAGCATGGTAAGTACCATAAAAATACGAAAATGCAATAATGTGAAACTTCTCTTTTGATTAATTAAAACAATATTGCTTTTTCTTTGTTTAGATATAAATAAAATATAGATTGAAAATTGTACTTAAGAAAAGCATGAAACCAATGTGGAATACTTCTAAAAGCATGAAACCAATGTGGAGAACTCCTAAAAGCATGAAACCAATATGGAATACTCCTAATAAATAAATAGTGATAAGTATAATGCGGCAACATGGAGGAGAATGGATATGGTAATGAAAATACTAAAATTTGGTTAGATGTGTTTAAATATATAATAACTTTACACAAATATAGATTAACTATGCAAGTATCAAATATGATGATGATCAAACCAAATACTTTTTAAATTTAAATAACTTGCAGTTAAGTTTTATAAAGTACTGGTTATATTTCCTGGTCAATCATCTCTTCTCAAAGAAAAATAAAACCAATATTGAGAAATGATCTAACCTGCCAAGGATAACTTATTTATTTTGATCTATGGTAAACTAGAATATTCTCTCTTTAGAGAATTCCCCCAGAACCAAATTCAAATCTGAAGCTTGACAAAACTTTTACTATTTAGCATTGATTTCTAATTCATTAAGATGAATATCTTAAATATAATGTCATACAAATTTACTCAACCAATTTAAAAATGTTAACAAAACCACTTTGGAATGAGAGACTGAGAATTAAATGAAAATAAGCATAATTAAACTTAACAACTGCTTTAATAAGCTAACATGCAACAGTAATAAATATGTCACCCTTCCACAACAGTCAAAATTGCAAAACAAATGGAGGCAGAAACAGTAGATGGATCAGATGCCAATATTAATATCAATCAAATATTAATTTTGCTTTATGCTTTTTAAACATGGCATTCTGATTCAATATCCAAATAATTTGTAATTAATAATACTAGTTAATAAAAATCTAAGTTTTGCCTTTCAAATACATTTTAACATATAGGAAGAAAAGACATTTACAAAATTTATAGACTTTAATACAATAAGAGTAAAATTAGAAAAATAAACTTAATACTTACCTGAGTAACTAATGAAAAATAAATATGTAAACATATGTACTTAAAGTTCTTAGGCACCTTATATTAATTTCAATGTGTTTCTATGGCAGTTTCTTTCAGGATTTTATACATATAATCCAGGATTAATTTGATTTATTATTTCAAGTGCCACCAATAGATAGTTTTTCTCAGTTTATATGAATAATGAGGCTGAATTTATATGCTTTATAACAGCATTTGCTACCTGAAGTCAACAAATAACGATATAAATTTTTAAATTTATTCAGGCATCAGCTTATTTGTTTTTAATAACACTCTGCACAGCATTAAAAATATCCTGTCAACTGCGCCAAATCTGTTGTGTTTGGTCTGGATTACAGACCCAACCAACAGGAAATAATGTAAAATAATACTGAAAAAACTATTACAATTAATATATTTATTATGTACAAGTATATACAATACAATACATACAAATGAATATTTACAAGTTGAATATTATCGGAGTTTAACGTAAACTCTGTGTTCTGCCTGCCACTTCCAGCCACACCTGATGGCTTGCTTCACGGGTAGGGTCTATGATTCTTCCAGCTGTACCAGACAGCTTGCCTCGAGCCAAGAGTTATCTTAGCAGTGTCCGGTCTCTGTGGGACTTGCCTAGCTGCACAGATCTAAATAGCATAGTACTATCAAAGAGAATACTTGCTGCTGTTTAGGTTAGCAGAGCTTCCCTGGGAGAACACAAAGAGTCTTTTCAGGTTAGACATGTTCCTCCTTGATTCTCACAAAAGGCTGACTATTTATACCCAGATCCCTGACCTTATTGAAAACCTTCAGATTCAGCAAGCATTGTTGCTTATTGGCCAGTAATAATCATTGGCTATGTTGTTATCTATACATCAGCCTATTGACCTGTGGCAAACAATGCTTAATCCGATCAGATAAGGAGGCATCTGGAATAGTCCATTTCTGAGAGAAGGGAAGACTATAACAATTATTTTTTAAAATTGTTTTCATAAATACTTTCTACTTTAATCCATTTTTTGTTATCATATTCACTTTTAAGTCATGATTTTTATTTTTTATTATTTTATAATACATGACTATATTTTATATTATATAATTTTAGAAAAGGCAGATCCCAGAAAGCCTCAAAATTTATGCTGTGGAGGAAAAGTTTGCCCAGGGGGATTTTTAATTGAAGAGACATGTGAGTGTGGAAAAATGTATAGCAAATCTAGCATTGCAGGTAAAACATTAGAAAATCAAATTTTAAGAGTTTATTAATTCAAATAATTTACTTTCCCCTTTTTTTATTTACAGGATTATTCTATTCTCTGTTTACTGTGAGCCTGATGATACAAGTTTTGTTGTATTATTAATGGAATCCATTACGCTGTTCTTTCATATAAATTATAATAAATAATAAAAAATAATATACAACCGCTATATAAATATATTGATAATAATTACACATAAAAAGCCTATTTCAGCACATGGTTTTGTTGCCTTTTTTAAATGTTAGGCATTTATTTAACGTTATGTGATGTGATACACTGTGACTTTCTCCTTAAACGAAGTCAGTAATCTCTCAACAACTATGCCCAGAGAAACCTGTTAGCCACTTTATCTTCCCATTCCATTCTCCAACCTAAGTTTTCCCATAATCTACTCCATCCCATTTCTACAACATACTTTTTGTCAACTCTATGGTCTTTATATCTAAATCCCCCTTATCTTTTCTCAAACCCAGCATAAAATCAATATCCCACTTTCTTCATAATCACTTTGTTCATATTTATTCTTCCATAACTTCATTATTTGTACCCTTTTTGCTTTCAAGCATTTCTATTCAATTAACAGGTGCCTAATATTTTCTATTCCCTCCTTACACAATTTTCAGACTAAATCACCCATATTTTTCCATTTACATGTATATTCTCTTGTTGCTAAAGATCCCGTTCGAGCCTTAAACAATAAACTACTTTCCTCACTATTATCATACATTAACTAGGACCTAATGTTCTGTTTACTTATATATATATATATATAGAGTATATATAGCTATATATATATATATATATATATATATATATATATAAAGCTCTTTTTACTCTCCATACTAGTTCTCTATCTTTCTAAATTCTTATTCCTTATTAATGAATCTATTCTTTTATCTCATTCCTTACCAATATAACACTCAACAATCCTCCTAAGACAATCACCCCACCTTTTTTACAAATATACTGATATAAATTCTTTATCCAAATCTTTTTCATACTGCATTATCTTTCTAATCTATGTTGTTGCCTGCCCTTTATGTGCCCTATATCCTAAATTCATTGCCATCTCTGTTGCCCATCCATCTAAACCTCTTGCCTTTCCACTTTTCAATTTCTTCTCTACCTCATTCAGTTCATTTTTTGTAAACCTAATATTCCCATTACTATATGCTTTCATGTTTTCTATCACTCTATCCTTCACATCTAACATGTTTTTTATATCCATTACATATCTATTTAAAATTCTCTCTAAGTTTTCTCTAGAGCTACACTCTATTCACTCATCATCTAGTAATACTATCTTTCTCCCCTACATTTCTCCTTTTAATATAATTCCAAAATTTTTTTACTCCCATCTCTTCCACTTTTATTAATATCCTCCAACAATTTACTATTCAATTTCATTCTCTTTATATAATAATCTATTTTAGCCAACTTCTTCTTTTCTAAGTACTTTTCCCATTTAGCATTATTATCTTTTTCACTTTCATTGTTCTTAATAGCACAATTATATTCTCTGCATGATTCTTTCCTCTCTTTTAAACTTTTACCAATTCTCATTTTTTTATTACTTTTATTCTTCTGAATATTCTCACCTAGAACCCTATTTGCCACTTTTTCTATTTCATTACACTAGTCCTTATACTCATCCCCAACCAATTCTTCCATGATTTCTTCAACTTGTATTTTATACTCTTCCAACTTATTTCTATCATTCACTCTCCATCCACATCTTTCACTATTATTTCTACTTTTATTTTTATTCTCCATCACATTATTACCCATTTCAATTGCAAAGAAATTATGAACACTATTACATACTCTCTCTTCATTATCAAACACCTTATTTTCCATACTTTATTCATTCCCTCTTTCTCTACTAATACATAATATATTGTGTGGGATATATTATTTCTAGACCATGTGTATTGTCCCTCATAAATATGAGACAAATTTCCAATACTCAAATTTACTCTCTGACAAAATCTCTTCAAAAGCTGTCCATTTTCATTATCTACATCATCAATTTCTTCACTATGTCCATTCATATCCCCTATAACCATTATTCTCTTCCTTTTCTTTAAAATTTTGTATATCCTTAACTAGACATTCATATATGCTACTGTTCCACTCCATTATAATTTGACTATCTCCAATTACTAAAATTATTTAACCAATTATTGCAGATAGAACACCATCTAGTGTTCTATAATGGAAGTAAAATGAAAATAAACTAAAATATCAGTAATACAACATAAAATTTTTTTATATAGGGATTCAGTATAACTTCAAACATAATATAACAATGTATAGAATAAATAAATATACATTCACTATAACACTTTATATGTACTATCGTATATAATTTTCCATTCATTTTCAATTGATCAGTTGTTAATTAAACTTATTGAAGTTTGATAAATATTCATACAAATATTTAATTTACATTTAATATAAAATGTTGCATTTATTTGTTTTCTTGTTAGATTTTTAATGTAATTTAAAGGTTTAACATTTTTGTAGCATCTATTTCATGTCCATATGTTAAGTAATGAATATATAAAGCAGACTTATTATCTTACCAAATTATTGTATGGTTATGTTCTTTGACTCTTACCTTTGTTTCCCTGTATAGCTGTACTCAATCATCTTGCAATGGTCACAATTAATTTTATGTACAATTCCTTTTTTTGTATTTTATATTATTTCTTAATTTATAATTATTTATTAATTTATTCAGATATTTACTATTCAGCCATCCTATATTTATATGCTTATTTATATAATTTTTGTTTTCCTTAATTTATTATATATGAAAATTTGATCCATTTGTTATTTGAAATTGTTACTATCATCATTATAATCATTTTTGCATTGAAATTTATTATTTAATATAGATTTTTTTAGAATTAAAAAGTATAATTTTAATGGTTTTAGGATTATATGATTTAATAAATTTATTCTTTTGTAAATCAGCTACATTTTTATCAGTATTATATTTATCATTGTATATAAGGGATTTGAACTCGGATTTTCAAGCACTCACCAACTATCCACACTATCTCATACAACTGATACACATGACCACACACATGTAGAAAAGATACATAATCACCAATATTCGTATTTCATGCTAAACCAGCACTCATCAGTTGGTCCAGATTATCGTCTCCCACACATATATAATCAGTACTCAGTTTATATTAGGATAGCGAATCCTCACACTTTAATGGACAAGCTTCAATCTACTCAAATCTCCAACTCTTCACCCATCCATATCATTGAAAATCTGATGATGGTTTTCAAATATTTACATACCAAGCTTGTATACTGCTCATCCCTCTTCTATGTATTTAAATGGATACAGTCCAATACATGAGGGGTCAGAGTGACTTCAGGTCAACATGGGCATGGTGATAATGTTGGCATCAGCATGGGATTTGGGATTTCCATCATCAGATTTTTAATGATATGGATGGCTGAAGAGTTGGAGATTTCAGTAGATTGAAGCCTGTACATTAAAGTGTGAGGATTTGCTATCTTAATATAAACTAAGCACTGATTATATATGTGTGGGAGATGATAATCTGGACCAACTGATGATTGCTCATTTAGCATAAAATATGTATATTGGTGATTATGTATTTTTTATACATGTGTGTGATCAGGTGTATCAGTTGTATGAGATAGTGTGGAAAGTTGGTGGTTGCTTGAAAATCTGAGTTCAAATTCCTATATTTACAATTAAGCTTCGGGTTTGTGAAAAGTGCCTGGTGTTCAAATATTATCATTGTATATGTAAATTTTTTAATGAACTATCATCTTTTATATCCATGCCTTGTGTGAATCTATAGAAATAATTTTTCTTAATTTTTCTTCTTTAATAAAATATTTTTATATAATTTTGTTATCATTACCTAGGTGAATTTCTGTATCTAATTATTTAATTTTATCTTCAAATTCTACTACAGTAAATTTAATGTTATATATATTATTATTATTAAAGTCATTATAAATATTATCCATGGCTTTTTGCAGTAATTGATTATTAAAATAGCCTCTTAACATTATTTAAAAAGGGCACAAACCATGTTATGAAAAATGTTTTTTATTTATAATTATTATTAATATGTATGTGTGTTCATACGAATGTATATGTATACATTCGTATGAACGGCTTTTTGTGTTAAAAAGTTTCCTGATGACTAGCCAATCCAACTGTAGCATGTCCACAGAAATATAAGTTACTACTGTTATTTGTAAAATATTGCATATATATATTAATATTTCAAATCAATGTCTGTATTTCTTCAAAATTAATATATGTACATTTATAAATAAATATTAAAAAATACAGTACTTAAAAGTTTATAAAAAATATATCTATAAACATCACTTAGGAGCGGTTTCAACTATCCTTGTAGTTTTTGTCAACTAATAATTTGAAAAGTCAACTTTCCCATAATTCCATGATATCAACATTCCCATAATTCTGTGATCTTAAAGGTTTCTGCCTGCCTATTGATTAAATCTTGCTTGTATTTATATATTAACATAGCTTCCTTAATTTTTCTTTTATTATTATTTCTTTCAATTTTCAATATTTTTACATTACTATAACTAAAATCAAAACCATATTATATACATGATTTATTATGGTCATAAAAAATGGAAGCTGATAATTATCATCATTTTTATAATTTTGTTTTGTATTTTGAACCCTTTTTAATAATAACAAGTGCTCATTTGTTCTTTTTTCCAATGTGCACCTCAACTCACCTATATATCCACTGCCACACCTGCACGTCCATTTGTAAATGATACAATTTTTATTTGTCAGTAAAGTTTTATCTTTTGAGTTATTTATTGATTTATTTAATGTAGGTGGTGCATAAAATCATGTATATATGGTTTTGATTTTAATTATAATAACATAAAAATATTGGAAACTGAAAGAAACAATAATAAAAGAAAAATTAAGGAAGCTATGTTAATATATAAATACAAGCAAGATTTAATAAATAGGCAGGCAGCAAACATTAAGATCACAGAATTATGGGAATGTTGACATCATGGAATTATGGGAAAGTTGACCTTTCAAATTATTAGTTGACAAAAACTACAAAGATAGTTAAAAGCACTCCTAAGTGACATTTATACATATATTTTTTATAAACTTCTAAGTACTGTTTTTTCTAATAATTATTTAATATATATATGTGCTCTGCGCACAGGTAATGAAGCTATTAATAAATTGTCATAAAATTATCAAAATTTTACCGCCAAGCGCTTTTGGGACAGTCTAAAGTCCCATATTCATGGTGAGTTATTCTGTTAATAACTGTAAAACTATGCAAATTTTATGCAACTTATGTGCAGATGTTACATGGACCATTTACGAGATAGGGAATAGCAGTAACATTGCACATAAGTTGCATAAATTTTGCATAGTTTTACAGTTATTAACAGAATAACTCACCATGAATATGGGACTGTAGATTGTCCCGAAAGTGCTTTGCGGTAAAATTTTGATAATTTCATGACAATTTATTAATAGCTTCATTACCTGTGCACAGAGCACATATACATATTAATTTATTTAAGTGTTAATGAGGTAAAATCTTAACTATTTCAATAATTATTTATAAATTTACGTATATATATATATATTTATACAACTTTTGCATATGATTTTTTTATTATTTATTATAAGTTTTGTTTTAAATAACATGTAAAAAATATAAAACATTCCATATTTATGTTGAAAAAAGCATTTCTTTTTATTTGAATCTTTTTTACCAAATAAATTTCTTTTTACCTATTTATATATTCATGATATCATTTCATTGTCAATATTTTTAATGACCAACCAAGTATCTGCAATCAAAAAATTATAAAATAAAAAATTGAAGATTTATGACCATATTCAGCCAGCCTATGGTCATTTTATTCATCTGCTTTACAAACAAAATTTGACAATCATTGATCTATACACATGTGAACAAATATAAACTATGAAAAATATAGACAATAATAATTAAATCTATAGCTACAGAGGCAGAATTGGAAGATGTAATAAAACCATTAATGACTCAACCACATTCCAAAAAACAAGTCCTAACTAGAAAATAAGTCTTAGTATGATTTTTCAAGATGATGAATGTATTGAATTATAAAATAATGAATGTGCAAATAAACAATATTATCATTTTTTTTGTAATGCTTTAAATAAATGTAAATGGCAGTTATAACTAATTTGCATTATTTTGCATAAAATTTCTCTCTAACAACACAGTTTTTAACATGATGGTAGCTATGAATATGAGAGCAAGAAGTCTCTCGAAAGCGCTCAGCTAAAATAATACTGTATTTTATATTTGCTTTCGATTATATATACTAGCTTCAGTATCTGTGCATACAGCACATATACATAGTATAAATTATATAGCTTTTTTTGTATTTTCCCGTCAACATTTTATCTACAGAAATTTTATGTACTTATTTTACTTAATATTTAGATTTAGAATGTTTGATTTAGTTTTAGAGTTTGATCATAGCAGCTTTTAATATTCAAGATGAAAGTAAAATTAGATATCTTAAACATTTTTTTTTGCTCCTAAAAGTTTTTATTAAATCAACAAAAATGATTTTAGTAAACAAAGTTCAGCTTAAGTTAAATCATCAATCTTTCTTCTAAAGAAAACTTTTTTAAAAAGAATACCCAAGCAGGGCTGTCACAAGTAATTTGAAAAAGATTTTTGATAACCGATGGTTGTAGTTGTATCATATCCCAATCGTCATAATTCAATACACTACCATACACTATAATGTACATCCTTAATGTGCATATGTGAAATACAGAAACACTTTTAAAATTTTGTGTTCAATTTTTTTGTTGCTTTTGTGTGACTATTCTTAACTGTAATCATTTCTGTCTCTAAATTCTTCAATTAGCACTTGATTTGATGGCAAATTTAAAGAGAATGATATTCCGATTACTAGATGAGTGCAAAAAAAACCTATTCTGCCAAGTACACGAAAGGAATTATAGGTGCTTCCTGGGGTAAGAATCTTACAGCTTTCTGTAAATAGAAGTACTTGAATAAATGAAGATTTTTGTACATGAAAAAAATAAGATACTCCCTGAAAATAATCCCAATGGTGTCTTTTGAAGCAAAAATTAATATAAGACCCAATCTTACTCTATCCCATTTAGAATCTCTAAAAATTCTTTTTTGGTGTTTTGTTAATAGTTAAATTGTCTAAGAAAATCCTTTTGCTAACTAAATAAATTCTTATATTACTTTCTTTTATTTTAATCATCTAATTATCCATCTCACATGCAGTCGCTTTTAATGTTTTTCTCTTGAAATCCTGTTAAATACTCCAATTATCCATCTATTGTCAGCTTCATTTCAGCCTCTTAATTCTTTCAGTGACACCTATTTATTTATTCAACCATATAATTCATTGTAGATAATTATTTTTTATTTTTGTTTGAAAAGGAAGGTTGAAAATCTGATGATGTGCTCAAAACTCATACTAATGCCAGCATTATTGTTACACCCATGTTGACCATAAGTCACTCTGATCCCTCATGTATAGGATATAGTCCATTTACATACATATACAAGTAATGGGCAGATTTCAGGCTTAATCATTAATATTTGACATACAGGCTTTTCCATACCTGTACCTTATATGTAAATATAAGGGACTTTGAACTGACTTTCACTCAACCCTGATGAAGCAAGGGACTTTGAACTCAGACTTTCACTCAAACTTATTAAGCCTGAAATCTGCCCATCCCTCATATATGTATGTAAATGAATTTATGTTCTTTACATGAGGGGTCAGAGTGACCTATGGTCTACATGGGCGGAACAACAATGTGGGCATTAGTGTGAGCTTTGAGCATTCCATCTTCAGATTTTCAATGATATGGATGGCTGAAGAGTTGGAGTAGATTGGAGCCTGTCGATTAAAGTATGAATGTTTGCTATCTTAATATGAAGCTGAGCTGATAATCTTGACCAACTGACGAGTCCTGGTTTAGCACGAAATATGTATATTGGTAATTATTTATCTTTTAGACATATGTGGGGGCAGGTGGATCAGTGGCATGAGATAGCATGGAGAGTTGAAGATTGCATGAAAGTCTGAGTTCAAGCCCCTTATATTTGTTAAAGATTGTAAAATTGATAGAAAACTGATAAATATGTTTTCTTAAATAATAATTTTACTATTACATTCTTCTAATCATCTGGATTAGCCTTATCATTTAGACATTTGGTATATAGTTTTCCAACAATTCTTCTTTTCACCTACTTCTTTTAAGATGGCAGTAATATTTCCATCATTTTCTGAAAGTTTCATCTTTCTTTGTAGATCTAATTGCATGTTGCTTTTTCATTTAAAATGTGCAATTCAGGAGATGTAATAATGATAGTAAAACCTTTGATCTTTATTACTGTAAAATCTTCCACTCATTTCATGTTATCATCTTTCTTTTTAGTAATAGTTCCATTTTTTTTTCTTATTGTGGAAATAATTTTGCTCCCAAAACCAAGGTGTTTTACAATTTTGAGATTTACTCTTCTATGGATTTTTGCCAATTCACAATTATATTTTGTTATTAATTTTTTTGTATAATTTTACAAAACTCTATATATTTCAATTATTTTTAATGAATCACTTTTAAAAATTAAAACAAATTTTTTTTACTTCATATATTTAGCTATGTCTGTAGAAAATTTACAGTAAAATCCTAAGTTTTAGAATCAGCTATATTTCTTGCAGTTCTTAATAGAATATCAGGCATCTTCTTATTGATTTCAAACAAATCTGAAAATTTCAAAGGCTGTTAACATCTACAAACCATTTCCAAGTTCTAATTTATATACAGTGTTTCTGAATATTAGGAATATCATTTGCTAATAAAGACTATAGTTTTTATCTCTCTAGTTTAGCATTAAGTATCTTACATCTCATTAATTGAGGATCATTTCCTGTGTTAAATCTATTAAGAAATACTGAAATATTTCAAATAGACATTTTCTATTAGTCAAAATATAATCCACTTTTACAGTACTTTTATTTGAATATTTCCTTATCCTTAGCATTTTTCTCAAAAAAAAAAAAAAGATTTATATACAATTTTTCTTTTTCTGAAAACTCCACAATTCTCTCTCCAGCAACTTTTATTTCTGTCACCATAACTAAATTTATCCACAGCATTTTGAGCTTTCAATATTTATTAATCCTAGCATTAAAGCTTTCCTTCACAAATCTAAAATGTTTGATCTGTTCAAAAACCTTTTGTATCATAAAATATCCTGATGAGAACTTGATGTATGAAGTCGAGGTTGTGAGCAAAGCAAGTTTAGTAGTTCTAAATAAAGATGTAGCGAGATGTGACAATTCGCCATGGATAAATACTCTTCATGTCATAAAGATATATTATATAAGAGCTGGTGACCTGGACCAACTGATAAGTGCTGGATTAGCACAAAATGCATCTTGGAGGTCATTTGTCTTTTATTGCATCTTTATTTATATAAAAATAAAAAGAAAGAAGAAGTAAGGAGATTATTAAAATAATCGATAATACACATACGAGAAGCAAGTTGAAAAGCTGTGTATGTGTCTGTGTAAAAAATCAGATATAATAAGGTTTAACTTGCATTAAAGTTTATATCTGTGCTAGAGAAAAACTCTAATTTAATAAATGATTTTTGGTAAATGTAGTTAGGTTTATCAAAAATGTACGATGTCAAGGTTATGATGAGAATTTCTTGGGCCATAAATATGAATAATCTTAATTTGGAAACTTTCACTAAGTTAAATAATTAATCTTGCCACTGTCTGATATATTGCCAATCCTTATTTATAATGAATCTCACTTCATTCTTACTTTCAATATGTGTGCATTTGTAGTAAAGCACATGTCCACTTTTTAAATTGTTCCTTTATCTTTTATTTTATTTTCACAAAGTGTAATAATGTCTCATTCAATATAAGATGGTTCTTCTAATTTGTATATTCTTCCTATGCTTAAAAATGATTCTTGCAATTGTAGGTATTTAAATAAAAAGTTGGCATTGAATAGCAACCTGGGTCCTTATTTAGGGAATCTTTAGCAACTGTTATTTTAGATGGTGACTTTACAGTTTCCTAGAAATAAAGACCATAATTTTATTTTGTCAACTTTGTAAGTATCTTTTTAAAAATAATAAAAGATATCTAAAAAAGTTTGGATTTAAATAATGAAAATAAATGGTGGTTTAACACTATTATGACTGCATAATGCATGCAAGCATTTTCAAAATGTAAACATCCATTTTCAATGTAATATTAATGGAAATATATGCAGTCTATGCATGTGCTTTTTACACCATCATTTCTACCTTTCCTTCTACTTTCTGTAAAGTAAGTTTTATTTTTCTATGATAAAAAATAAAATTTTTATAAGTTTTGTGATGAAGTAAATATAATTTTTTTGTCTTTCTTTTTTTGAGTTACTGGAAAAGATTTAACCCTGAAAAAATATATTGGTAAAATGTTCTACTTTTTCCGATATATTTATTTTTCTATATTTTTTAATTTTTTTCTATATTTTTTAATTATTATCAATTTTTATATATTTTTTTGATTATTATTTTTTTTTATATATATTTGGTAAAAAATACACGAAAAAATTATTATTGAAAACTAATATTTATAAAAAAAAATAGATCGTGATTATTTGCATTTTTTTCTATGATATGAGCTTGGCTCCAGTATTTGAATTAGATGATATCAGATAAAGGTATACATGTTTTTCAAATATTATGATG
Source organism: Epiperipatus broadwayi (assembly GCA_028023455.1). Lineage (NCBI taxonomy): Eukaryota > Metazoa > Onychophora > Udeonychophora > Euonychophora > Peripatidae > Epiperipatus > Epiperipatus broadwayi. Next base: position 22,447,069 of record JAQFVV010006198.1, read on the forward strand.
TGATTTAGATTTTTCTATAATCTCTTGTCTGCATTTTAATAATAATAAATATATGCAAATGCTAAAAGTAAAGATTTTGACAGTATATATATATATATATATATGTGTGTGTGTGTGTGTGTGTGTGTATAAACTACTGACTTATGAACCTCAAGCTTAACTCTATAATGAATTTAGTATTTCATTCACTTTTTATTTTATTATTTTATTTTGTATATAGTGATTATTTTAGTAGTACTTTTTAATAAATTACAAACTGTATTCAAGTTCTTTATTATAATATTTAAATTATACTAATTATTGATCAATATTAACTACTTGTTATTAGGGATGACATATACATTGCAAACCCCTGTATGGAAATACATTTTGAAGGGCTACAGAGAAAAAGGAAAAGTATTAATGTCTAGATAAATGTTATTATATACTAATTTTTTACTAACAAAAATATAATTTTAAGTTGTATGCATGATAATTTAAAATTTATGGAATAATATGAATATAATTATTAGAAATATTAACTTTTATTCTTTTTTTTATTACTTTGAATATTAATGACTATATTTTTTCAGCTTAATTACATACTTTGGTGTTTGTTCTTTACAATAATATATAATATGTCATTTTTTAGTAATATGAACATATATTGTGATAAAATTTGTGGCTTAATATAATTTTTTAAATATTCAATATGGCTGCTTTGTCAGTGTAAAGGATAAAACTAGTAAGAGTCATATAAAAGAAGAAAAGTTAATATTAATTTTGTTGCACACATAAATCAAAATAATAATTATTTTAAAAAAATATATTCGAGAGAAGATAAGCATCAAACATGCATTTGCTATGAAAGAGTTTCTTTTAAAATGAATTACTACAATTGTAATCACTTAATGTGAAAACCTTAATACTCTAATAAACATTTTTGTTTAAAAAAATAATATTCAATTGCAAATGCATATAAAAAATATATTATATTTAAGTAAGCAGGGAAGTTTAAATACATATTTATTATTTTATAGCATTAATAACTAATTACATTTACATTATTATAATAAAAAGCAATAACAGAATACAACTAGTCATTAAAATTACAAATATTTCTTTATTATTAAGTTACGTTTGTTAAAAAAAAAATTATAAGCAAGATTAAATAAAAAGTGCATTTAAATGTATAAAAAAAGCTAATATTAATTCAACTAGTCTCTTTTGAACTAACATGTTATAGCAGTATATACAGCTTGTCAGTTCTTGATTTAGGTTATTTAAACTTTAAGAGGCAAGGATATTATATTGCCAAATTATAATAGTTATAAATAACAATATTTACTAATTGTGTCATTTTCCTCAGTTACATGATGTAATTAATTATTAAAATATTTTTCTTTCTGAATTTAAAACGTATATTATAAAGGTATTTAAATAATTTGATACTTAAGGTTTTTATGTCATATTTTATTAGTACCTCATATATAAATAACATTATCTATGATTTACTGATTATAATGTATCCAGGATGAATCATAACAAGGTGTTAAAATCATATTTTTTTTTACAATTTGATTTATTAAAATCTGAGGGATAAATGACATTATTACACACTTGTTTTAAAATTAAATAATTTTCCTAATAGATTTTGAAAATATCAGACCCTAGAGGTAATCGTGAATGAAAATATTATCTCATCTGAAATCTAATTAGGTAGTGATTGATTTATATAAGCTAGATTTATTCCATTACAATTTGCTTTAAATATATATAAGCGTTTTTAGTTTTTAACCCGCTGAAAAAGAAGCTGTAAGTAGTAACAAAACAATTAAATTAATGTAGGCCTAGTACTTTCGAGGTTTTCCCCTCATATTCATGGCCAAAATAGATAATAAACCGTTGCTGTAATATTACTAAATAATAATGTATGCAAATGCGTATGTAAATTAATTTGTCCATTTTCTTTAAAATAAAAATACAAATATTCTTGTTACATTGCATTTTGATGATTGATAAAGATTTAATATTCTTCCCTTTTTCGTACATGAACAGGAAGTCAATAACATCATCTTCCATTAAAAATGGACATGATAAATTAATTTTAGGATAGGAATACCAATTATTTTAGGATAAGGCATACTTTGCCAAAGAAGCATAATTGTTAAGCATGCAAGTACTCAAAATAAAAGAAGGTGTTCATGAAAACAAATTGAAATTAATAACTCAATACATTATTGTAATAACTTAATGATGGTAGGTATTTTTAAAGGGAAGAATGGTACCTGGTGAATCTTATTTTTAAAAATAAAAGTTTTGATTAGGTTTGAGTAGTGATACTTTTTGTTTAACATACCAGGAAGAAAATGGTGAATTTAAAGTGAAATCGTAAAACATTTTATGAAGTGATGGCAGGCAATATTAATAGAATGTATAAAAAAATGTGTAAGTATGAAGTGAAGTATAATTTTTTTTTGAAACTATGGAGCAAAGTATAAGAAATATTTAACGAATTTTAAAATATCATCTATTTTTTTGCAATAAAAAAGGTGTTGAGTGTTCCTTGAAAAAGAGTATATTCTAAAATAGTCGAAACAGTATGTTATTTTATTTTTATAATAGTCATATAAAAACAAGTTTAAAAAAAGTTTGGTGTATTTCTTTTAAATATATCATGATCATCAACCATTATCAATCCATTGCAGGATGGTCTCTCCAAGTTCAATCCATTTTCTCAGATCTTTAGCTTCTCCACATCACCCCTTCACACTTTCTTATTTCATCTATCCATCTTATATGTGGTCTCTTTCTGGGTCTTTTACAATCTCTTGAAATCCAGTTTAGGATTTCAATTGTCTATCTATTATCATCCCTTCTAGCAATATGTCCAGCCCAACTCCACTTGTATATATAAAAAATATTTAATGAAAAAATGGCGGAGTCAAGTAGTTGGTAAAAAAATCTGCAAATATAGAAAAGAATTATGAACAAAATAAAATAGATTTAGAAATAAAAATAGAAGTGAGACAAAAATTTATGGAAAGAACGTTAGGATAATGAATCCAAAAAAATATATCTTTTTACGCAAAAATCTGCCATGAACTGATGAAGAAACATTTCTTAGTAAGAAAGTTGTGAAATTAAGTTTTATTATCATAAAATACAAAGTCATGAATTTTGTAGTCCTAAATTTATAAATTTCTTCTGATTGCTGATTTAAAATCCCCCAAAAATAAATTTTTAAAGCCAAAGTACAGAAAAAACATGTAATAAAAGCTCTACACATACATTACATCTTAATAGTCAAAATTTTTCATGTAATTACAATGATCTAAATATGGAATTGTGAGATCAGTCAGCCACTTTTAATTTACAATAGCATGTGTGCATAAAAATATTATATAGTAAATATTTATTCTTCTTGGGGGAAATTTTTACATTGTAAATTGTACAAATGTGTTTAAAGGCACCAAATATTTAGGTCAATATAAAAATACTGCTTACTTATTGGCTCTAATTATCTGCAGATGTTTATAAGTTATAAAAATATTTGAGCATATGAAATTGATTTACAAGGAAAAAGCTAATTAACATGACATAATGAAAGAAACTTCTTGGAATATTAAATAGCATGCAATATTTTTTTAACACTTCATAGACTTAAAATTTGTTGTTATAGAAAGAATTGTATATTAGAAATATAAAAAATGAAAATAAAGAGAACATCAAAACACAATAATTGATATTTAGTCATACCATTTAGTAGATAATCATTTCAACAATTGCTCTTTGTTTTTATTATCAAAAACAGGTTTATTCAACTATGTATACAATAAAAAAAGGTTAAAACAAGTTATTAAAATTCAGCAACACATTTATAAATCGGTAATTTACATAAAAAAAGAGAAAAGTCTCAATTTTCCAGAGTGGAATGTCCAATATTAATAAGATGCCATGTGGAATTTACTATAAAGTGAGAAGCTAACTTCAAATCTCTCTCTCTCTTTTTTTGATATCTTTTAATTTCTGAAGAAAAATTAATTTTGGATCAGGCATAACTTACTCAAAGATTAGGATGCATCTGACAAACCATAGACAGAATGTGATGAAAGTGGCACTTCTTATAGTTGAAAAATCCCCAGAGGCAATACCTTCTATGAGCATATTGATAATTTGATGCTTTTGTGTAAAAATTTGATTAATCAAGATGCCACAGCCCTGAAGAGAGAAACAATTGTTGAAAATGTGAAATATGGTATCATCCTCCCTATGGCAGAGTGAGCAAACAGGGTCCAAAAAGGAAAAACCTCTGTACATCACAAGAAAATGGCTTGTGGGAAGTGCATTGAGATTTAGCTTTAGAAGGAAGTCCAAATATTTTGGCTCAAGATTCCATCTTTTATATTTCTTTATAATGACAAAGTTTGTACAGGTGAGAATGGTAGGATCTGGGACAATTGATGAAAACAAAAGATAGGCATCAAATAATGAAGTTTCATTGGTTTTGTTTGAGTTAAAGGTGTGAAAAATCTTGCAAGGTCAATTAAGACTTGTGCCAACCAACCATCATTAATTGGAGGTGGAATATCTATAGGGTGAATAGATAGAAAAAGTGAGTCATCAGGAAAAATCACGTTGAGTCTTGTAATGAGGTTATTTGATTTCTGAAAACAAAGACCTGAAATGAGTGCAGTGACAAAGTCTTGTTGGTCTCTTCACTGTCCTTAAGCTAATAGCAACAGTTTTACCCTTCCACATTAGTCTAGAGCAAAGAGAGTTCATACTCTGGAACGGCATGTAGTAAGCAATTCTGGTGAACAGTAACATGTTGAGAAGAGCTGCTTTTGCAAATAATGAGGTATAAACTTTTGAAAGTGAATCAATTATTTTCCTTGAAGAATTCATGGTGTCTTCTATTAATTTCCTCATTGCTGCATGAGAGACTCACTGGTAAGCCCAAGAATTTTTTGTGGCATCGCTGTGAAAAGGGATGGAATGGATTTTCCAGAGGAAAGCCTCCATGCAGCAGATTTTCTAAAGTTAAACACAAGACCTGACTATTGTGAAATTGTACATAAGTTGAATCAGTTGTGGAATGAACTTACTAGATGGTAAGAACACTGCCACATCATCTATGTAGAAGATGTGCTGAAGGTATTTCTTGATATCAGGAATGTACAAGCCAGGAAGATTCATCTCTAATGATTTAAGGAATGGATTTATGTATAGAATGAATAGCAGTGAACTAAGAGGAGAACCTTGTAGAATCAACTTGATAGGTGTAAAACAGCTTGAAATTTTTTCCATTTAGTGAAATGGAATATGTCTGTTAAATAGGTTAGTAATGATGTTCATTATACCTGTGGGAATGTTCAAACCACCTAGGAGATGCATTAGGAAAGGAATTCTGACTGAATCGAAAGCAGCTGAAATTGGACAACTACTGGCTTAGACTTTTTGTTTTTTTCTTGTATAATCTATAATTAACCTGAATAGGCAGAGTGCCTCAGCTGTGGAACTACCTTCACAAATTGAAAACCAGAGATAAAGGATAGAATGAGATTTTGAATTTTATCTTTGATGATTGCTTTGACCAGTTTAATAATCAATGGTGTCATCAAGATTGGTCTAGGCGATGGGGATAATAGCACTCTTAAGAAATGAGACCATTGCAATGGAATACAGTTGATCAATTGTAATGGGTCTTGATGCAAGAAGGTCAATCATTCTACTCACTATTGGGACCATAAAGGCTTCAAGGTATACCATGGAGACCAGAATGTATTCTATTAGGCATAGATGAGAGTTTAGCTCTAATATCATCATCACAAATACCAGAAATAGCCTCACAAGAATGTGTAGATGTGTAAAGCACTGAATGCTGTGAAACATCTACTAGCTTGCATTTATAATGATTAAAATTTGTAAAAATCATGCCATTGCCTGAGAATTTTATATTATTCACTGTGATCACTGAAGGAATTTTAGACTTACTTTGAAAATCCAGAGCCCATCTTATATATTACCTTGAGAAGGTATGAGGTTTAGAGAGGTGAAGCCTAGCTTTTTTTGTAGCCAGGTAGTCTATTAGGATTTGATGTGACTCTACATACTGTTGCTTCAGGTCAATAATAACCTGTACAGATGCTGGTGGGATATCTTTCAATGTTTTAATTAAACTATCTGCTTTCTTTACTAACTCCGTCCACCCTTTATTCTTCCTGGTGTAATATGAAATCAAAGAACTAAGAATATTCATAAACATGACCCAATACTCAGCCGGTGAAAGAGCTAGAATGTCTATTTTTTTGAAAAAAATGTAAGCTTCAGAGATTAACCCCTACCGTGTAGCTGATTTTAGCAAAATTCTTATTGTAGATTTGAGGTGTACATAGGGTTGAAGGGGCAAGTCTAATGTTAGATCAAGCATAATAGCATGATGATTGGAGAAAGGTAATGGTTGTAAAGATGGATTGATGAAGAAGTGCAGTTCCGGAGAGTAATATAATAGGCCGATAAGAGAAGAAAATTTCTTTGTATAAAATGAACATGCAGCATGAGGGAAGAAATCCTGTGCACACATGAAACAAGAATTTAGAAGGTGTATAAACTTTGAATTGAAATAGTCATAAGTTGAGTCTCCAAGGAAATTGTAAGAAAAGGGTTAGAGATAAGTTCTAAATTAATAAGGTGAATTTGATTAGGAATGAGCCCGATATCTTTGCTTAAGTAGAGAAAAGCGACATTGAATTTGAAAGAGGAGTGTAAAAAACTAATTCTAAAATTTTGGAACAGAGATTGCAAAAGGAATAAGAGCACCCCCAGTTGATGGGTAGTTAGATTAGGATCCTTTCATTATTCTACATCTAAATTGCTTTGTTTAGATTGTAATGATAACAGTTTATAAATTTTAGTTTTGTGTAAATATAAGGATGGATATATGTGGACCATCACATTTTGATAGTGATAAGTATTTACATATACAAATCACCAAAATAATGTTATAGTTCTGCGTAAATTATTATTTTCAATAAAAAATACAAATTACTACAGATTTAATAGTAAATTGTCTGAAATTTCACTCTGACTAACTATAAATATATTGGAGATTCTGATTTTATTCTAGAAGTGGAAAAATTCACTCAATCGTTATATTTTGTAGGAATGATTCAATAGATCAAGCAAACACAAGAGGTTTGTGAGAAGAAATCCTACATTATGAAAATCAAAGAATTTAATGACAAATTGATTAGTTGGTAATACTTTTTTCTGTTGTAAAATAAATGTATATTCAATGCCGCAAGTTAGCAAATTCAATTATAGCATTATTTACCAATGTTATTTTTTTGGTTAAGTGAGTATATATTTAAATATCTTCCATTTGACTTTAATTGAGCCTAATGTCTATTCTTTTGTATATGTTAATATTAAAAAGATATTTACAAAATATTATAATTAAGATATTTAATCTTATATCATAATATCTCATACAAAATTCTAGCTGATATCATTTAATGTATGCATCGAGGATAAATCTTAATAAGAAAAGACTTAAAATCATTGGTACTTTTAGAATTTTATGTGCTAGAATCAGGACAGAAGTGGTATAATTATTATTCATGTATTTTACAGAATTTGAAAATACCAGAACACTATAATTGATTAAGAAAAATACCTCTTCATTTGGATTATAATTAAGTGATAGTTTATTTATTCTATTACAGAATTTACTCCATTGTAAATTTGCATTAAAGTAGGATTAAAAATAAATTTGTTAAATTACATTTTGGTAAACCAAAATAAGTCTTAATATTCTTACAATATATATGTATAAATATAAAATTATGCAGTGCGTAAATATAATTATATAATATTAATAACATATAAAAACTATGTAATCCTTAGCTGAGAATATATTCAAACACTCAGATATAATCTATTTTCATTAGTGCTATATTATATCATATTAAAAATACTTATCTACATACATCAATGAGCAAGCAAAATAAACAATCAATTTCCATATACAGTATATAATAAAAATAGGAAAAAAACATTTTGTAATTAGAATAACAATAGATTAACTGTTTATAATAAAAATAGGAAAAAAACATTTTGTAATTAGAATAACAATAGATTAACTGTTTATAACTGTTTTCAGAATAAGTCCTAATTTCATTGAGCAGGTTATTAAAAGGATCGACCTAGAAAGAATCATCCCTCTGACATTCTTATATTAATTACTCTAATCTTATGCCACCATGTAGATATTTAGAGAATTAAATGTAGAGACAATTTATACAATAACTTCAGTTTGAAGAAATCAAGTATAAAATGTTGCATATTGCCAAAAAAGGTGAATACTAAGGAATATTATAAAACTGAAAAAAATTAGAATTTACTATTAAAAAACTAGGAAAAATCAATATTTTAAAACATTTAAAAAATTTTTTTTATATTGATTCATAAAATTTTAATTTTTGATAGATAAGTTTTAAACTTATATTTACATTCCTCATAAAATTCTAAATAAAATTATGTATAGCATGACTTTGATTGTTTACTTTGCAACATTAAAAATAAGAACTACTGGCATCTTTCATTTTTACTAACAGCCTTAGGTTACAAACCATGCAGGTATATGTGAGGAATATGGCTCTTCCTAATAAAAACTGTAAATTATTGTCTTCATCAATTACGGAAATAATCTACTTTTTTCATACTCTATTATTTTCATAGTAATGCTGGCTGGAATACCTTTACTATCAATTTTGAGGGTTTCATAGAAGATTATTTGTAGATAACTTTTGCTAATTGCATGCTAGTAAAAAGTCAGTCATAAAACAATGTGACATTGTTTTGCAAGGTGTGGTAAAACTGCTGGGAGCACAGCTTGAGTACCCAGATTTAAGTCAACATGTGAAGCTGTACTTTTATTTATGTACAACACTGTATGAGATACATATCCATCTGGGCTATTTGCATAGATCCATGTGGATTGATGCTTTATTAGTTTTGAGGAATATTACTTCATACTATTTATACAAGTAAATTTGACAATAGCATTACCAATAGCTAATGCTCAATGCATTTGATATGCGGCTTTAAAATTTAAATTATAGTTGCCTATAAGTGGCTTAATTTTATAAAGATTTTAATTATAATTTTTGGAGGTTTTTATTATCATTCAAATATGAACACAATAATATATGTTAAAATGTATATTGGTTCATAACTTCCATAAGATATAACCTTCTGACCTTTATATTCAAACTCCACATATGTTATAATTTTCACACAATTTTCAGCCTAATAAGTTATCAAGTTTAGAACTTTTTCTATTCTGCAGTTTACTTAAAATACTGTATCAAAAATTAAGTTTTTCATACACTTTTTATCAAATGTAATCAAAAAAGCTTTTTAGATTCATAGGTAAATAAAAATTTCAGATCTGGAGACTGTGTAAAATTATATTTCAATATTTATAGTTAAGCTTGATCATGCTGAAAGCTCTGGCCTAATGTTAGCTATTGTACTTGTGGATACCGATGCCTTATTCATCTACTGTCTGGTTTTAGGAATTGCAACTACTTCATCTTATAATAAATCACTGAGCTAGTCCCTTTTCAGATGAGTTGCTAAAAGAAAATATGGTCTCCAAATTATGTGGATCAGTTACTGAAAAATCACTATCCAAGCTTGAATCAGAATAAAATTCCACTTTTCTTGTTACAGAATGTATAGTAATTATTTTTTATAAAAATTTAAAAAAGTGATGGAAATTTCCCATTAAAAATACACTTAAAAAAAAATTTCGTTATACAAAAAAAAATGTATGCCTTATTTGGCAGACAAATAACAATAAAGTGTTTTCTGCACATATATCATTTTTGCACTGACTTAAAGTATGGAAGTAGTTAAAATGTTTTAGTAGGTTCGAGCAAATATGCTTGGGAATCAATACAGGAGAAAAAAGATAAATGATCTCCAATATACGTATTTCGTGCTGCACCAGCATTCATCAGTTGATCCAGATCATCATCTCCCACACACGTATATATTCAGTGCTCATTTTATGGACAAGCTTCAATCGTTTCCACTCTCCAACTCTTTAGCCATGTGCATCAGTTGTATAGGATGAATTGGATAGCTGTGGGAAGTTTGAAAGTCTGAGTTCAAGCCCCTTATAATTATATTAAGGTTATAGACAATATACATGCATTTAAATATTAGTTTAAGGTGATAAATATTATCTGTTGACATTTAAGCTTTTTTTTTTAAAGAAAAAAACATCTTTCATAATCTTTATTAATAATTATAAAATGCAAAACAAAAACTTTTGAAGACGGAAAAAAAAACTCCAAAACATTATATGATACTTTTTAAACTATTAAACATTCATTGATTTTTTTTTTTTTTTCAAATAAAAAAGCAAGACTTCCTCATTCCAATTGCAAAAGCACTAATTAAAAAATTCATTCATGATATGTATTTACAAATTTCTAGAATAACTTCGATACGATGTGTATTTTAGTACTATATAATCACATACATTCATAAATTCAAATATTAAAAAAAGTTATAATCAATTAAAACTGCAGTTGAAAAAATAACAATTAGATTATGTTGATAGATTAGTTGAATGCATACCCCACTTTCCAAGCTAATTAAAATTACTAAAAAAAATAAAAACTTTTGAAAGTAATCAATAGAAATACAAAATAGTCATATATCACATGACCCACTTTTTTAAGCTTGTAAAATATAAACAAAGAGCTTTGCTAATTGCTCAACATGTTATATTGCTAAGACTTCTAATATATGGTTTGGCTGAAGATCACTCAGCCTCATATAGCTATTTGAGTTAGAGAGCTGGATTTGAAGACATTTAAGTGTCTGAAAATTTCAGATTTTCTATTCAATGGTTAACTCTTAAACAAATGCTGGCTTTGGGTTGGTATTTTTAGATCTAGTGTCTGAAACTATCCTAGCGCCTCTGAGAAGTGCCAAAGCATGAAACCATTGGTCAGGGGATTGGCTGTGGTTTTCAGATAGAGATATTTTATATGCTTTCTCTTGCTAAGCATTTATCACAAAGCTAGTTGAGCAATTAGCAAAGCTCATTGTTTATCGCTATAAATGTTTTTATTTTGCAAAGAATATGAGCAGCTTGGTTCTTTACATTTTCAAAAGATCGTTAACTGTTGGTTGTGTAAGGACAAAAGCTGATCAGATGTCTGTCTGAAATGGAGAGAGAAAAAAATATAGAAACTCATAAAGATCAGCCAAATCTAAAATATTATTTTTGTAGGTGTAAAGGCGTAAGTGACTTTTATTTAAATAATTAATTATTTTATACATGTAACAAGCTACTATTTAAACTTCTATGATTTAATTTGTATTCAATTATTTTTCATTTAAATTTGTGTAGTCCAAAATTCTTTTGATTACCATTATGAATCTTTGCAGCTGTGTAGAAAATATGGATAATAGGATAACCAGTATGGGATAAAATGAGCTAATAATTAAATCTACAAGCCATAAATCCATCTAGCATAGTTAAATTTCACTAAATAGTGAACACATGGTCACAGGTTCAAAAACAAGTAGAGTAGACATATAATAAAATGTCTTAAATAGTTCAAATATGCACCCAAGAGTTTGCTATAAAAACACAATTAGGTACTGCATACAAATCAATTGGGTATTGTATATAAATCACATAGAAAAATATTTCCTAATAAAGTTCAAAAGAATGAATTAAAGATAGTGATGTTATGTTTTACTAGTCAATCTTTAAGTCCTATATTTTAATCACTTTCTTGTATGAGACTTTATCAGTTCATACAAATGATTTTCAATTTCTGTTGTTTAGTCATGATTATGCATGTAAACACAAATGAGCATGCACATGTTTAATAACATATTTACAATATCTATAGATTTAAGTAATGATGACTATACTCTGCCTACTACTGTCTAGTGAAGTATAGCTATTAGTTCTAATGTGAACTGTTGAAGGGATTGCCAGGTGCCCTCATAGATTTCTCTACCCACTTCTAGATGTACACGGTCAGCCTGCCTCACGAGTAGGTATGATGTCTCTTCCATCTAGATTTGCAGCATGCTTCCCCGGCTGTTTCTGGCCCTGAAACATGGATTTGCCTCGCTGCATTAACTGTTGGCTTCCGTAGCTATAGTCTGGAGAACGATCACTGCTGTTCAGGTTAGCAGTTTCCTTCGACCATATATGGAGAACTAGGCTATTGTTATTCACGTTTAACAGTTGTTCTCTGGCAAACACATACTGTCTTTCAGGTTTGAATCATTTTCTGGAGAATGTATATACTGCCTTTCATATTTGACAGTTGTTCTCTGCCTTACCTTCAAAAAGATTGACTATAAAACCTTAATGGAAGTATTTAGATTCAGTGAGCATCATTGCTATTGGCTTGTTCTTGCCATTGGCTGCATGTTATCTTTATATATACACATGGGCTAGCGGCAATGAATGCTCAATCTGATTGTGATAAGGAAGGAATCTGGAGTAATCCATTATTTGAAGGGAAGGTTCTAAGTTTTTATAATGAAGTTTTGTTATATGTTTGGGAGAAGTTAAGCAAATATGTAAGCACAATTTTTTAATTATTTCATAGTAAAAAAAACCAACTCATGCATTTGCATTTTCTATTTCTTCCCAAACATATGACTTCACTCAGAAATAACACAAGACAGAGAAAATGAAGTTTAATACCACTTTCAAAGGAACCTTTTAGATTAATGAAAAACTTTAGAAAACCACTTATCATGTAAAGAGCCAGTCTTACAAAATTGGCTGTTAAAAAGAACAATTTTCAAGATAGTGTTTGACCATGCTAGAAAGTATTAGGATTTCAGCAGTGTGGAAGGTTGGTTTCTTGCCATTTAAAAAATGTTAGGTAAAATCACACAAAATTATGAAATATACAGATAACATAATAGAGATAATGACTGCAAGATTATTTGTTATTGCTGTGAGAATTTGGGCTTTAGAACTTTCAGAGCATTCTTCACCTTGATTTACATCATTAACATTAATGTTTCCTTCTAGGTCATCTATCTTGGACTAAATTCATTTTGCATCTTTTCTAATATAAATTGTTCTTTCTGAATATCCCTTTTATTAATCTTCATTTTTTTTTTTTGACATTGCCTACATTTTCCTTTTTAATCTTCATCTCTATTTTTCTGATATGTTGCTTTTTCTTTTTAATATTTTCTATTCTTGTTTGACCTATTGATGTCTCATCATTAACTTAGCCTCTAATATTTTCCATCTTGGTTTCTTAATTTGGATTCATTTGCTGTTTTCTCCTTTATTATTTGCTTGTCTTCCCGTCATTTGTACATCTTTTTTGTCATTTCTTTTCCACTTGATTATTTTTGATTTTTCTCTATGTTATTCGCTTGTATTTATCTCATTACTTTTTCAAGCTGACATATCAGGCACCTATTTCTATTGTCTATATTATTGAATTAATATTTGGTTTATCGTGTTTTTTCTATACTTCTATAATTGAAGATAGTTTAGCATTTGTTTTTATTACTGTATTGGAATGGATATCTGGTGATTCAGTGAGGTCACTAAAAGTAGATAATAACCAAAATTTTAATTAGTCCTGTTATGTCCCCTGAAGCATTCAAGAACAAATATTATAAAAATTTCAATTTAGTCCCTATGTCCATTTGTTTATTTATATTCCTTTCCGAGTGCTATTACATTGTAGTGTCCTTCTTAAATTTATATTTCTTTCTGAGTGCCATTACATTGTTCTTTCAGCTCATATTTCATATTAACTATTGAAAAAAAAATATTTATAATGACTTTATGTCCTATCATCTTTTCAAGATCATATTTGGCATTCTTTCTTGCTCAGATGCTAAAATAACCATATATAATCACATTTTATTCAGGAGGATATGCCCAGTAATTTGTTTAGCCATCACAAAGAAATAGGTAAAACCAAAAACTATATTTGGGTATATAGATACCAGTAATTATAAATCTGATAAACCTATTCTTTAGATTAGTTCATTTTATGGTGTTGCATGAAAAATTATATTTTTTTTACAGGGACATTATTATGATTAATAGTAGTTTTTTGATTATTTCTTGATTCAAATATATTTGATAACATCTCCAATACTTCCCTTTATTCCTATCATGCAATCATAAAAAAATACCATTGCTTACCCTTGAACTCATCCATCATACATTCCCAATACTTTTTTGGTGTTATGTGGAAATTACAATATCAGTTCTCTCAGAATATGTCAGCTAATAATAGAATTTTCCAATCAAATTCTACATTTTTTACAATCCAAGCTTAAGAATTTTTCATATCACATCTAGTTACTCTTTTCAAGTAAATAATAATTTTATTCTTTTTCAAGTGAACAGATGTCTCCATGATTTGAGGATTTCAAACTCTGTTAAACTTGTGATCAGAGTTGAAATTTGTCAAGCCTTTATTTATGGGTATATATATCATGCCTTTTCACCTTTTTTTCAAAGTGTCAATTACTTGAAGCCCGAATTGGAAAGCAACTTTTATGAATTGTGAATACTGGTATAGTGATGGATTCTATCAAGATAAGGCTCAAACATATTGGATGGAATTCAGCATCGATACATCCATACTTCACATGTTCAGATAAATATCTCAAATAAACACAGTAAATTAGTAATTAAATATATACCCATAATTTAACATTTATTTACTTTATTAAGCCTAATTGATTCTATATCAGAATTTTCATTGGCAAACCAGCTATAAAGAACAATTTTTTTGATAATATAAATTTTCTTGAAAATTTGTGATTTTCTGATGCATTATCTTTAGACATGTTTCTTGGCACAATGAGGCAATATTTCATAATCACAAGCTAAAAACAAGATATTCTACAACTGGTAAATGTGAGTAAATATTTAATGAACCAAAAATTACATCTTTGATATAATATAAATATATGCAATCAGAAACTGAACGTCAAAGTATAGAACATTTGATATCTAATTTGGACAAATCTAATGCACATGAGTAAATATCATTACACATATTTTGAATCTCTATAATGTAATTTTTCATGGTCAAATCCATTAAAAAATATACACCTTACACCTCTAAAATGAATATTCAAGAAAACAAACATATTTAAACTCAACAGTATCACAGTTTAAGGTACATCTACAATTCTATGAATTTATTAAAGTATTTATGACTTGTATGATGATGAAATGGACATGCAGTGTTAGAAACACTAGACTAAAGATATTTTTATTGTTGATTTTGGAGAAGTAATATCTTTTGAGGTTTATTTTTTATGTGACTTTTTTCCTGACATTTTCACTATTTGTATATCTATGTCTACTACAATTCTATTTACAAATGTTCCATTTCTTGCATACATTCATTAACAATATTTTTTGAATGATTATTATTAATCATTTCATTACATTAGATATTATTATTGAGAATTGTAGATGTATCTTAAACTGTGATATTATTGATATCTCCTACAAATCCATGGTCTTTTATTAGTAGAGCCCACTCTTCCTTTATCTCAGGGATATAACGTTATTGAGCCGCATCTAAATTATGTATTTTATAAATATGACTACATAATGGTTATGTCAATTTCACCTATACTGCATATGGAAAGCCATTTTCTAACACTAAAGATTTCAGTCATCCGATTCATGCACAACAGGCAGTCTACAAAATTGCATGCAGAGAACATAATTGTCAGGCTGCATATTATGGAGAAACGAAAGTATCCGTTCAGGTTAGATTGTCCCAGCATATATATTCATATAAGAGCTATGGCTGATTCATCCCACCCATCAATATTTGTACAGCATGCAATTGCTGTGGGTCATGCATGCAAGCCGGATGAACCTAAAATTATGGGTAGGGAACGAAATGATCTGAAAAGAAAAATCAAGGAGGCATTTTTTATTATTTCGGATGAGCACACATTGAATAAAAGAGAATCATTTTATGCTTTATCAAAGAAGTGGCGTGCTGAAGCGATTTAACTCTCATTTGCATATTAGCCTATATTATTTTATACATTTGCATATTAGTATACTGTTTTGGAAATTGTGTTGTCCTTGATAATGAAGGGTAAGCCTTTGAAAACGTTTGGATAATTTATAATTTGTTGATATTTATCTATATATCATATTTTTTCATTTGAGATATATTTTGAATTAATGTGTGTATTTATTTTAACGGATTTAAATTTTACATTAGTATCTTTATCACACATCTGTGTTCGTTTTACATATATATTAAATTGAAAAATATATATTCTGCTCTAGGAATATTATCTTGAATAGGATATGTATGACTAACTTTAGAATGCCAATAAGTTAAAATTAACTGAAAGTAGCATAGATTGAATTATGGATATGATCTTAAATTATATCATTGAAAAAAAAATTTTAGTATGTAGAGAATAATATCCATAATAATTCTAATAATACAAAGTAAATTAACAATAGCTTTCTTTATCTAGTTGAAATATTTATCAACCTTTACTCAAAATTCCAATCCATATAATCTGTATCTTTTATCATCACAGTCAAATTATATATCCATTTTAAATCAGGAGATTCTTCAGTCTCAATTCTATGGTTTGCATATATCTAGCCTCTTCCTATAGTCATATAACATTACTTTATATTCAAATTTGGCTGGTCATTGGCATAATTTATATAGGCTTGGGACATTTATAGAATATTCAGATCAATAAATATACTTAAGACAACATCACAATAAAAATATTAATTTCAATCCCTTCCCCTCTCACCAATCATAAATATTTTAATAGCATAGATTGAATTATGGATATAATCTTAAATCACATCTTTGAAAAAATATTTTAGTGTGTAGAGAATAACATCCATAATAATTTTAATAATACAAACTTATGAATTTGAGAATTGGACTCTCAACAAAAGAGCAATATAAAGAGTTCAGACCACTCAATGAAGCATAGAGATACATGTTAGGAATAACAAGAAATCGAAAAAGAAATACATGGATGAGATCAAACAGGTGTTATTGACCTCACTGAAAGAATTGAGACCGAAGTAAAGTTGGGCTGGACCTATTATTCAAAGAAATAATAGGTGGACAGTTGAAATCTTAAACTGGATTCCAAGAGATTTAAAAGACCTAGAAAAAGATCACATGTGAGAAGAAAAGATCTGAGAAGGTGGATTGACTTGGAGAGACCTTCATTTTGAAGCAGGTTAATAATGGTTGAAAATGATGATGATATAGAAAAAAATTTATAAAAGAACCAAAGACACCAAAATATATGGGTGCTGAACTGAGTTCAGACCCATATGACTATATAAGCTATTGAGTTTAGATAGAAAATATTTGTTTTCAATTTTATTCTCATAGTTTTGTAGTTATGTAGAGATAAAAGGTGGCTGTTGGAGGGTTTCATTAGATCCTAAGATCTAGGTGGTGTGCTCTCAGAAAAAAATTATGTGAACTAATACAGATTATATTTTACAAATACAATGTGTGGACTTAAATAATATATATTTACAAGTGATATAAATTAGAACATTTGTCTTCATCAATTCTATCATCACATGCATAAATGCATGTTCATTTGAACTGAGAATTTTGCAACCAGTAGTAATTTTCTATTAGATACTAAGTATGCTGCATTATTAAGCAATCATAATTATTTGACACATTCAGCCTTTCTAGTTATAAATCTAATATTCACATCTGTAAAATAAATAATTTGTTGCAAGCACACGTTTTTTTGTATCCTATATATGTATACACAACTGCACCTATTTTCTTGTTGAATCATATAACTGATAACATTGTCATTTTACATAACTTGATATCATATTTTACCATTCATATGTCAGTTGTAACAATTTATTAACAAGAATAAACCTCAATAAGAGATCCAATTAACATATTTTAGTTAACACAAACATGTAATTTGTCTTGGTTATATATATTTAAAATTAATTGCAGTATTTGTCTTTTTTAATATGTTAAAAAATCAAAGCCGGCAAAACTCCATACAGTAGTCCCACTCAGTGTAAGCCAGATGGTGATCATGTGATGTTTGGTGGTTTACTGCCAATCCTTCCTAATAGGATAGTGATGGCTATGGTTATTAAAGAACCAGAGACACCAAAATGTATGGGTACTTGAACTGTGTTCAGACCTATATGACTATATAGGATAATGAGCTTAGATTGAAAATATTGTGCTTTCAATTTTATTCTCATAGTTTTGCAGTTAAGTAGAGATAAAAGGTGGCTGCATTAGATCCTAAGATCTAGGTACAGTGCTCTCAGATCCAAGGCTCCTCACTGATGGTCACAAGCCAGAAATTAGTCTGGAGATATTAGATGAATAGGCACTAGAAAGGGATTTTATGCACAAGCCTTCTGGCATTCATTGATTTTACTCTGGCTTGCACTGAGTGGCACTACAGTATGGAGAGTTTTGCCTGTTTTAATAATAGTTATGAGCAAGCAAAAGAAATGGTGATCATGTGATGTATGATGTTAAAATATCATGAAATTATGATTTTAATTTATAGTACGCGTAATTTTTAACTATTTTCTTAGACATGCAAACAGATAATATATAAAAAAAATTATTTGTAACAACACATTTTAATTCATACTGAATGTTTATCTTCCTGTCTATCACAAAATTTTCTGTTAGGTACATTTTCCAGTGAGCATTTGTTTTCATTGAAAATTAATTATTAGTCATATTTAGGTTTAAAGTTTTCTCAATAGATGGAACCTAAAATCAGGAGAAATTTAGCTTTTGTATTATAAAGGTAGATAACAATAATTTAAGTTGACTACTAAAAAAAAAAAAAACTACAAATGAAGTGAAAAAAATAAGCATTTTTTATACCAAACTAATAAAATATTTGCTTTAATAAATACAGAATATTTTTAGATGCTTTTATTTTTAAATAATCATATTTTTATAACATAGAATGAGAAGAAAAATTTCAACTATAGCAGCATTTATTTTACATATATGGAAAAAAAATTACGTTTTTTTATTTCTGAAAATATGAAGAATATAAGTACAGTAAAAATACATGATTTTTAAAAAGAAAAATTATTTGACTTTCATTCAAATGGTAAGTATTTAAAGTTTTCAATTTGGCCACCTGTCATCTAAAAAAAATTGTTAAGGTTTCTCCAGGGGCATTTCTATATTTTTCTTGAAGTAGTTGATACAACAATGTTTCCTGTCATCTTTATTTCAAAAAGTTATTAGTAAAGATTGGTAGTCATCAAAAGTGGATGGTATTTGAAATAACGACTCCCAACATGATAGTACATCACCTTGTAAGTGACTAAACTACTATAAATTTTTATTTCTGAGTAAAAAGAAATATAAATTCTGACTTCTCAAATGTTCAATCGGAGCCTTATTCGTAAAGCATTTAAATTCTTTAAGTTTCACAAATTGATTAATGGCACTTATTTGAGCATTGCCATTTTTATTAATTACTTCATTTGGGGTATTATAATTAACTGTATTATTTGATCATTAATCTCTCCCTTTTGTCTGTTGAAGATAGTTTCTTCTATGATATATTTGAGGTAAATTCTCCGTTTCTTAATAAATCTTGTATGGATCATTCATTTTATTTTGTTTCGCATCCATACTACCAACTATTTTATGATGAGACCTAATTTTTCTCTAGTTATATCATGTTCATTCTCAGATGTTTTACTCTTTTGAACATCCTGGATTTGTTTTTCTTTTAATATTTGAAATTTATAAAAGAATTCCGATTCTAAATTTTTGATCTATTGAGCTGTTTATTACTAATATAGAAATATTGAATAATTACACATACACCAAGCTATATATTTATAAACCTCCATCAGAAAATAAACAATTATGGAAACCAAATGAACCACTTTTTATTTATTTCTAAATATGTATTTAATAAAATATACATTGGAAAAAAGCTAAAGAAAACATAAACCAAAATATGAAAATCACATACAATTAAAAAGTTTAGAAATCTAATTTTTGCATGTTATATAAAATTTATTTCAGATATAATTTCTCAATGCAAATAGTATATAACAATATACATGGTATATGAAACATCAATGTTATCAAAAAATAAACTTAAAAATTGAAATTATTAATAAGTATTAATTTTATTCTTTCCTGATTTTAATTTAGGAAAAAGAAATATTTACAAAAGTTTCTAAGCAGATTTTACTTTCTAGAAAACCCATTGTTATTTTTTTTTCCTTTTATCTAGTTTTCAAAATTACATGTAACAAAAATTCCATTTTGAAATGAAAAATATTTGCTTAAATAATGATAACAGATAATATTTAGTTAGTAATTATTCCACTTACAGTTCTGCAATTAAAACTTTACTTTTATTTATACTGTCAGAAAAATTCAATTATTTTAAATAAAATTTTAAGTATTACGAATTTACTGTGGACTTTTAAATAATTGCAGTATTTCCTATGACAGTATGCATACAAAAACTGTGTAAAGTTAACAATTTAGAATAGATACATTATATTCAAAATAATAAAATTTTCTGTGGAATCTACATAAAATATTTTTGTCTGGTGTCAACAAACTATTTACAATTTTAA
The DNA here is from genome assembly GCA_028023455.1 of Epiperipatus broadwayi. Taxonomy (NCBI): domain Eukaryota; kingdom Metazoa; phylum Onychophora; class Udeonychophora; order Euonychophora; family Peripatidae; genus Epiperipatus; species Epiperipatus broadwayi. The sequence goes on from JAQFVV010006198.1 coordinate 22,467,749, forward strand.
ATGTTTAACTTTATATTATTCCTAAGTGTTTATAATTATAACCATAAGTACTATTTTAAATACTAGGGATTTTTTTCTTGCTTAATAGAAGGCATCTGTCTACCTTGTTCCTTTAATTTTGTCTATTTTTTTTTGTTATTAGTAAACATATGCAACTGCTTATGTTAATCCTGTAAATGACTTACATTGAAGTTATACCAGATGTATGAAAACCATTTCAATAGACATATATATTAAGAATTGATTTGCAAAGGTTTGCACAAAAATCCAAACAATTCAATAGTTAATTATCACTTTAGTTAAAAATATATTTAACATTCAAATAAATATAATTTTGATGCTAAAACTGAATCGATTCCCTATGATACAAAATGATTGTCAATTTGTGAGCCACATATAAATTTGATATTGTGAAGTTTATTGGTAGCATCAAATCATTCCTAGAATATAGAATATTTAAGCTTTAGATAAATGTAACTAAGAAAAAAAAATTGATATTCTTTATTTCATAATCTTGATAAATTTTTACAAATAAATTGAACTCATTTACACACATAAAGGTAAAATAATTAACTACATCCAGTACAAAATAGAGGACCCCCCCCCCCAACATCTCTTTCCAAAGAGATGAAAAAAGTTTAGCATTTTTCTGTCCTTGATTTATCAACCAATTGGATAGCTAACTTAGATCAGTTATGGACTGACTATCTAAAATCGGATATTAACAACAAATCATCAAACACCCAGTTTAAACAATAATGATAAATCAAGACCAGCTTCTCACTTTAGTGCCATCTAGCATTAGCCTGAATAATCAGTGATTACCAGATGCATATAAAATCCCTATCCTTAGTATTGAAATCTCCATTCTGAGATCAGTTTCTGAATTTAATCTTGATCAAGGAGGCCTAAGATTCAATTCTGAAAGGATTGCAGATATATGCATCCAGAAACTACCTACCGTTAACTTCATTTTAACTTGAATACTAAGATTTGGGATTTGCATGCATCTGGTAATCAATGATTGCACTAAATAGCTCTAGAATGCAAGACTGCTTTTGTCTTGAGCTTATTTGAAATCAGAAAAATTTAGAAATTAACCCATATTTGAACTTCCAAGTTGCACACATGGCTAACAGATGACCCAACAACCACATCACAAGGATCCTCTTTATATCAGTTTATTAAAACATATTTCTAGCTGTTAAAAATAATGACACATAGAGAAATAAGTTTAATATAAAAATTTTATAAACATTTTCAATAAAAAGTACAAAAATAATTATATATATATTTCTTGTTTAATTGCAACAAAGTTAATTAATTGTTTTATTACAAATTAAAATAAAATACTTTCAATTGATCTGCAAAGAGTTGGATGAAGTTGGGGCTTGGTCGTTTTATAGATAGAAACTGCAAACTCCTTAGCTTCATCAGATGATAAAAACAAAGCCCGATAGATGGGTAATGTAAAACGAATTTTACCTATAAAAATTTAATTATGTAATAAATAGTTATCACTAATAATATTTCAATAATAACAATAATATTATTAACGTTACATGTTTGAAAAATTAAATAATGTCATTTTTCAAAAATTAAACATTTTTTTTTTTACATATTAAAAAAATATGTATATATTTTAAGTTGGGAAGATAGCCATAAAATAAAATAACAGCCATTTTTACACAAAGTATAAATAATATATATTAAGGCTATAACCTTAAGACTATGCACCTAAAATGCCATAGTAGGGACCTCTACAAATCTTAACCCAAGATTAACGATTTTAAAACACAAAAACACTCTTGCCTCTTAAAGTCGTTAATCTTATGTTTAGATTTGTAGAGATCCCTACTGTGGCATTTTAGGCGCATAATCTTAAGGTTATAGCCTTAATATATATTACTTACGTAATGAGAATAAAATAATTAATTACTGTATCATAAGAAAGCTAAAAAAAAGCATTATTTTATTCTAACAATAAATTTTTTTTATGTATTTCTTTGGAAAAGTTTATACATATTTTAATATAAAGCATAGAGAAGTCTAAAATTCGCATGCTAAAATTTCACGAATACTATTTAAAACCTGTTCTCATTAATCCATGTGTATGAGTAAAAAAAAAGTTTGTATATATATTTATCAACATGTGTGCACATTTATATATCGTATTGTGTTTAAGTATACCGGCCATTATTTTATGATAAAACAAATTTTTTACATAATTTTGGCTATTTTGTATTTCATTAAATATGGTAAATGGCTTAATAAATTAAAAAAAAAACAAAAACTTAAAAATAATAACAGTTTGTATGATTTGATCATCAAACATAATAAAAAATATAGGGGGAAAAATTTATCATTCCTTATCAGCCAACTAATTCTATATAACTGTTGAAAAAATGGGAGGAAAAAAATTATATTATTATTATTGGCAGGACAAATTTAGAAATAGTCTAATTAAAAATTTCGAAAGTGTTCATATTTTTAAAGAAATGTTTGAATTATTCAAATTTTACCAAAAACAAAGTTTAAAATCCAAACCAAGAAAGAAATAATTGTTGGTTCTATAGAATAAACCATGGAATAAAAAAAGTCTGAAAATCTATCTCGTATTCATTCGCACAATGGATTCAAATACATCATCACTCTTGATATAAATGGAAATCATAACAAATTTTGCTTTAACAACCACATAAAATGTCTGTTATTAAATTTCTAATACAAAAGAAGCCACAGTTCTTACAAATAAACAATTACACTGACTTGTCAGTACAATCACAAAAAATCAATTATGTTTCGTTTGTCATATATCTTCAAAAGTATGCTATTCTCTCAAATAATTTTCCTGCACTCCAAAACTAGTCATATACATCTAATTATGGAACATTTTCTTGGAAAAACTTAAAACACTAGAACAGAATTATAGACAGGTGAAAAAATTGATAAATTATGTATATTTCTTTTTTTTTAAATATGTTCACTTTTATCGTGAAAAAATAGAAAATAATGTATATTTATTATCATGTTATGTTAACTTTTATCCATCATTGACACCCCCATTGAATTTTATTTCTATTAAGTGTAAAGAAGCAAAATAATATATAATAAGTAATCTAATTGAAATATTTAAAAAATACAAATTTATTTAGTGATTTAAATGTCATATATATATGATCACAGATGGAGCTTTACCAATAGCTCACTCAAGCTTGTTTACAAAAAATGCCGAGAGAGAATCGAAAATTCAATCTTTTTCAAATTGTCTCCAATTAGCTTGAAACCATGGTTTAAAGGTTGGAGACAATTTGAAAGAGTTATTGAATTTCTAGTCCTCCTACCCTTTACTGACGAGAGCCAATTAGCTTGAAAACATGGTTTAAAGGTTGGAGACAATTTGAAAGAGATACTGAATTTTCGATTCACTCTCGGCATTTTTTGTAAACAAGCTTGAGTGAGCTATTGGTAAAGCTCCATCTGTGATCATAAAATGCAAGCTATAGGCAGGTTCAAAATTTTTTTTAACTTTTTGTTTATCATACATATATATATATATATAAGTTTTAAGATTTTAAAGATTATATCAAGAGAGTAGTATTGTATTATAATTACATTAAAGCTTTTCTTTGTTTCTAAAATGGTTTTACGATTTTAAATCATATAAAAAAAGTATACATGAATAGATACAATAAGGTTTGTAAAAAATATTATTTGTAAAAGAAACAGTTTTGTGATTGAATCATTTTCTTTAGAATGTTTGCATGCACATATATTTTTTATTATCTACAAGTGATATCACTGTTTGAAATGTGGATACATTTGTATTAAAATTGTAATTTGAAATCTAAATGCATATTTATTGTCATGTCTCAGAAGAGCCTGTAGTTATCAAAGAAAGAAGTGTATGCAAAAGTATGCATTTATAAATAATCTTCTCAATCTTGAAATTGAAAAGTTCTTTAATGGTCATTAAGTATTCTGCAAAAATTTAGTTGTTGCTTATATATAAGAGAGATGAAAAATTTCTTTAGTCTATCGACAAAAGAATATATGGTAGACGTAAGATTATTCTTTTTTTTTATCAACTAATAATTGAGAGAGATGCATTTCAGATTTTGTATTTACAGTAGAGTTGGTAATTTCTTAGCTTGTTATCATACAATCATGCATGGAGACTTTCCCTAGATATCAAAAGTTTTTTATAATACATTTATAGTCAACAGATAGGTTTGCCCATCACTATATTTTATAATCAATGATATTTATCTATTGGTGTAAGATAAATGAATAAAGCATAATAGATAAACAAACTTAAGAATATTAATGATCTATCTATCTATATATTGTTTATTTTATCAGTTATTATTTTGAATAATGTTTGCATGTTAAGGTTTATGTGATCAGGAGATATCTGAAATACTTCTTTTTAAATCTTTAAGTCATTATTTATCATGAAATTGTATTTAAAAAACTTAGATATAAAGCAATTTTTAATAGTTAATGAAAGAAAAGAGATTTTCTAGTTGTTTGGAATTATAATCTACATTTCAATAATTATTATTTACAATTGCTTATTTATTTATTTCTTTTTGTCAATTTTTTTGAATATATTCTGTTAAGCTAAAATTTAAATGATCAATATTTTCTATAATTGTAGCAATACTTAATTTAGTCCTTAAATTATGACAGATATATATTTAGGGTAAGAAGAGACAGGGGGAATATAATTATGAATCTGATTTTAATTATTAAAAGATAGGACATGCACAAAAATCATTATGGAGTATTGCAAAGAGAAATGGGTACTGTGTTTCCCTGAAAATAAGACCTAACCAGAAAATAAGTCCTAGCATGATTTTTCAGGCTGTTGATAATATAAGCCCTACTCCAAATGTAAGACCTAGTTACAATTGACAGCATGATAAATGAATATTATTTGTCTGTTGAAACACCTGATGGATGTATAGAATTATACCACCTAATCAAAAAATAAACCCTAGCATGATTTTTTAGGATGTTGATAATGTAAGCCCTGCTCCAAATGTAAGACCTAGTTATGAATATCAGCCTGATGGACAAATATTCATCTGTTGAAACAGACGACGGATGTACAGAATTATAAAGTAATAAATATAGCGTTCAAAATGTTTATATATATTACAACTAGCATATGAAAAGAAAAAACATTTTGAATTAAAATAATGAATGTATAAATAAATATAAATGTAGATGTATGTACTTGAATAAATGTTACTCAAAATTATTTTGCTGGAAAACTCATAATTAATTAGTTTATAAACTTGCAATCACAATTTTTCTTTTAATTTATCAATGTAACTGTCTTCGTTCAGTCTGATACAAGAATTCATCTGACATCCAGTTATTTATATTGTAAATAAATCAACATTGATATTCAAAAAGGCTGAAACTTAGTGGGCAATCCCAGTTCACAAATTAATCCCAGCTTAATGTTTCATATATTATTTAAAATTAAATATTACTAATTTCAACATGTAAATAACTTTCAATAATCTCATATATAACAAGAATGTTCCGTAATATATTAAATAAATGTAGATTTTTGTATTTGAATAAATGTATATTTTTGTACATGGAAAAAATAACACATTCCCTGAAAATAAGTCCTAAGCCGTCTTTTGGAACAAAAAATAATATAAGACCCAAGTCTTATTTTTGGGAAAACATGGTAGTATAGAAATTTAAATTTATATCTAATCATTTTTGTTGTTGTGTTGTTAGATCATCAAGCTAGGAATGTGAATCTGAGAAAGTTCTGGAGCTATTGGACATAAAGATGGCAATCCATATACAGATTATAAAAAACAAAAACAAATAAGTATCAAGAATTCACGTGATCAGTAAAGAAAAGTTCTTGAAAAAGGGCAGTATGGAGAAAAAAGCAAGGAAAAAAAAAAGATACAAATAAAAAACAAAATCAAATCCACAATTAATACCTTTCATTAGAATGGTTTTTGGTCAAGTCGTTAATATATTATTGCCATGCAAATCTGGACATGGCCTAAAATATTTCTGAAGTAAAGCCAGAGTTTTTGCAGTTATTCTTTCAGTTAGCGATCTAATATGAGGTATCAAATGAGTATCTAGCTATTCCTAATTAAAGACCAATTCAGTCAGATAGATAGCAATTTTCTGACCATAAAGAAAAAGCATGAGTCTATTAAATGAAATCTTTTTCTCCTTTGGTAGATTATATACTTATGGACACTGAAGCTACAGTTTATCTATTTTATTAGAATGAGAAATGAGTTAAAAGAATATAAACGAAGAAAGATCATATTAATATCAGAAAATTGGAACACAAACCCAATTATGACGATGTTATCCACAACAGGAAGATTGTTAATACAATAACAAAGCAAAGAATTGGTAATTGAAAAAATTATTATTTAAGAACTCATATGAACTTTAAGTTCAATTAAACTTATTAATAAACTAAGGCTAATTCAAATGAGATAAATTTATTAAATATTATTTGAAAATTCAATCCTTTAATATTTAGTATATGATAATTGATAGCCTTTTTTTTGGTTAGTGATATTTTTCTTTGCCTAGTTTTATATTTGTTTACAACATGTCTTTGAATTTTCAAAATCATAGAATTCCTTTGCATATATAAATTTTAGATAGTTGTCTTCTTAATTTTATTTTTAGTCAAATGACTAAGAATTGATACTAGTATTTACATTTAGTTTGCTTTAGTTCCACAAGAGGGAAGCAACTTCCAATATAACTATGCTGTCAAGGAAACTAGTCTTCCACAAGAAGCCTGGTCAAGAATGATTGGATGGAGAAAATAACTGATAGATGTTATTTTATTTTCAATGTTAAGTTTATTATTCAAATCTTGTGGTGATACTGATTCTAAAAAGCAAACCAAAATCAAGTTTATTGCTATTGTAAATAGGTTTGATAAGTGTTTTGTCTCTTGGAATACACTATATATTGATATTCTTGAGTTATTTAATGACTTATTATCTTCATAGTTCATGACAGCCTTTTCAAATTGGCAGATATTGTTTATCCATTTTACTAATATTACCGATTGAAATTTATCTGGAATTGCAGAAAGAAATCTTAATAACTCTATAACCAGATCATTCACTGATACACATTTGGATGTCATGATAACATATTAAATCAGTTCACCTAATTAAAAGCAACCATAATTATTTTGATAAGCTTTAAAATGTCAGTATACCTAATATTCTAAAACTCTGTGAAAGTAAATGAAAACTCAGGTCTTAGTTTACTAGCTTGCAAAAAGCATTATAATTAGAAACACATTATTTATTTTGTTTTATATACTTCAAATAGATTCTACTTAAAATATATATATGTAGCGAGAGAATGATCTAAAATTTTTACTGTGGGAGATAGTTTGCAATATAAAAGATTTAATAAATTGAGGAGTGAGCTTTTAAATTTGTTTGCTTACATATTTTTTCTCCCATGCAATAGTTAATTACTGCATATATATATATATATTTCTTACAGTGAGATATTTCATTAATCATTAGATAAATTAATACACTATACAGGCTTAAAATTGCATATATATATATATATATATACGTAATGTATGCAGGATTTGAACTCAGACTTTCACACAACTCTCAACTCTCCATGCCATCTCATATTGCTGACCCACCTGATCACATACATGTTGAAAAGATAGTAATCTGGACCAACTGATGATTGCTGGTTTAGCATGAAATACATATATTGGTGATTATTTATCTTTTCAACCTGTGTGTCATCAGGTGGGTCAGCAATATGAGATGGCATGGAGAGTTGAGGGTCATGGGAAAGGCTGAGTTCGAATCCTGCATACATTAATCATTATAATAATAGGAATTGTTTTCACTCTGATGCATTTGTGTGGTATCACCTTAATAGTCATAACACCATATATACAAACATTTGATTCCAAATATATTCAAACTTCAAAATCAAAAAAAAAAAAAGACACAATTTTGAAATAAACATATAACCTGAAAAATCACCTATAGTGTGGCGATTCCAGTGTTAAATTTAAGCCTCTATCTCATCTGATGAGAGTAGATATGTGAAATATATGTATAATGAAAGGTAATATGAAGTTTTTATACTAAGAAATAGTGTATGATATAATAGATTTTATGAATTTGCGTGTGTGCTTTCAAATCTCAATTTTGACCATTTCTATCATAAGTTCATTATATCATTTATATGTGTGTGAGCAATTTTCATTAAATAAACTATGAAATCAATTTATATAAACACTATCATTTTGCTCTTAGAAGATACAAACAATTCACTATCTCCCATTTGTAACTATAGTAAATCAAGCTTTTTCTTGTTCAGAATCTTAACACCCATATATGAAGATTGAACAGCATATCTTAATTTCCAAAAATATATCACAATTAAGTAATTATCATAGAGGATTTTGCCACAATTGAACACATAACATTTAAATAAAGGCAGCAATCAAACTTTTAAAACAATGACCAGAAACAAGTTAACAATGAATATATAAAAAATGTTGTTCAAAGCTTTTCAGAGACTAATTTTAGTATAAAATTTTGAATATAGTATCTTAAAAAAAAAAAGAACTCAATAGCATAATTTTGTTGGAGAGGTCTACTTTCTTTTGATTAATGAAGAAAGAAAAGATGGGAGCATAAATTAAATACCTAAGGTGATAGTTAAAAGTTTTTAAAAACAAAATATATTCTTTGTTGTGATATATATTTTCGCTATTGTAAATAATGGATAGAAACTCCTTTACAAATGACAAAATATGAATTTGATAAATTTTGTTAAGACCGGCTTTGACATAAGATTTTCAATAGTCTCAACATGCTAGATATGAAAATAATAGCTCCTTGATATCTGAAATATTGCTATGAGAATAAAATTATTTTTCTGATTTTATTAAAAAGTTAGCACAACATCACTTGATTTTTCAGCTAACCACAATATTATAAACAAAAGCAGACCTCTGTCCTACAGAATAAATTCATAGAAGTATAAGCATATGTAGTAGAGAAACTTATCAAATATAATCAAAAACAAATGGAGTGAAACTACCTATGACTATCAGAGAGCTTTACCAGAAATAGTTGATGATTAAAGTTAAGTTATAGCCTCTTTTCAGAATTCTCTTAGACATTTTAAAGCAGATGAAGAATGAAAGAATTTCAATTTAATCATCTAAATGAGAGACAGCTCTACTCAATCGAAAGCACTTTTGTGCCCAAACACCACATGAATTCATAAGCAACTAATCATATGATTTCAGATTATAAAAATCTTTTTTTTTAGTATTTGATTCATGCCACTTATATATGAGAATTAACCAATAAATAATTTTACCAAAATATAACCAGGATAATGAGATTAAAGTATAACAACAATGAAGACAATCAAAATGGTAATCAGAAGCATATTAATGCCGAGTCTTTGACATTGAATTTCCTTTTTTAAAGGAACTACAGCAAATACAAAATGCAGTAAAAAGTAAATAACTTCTAAATATTTGTAATTACAAAGTGGAAGCAATTAACTGCCATAGAGTTATGTAGCATCAGAAATGAATGAAAAATAGAATAATACCATTCTATCTTTGGATTCAGTTGTTATATAAGTTTAGTTTTTGACTTGGTTTTTAAATAATATGGTAAAATTTGTCTATTGTTGTAATTTATGTATGAGCCATTAATATATTCATCCTTAGAATATATTATTTAGTATGTGAATAAATTAAACAATAGACAAAATTCACCATATGGTGATTGCAGAACATTAGTTTGTACATAAATGAAAACAATAGATAAAATTCACCTCATAATTTAAAAACTAAGTCAAAAACTAAATCCACAGGAAGTAGTTACTTCCACTTTGCAATTATATATATAAAATGCTGAATTTAATTATCGCCTACGAAAAAAATTGAAGAATAGTTACAACATTGCTCAAGGGGTCTGATTTTTTTTTTGTTAGCGAAGAAAAAATACAAAGGGTAGTATAAATAAATTAAACACTCCTGTAGTGGAGATTAAAATTCTTTCAAGATAAACTATATTCAGATGGATACTTATTAAATTTAATAGTGTTGTACTTCTTTAGTTTAATGAGGGTGAAGTCCTTCTAAATAACATGTAGATCAAAACTTAACATGATTAAACTTTTATCATGTAAACAACTAAAATTAAATAAAAATTGTCTTTTTTGTTTGAATAATTGGAAATTGATTTATCTGAAATCAAGTAAATCGATAAACTTTTTCCATTTTCATTTGTGTTTTAACACTTCATTGGATTTCCTGATCCAAGATGACCACTATCATTTCACATTAAGTTCTTTTGACAATGAAAATTTATTACAAAGAGATTAACTTATTTTTAAATTTATGTCGTTAAAATTTTTCTTTTTACTGAGTTCAATTTTAAAATGTTTTTAATTCGGATAAAAACATCTGAAGATATTATTTTCAATAAATAAAAATTAGGTTAAAAATGAAAACGTTTATAACTTCATTCATTGAAATCATCAAACAGATTTTCGAGTGTCAGTGTACTTGTTTTCAATTACACACATTATATTTGATGGAAATTGAGAACTAAACGAAAATATACTTATTTTATATATAGAGCCTGCAAATAAGCTCTATATATAACATTTGTAATACAAGCTTGTTAAATTAGGTCATGTGACATATGAGTTGATTTCTTTGCAAAAATACACTTTTTAAAAAAATATATATCCATGTTAGTTAAGAGTATTTCACAACAATTATTTAAAAAGAGTTAAGCAGTACTTCAGATATAAAAGATACATTTGCTATATGTCTTAATAAATTTAAACCCTTTTTCTTAAGATAAATATACTAGTTACAATTTGGAATCAAAATTAATAAAGTAATAAGCTGAAAAGTAAAAAAAAATGTTTTGCATGGAGACAAATTTTTTTAGGAATAAATTCAACTTGAATACTTTTTTTTTATTGTTATTAATACTAGTTTTTGTTAGAGAAGAGTATTTGGAAATTTTAAATGAGGTATCAGAAATACATTCATTAGTAATAAGACTACCATTTCAAAAATAACTTTCCTTAACATTGTATTACATTAAACAGTTTGTTCAAGAGCAATAATAATTATTTACTTTTTTGTAATTTGAGATTGCATCTTGATTATATATTTCATAAAGAATTTATGCAATACTATATACTTTTATTTATATAATTCTTACATAATGTCTACAGTAACATCTATCTAATACTATGGTTTTGTCACTGATGAAGTCCACAAGTGGTGGATAGTGAAATAACCTTCAGACGTAATGATTAATTATAAATAAGTCAATAAATAGGGGCTGACTAAGAGGAGTACCTGTAGACCAGATAATGTTTTCGGTAGTTTTTTGTCTCCCTCTTTTCCTTACTATCTTCAGTCATTTAAGTTTGGTACTTTCTAATCATCATAAGCTTTTCAACAAGTCATAACCTCCTATACCAATTGTGGCATTCTGATTGTGTAATAATTCAATCACATTTCTATTCTTAAACTATATATATATATGCCAGCAATATTGATGAAACATAACATCCATATATTCATGTATTCTCTTCATATCAGTAACAATCTGATTTAAAAGTAGATCATGTAACCACACATATATAAGTATGCCTAAAGTCTAACCTTGATTCTGAAGAAAACTTTTAATATATGAGAAACCATCAAAACATTTATTCTTAATGAGAAGAAGGCACCAACGCATTTGGATCTACAATTAATCAATTAATATATATATATAAATTACAAACTATCATGATTGAAAAATAAATATTAAATGACTATTTAAATTTTTTTATATATATATATGTAATTTTACAATACATTATTGGAAAAAAAACTTCCAATATTCTTAATAAAAAATATATCAATGAGATAATAATAATAAAAAAAAGGCAATTTAACATAACACATCTAAAATATACATTTCTAATATTTTTAAAGCATTCTTATCAATTATTAGTATCCAATAAAGAACTTTTTAATTTCAAATGATAATTTTTATTTTATAAGCTTTTCTTACTGTTAAATACTACTGCAAATATGATTGCGCTAATGACGCATACACACACAAAGCTGAATTTTTTTGAAATTCTTTATATATTAAAATAATACAAAGTAATACAAATGAGGCATTTATTTATATAGCGCTATGTTTATAAATTGTAATAAACTAAAGATCAGCCTTTCAAGCTAATGTACATGCACTTTTTACGAATGTTAATACTAATAAATGAATACTTTCATTTCCAACACAAGGTAAAGTCTTTGCGAAAGAATAAATGAATCCCTTATTCATTCAACCTTGGGTTGAATGAATAAGGGATTCATTTATGGGTTGAATGAATAAGGGATTCATTTATTCTTTCGCAAAGACTTTACCTTGTGTTGGAAATGAAAGTATTCATTTATTAGTATTAACATTCGTAAAAAGTGCATGTATGTTAGCTTGAAAGACTGATCTTTAGTTTATTACAATTTATAAACATAGCGCTGTATAAATAAATGCCTCATTTACATATGTTTAGTTTCATTTAAGAGTGACATTTCGTAAATTGTAGATAATTTCGTGGACACCATTCATTCAGACATAGTAAACAATAATTTAAAGTGATTGGTTTATCCTCACGCTTTATATCCAGTACTTAAGATTTGCCCCTATATAAGCATTTGGGTTGAATGAATAAGGGATTCATTTATTCTTTTGCAAAGACTTTATCTTGTGTTGGAAATGAAAGTATTCATTTATTAGTATTAACATTCATAAAAAGCTCATGTACATTAGCTTGAAAGGCTGATCTTTAGTTTATTACAATTTATAAACATAGCGCTACATAAATAAATGCCTCATTTACATATGTTTAGTTTCATTTAAGAGTGACGTTTCGTAAATTCTAGATAATTTCATGGACGTCATTCATTCAGACATAGTAAACAGTAATTTAAAGTGATTGGTTTATCCTGACGCTTTTATATCCAGTACTTAAGATTTGCCCAATATATAAGCATTTGGGTTGAATGAATACGGGATTCATTTATTCTTTCGCAAAGACTTTATCTTGTGTTTGAAATGAAAGTATTCATTTATTAGTATTAACATTCGTAAAAAGCGCATGTACGTTAGCTTGAAAGGCTGATCTTTAGTTTATTAAAGTAATACAAAATAAATATGTATAAGTGTGGCTGAGCGCTTTCAAGGGACGTAGTCCTCATAGTCATAGCCATATTGTAACTAATGAAACTAGTTAATTGCAATGCAAATGAATTTATGTATTCCATTCCTTAGATATTTTGTAGCACGTGTCTTTTCTGTTGATGATATGAATGTCTCTAGCAATAAAGGAAGCCTTTTTCACTTTTCTTTTTAAGTCATGTCGTTCTCTGAAAACAATCATAGGGTCCTTTGGCTTGCAATCATGCTCTGCTGAGCTGTATATAATTTAGAAAATACTTTTTAGAATATAACTTCTCACAAGAAAGCAGAATTGATTAGTATGTATCTGTTAATATTACAACACAGTTGTATTAATCTATGTGACAAATGTAGATAAAGTTAAGATATATTATGCTATCATGCCACATAAGACTAACAGAAATATATCACAGATACTGAAGTGAGTTCTTTAAGTAGACTGCATCTTTCTTTAAATGAGAAATATCATGTGTAACTGTACAATTATCAAGGAAAAATATTATTTTAAATACGAAAAAAAAATAATATACATTAATTAGTTATCATTTTTAGATATAATATTACATTCTATGTGCAGAATTTCAACAATAATGTTATAAATGACAAAATTAATTTTAAATTGTAACTTAAATGGTAAGATAGCATTGTTGCCTAAAATGCAATCCAACATGACATGTTTAAGGCAATTAAGACATGCTAACAAAAGCAAAGCAATGGTCCAATGGGTTTCATAATAATTGCATCTGCATTAAAAATAATGATCAATCACTTGATAGTCATGAAGTTAGTTGTCCAAATAAAAAAAAAACAATCAATCCATTATTGATAACATTAGGCTGGAATGGTTTACTCAGTTTGCTATCACTATAGAGGCAATTAATGTTAATGAAAAATTTAATATGCTTAAAAATCTTTGATATGAAAGAAAAAAAAATTTCAGAAAGAAAAGGCATAGTATTTAGAACATTTACATTCCATGCCCATTATTTGGTAGCACGTTTATAGTCAGAAAAATTAGTCTTCCAATTATTGATCAGTGAATAAGTAATGCAACTATTCGTTAGATAAAGGTTAACCCATTGGACTTTGCAGGGCGGTAGGCTACTTAAAAGCTAATTTATTTTTCACTAAGATTTTGTACTGAATATTTTTCGCTCAAATTATATTTTATAGATGGTTGTAATTTGATAAATAATAAAATAAAATGATTTATTGTTGAAAGTTTGGACACCAGAAGTGATAGAACTGAAGCTGTGACTTTCAAACTTGAGCTCCAAAATCCACTATTCTATTATTGCAAAGGTCTTACAGGTTTGATAATTGGAAGAAAATATCATTTAGTAATTTGTTAAGATGGAATTTGATAATGATGTACAATTTTCAATGCTAAACTAATATGTACGAAATGTTAATTAATAGGGGTTTGTCATCACAATATAATGATCAGATAATACAACATTATTTATAAATAAAGTTTGAATTTTTCTAAAAACAACTATTAGTAATAACAAAGTTTATGGTAGAATGCAATGTTTTGAGTGATATTCTCTTTTCAGGTATTGCGGACTTGATCAAAATCAGCTAGCATGATAATTAAATCAATAACCTTTACATTTACAAATATTTAATCTTAGATGATGTACTGAACAATTAGACTATTCTGACAAAAGCAACAATTTTATATATTTATCTATAATGATCTTCCCTCTTTATACATTCTATTTTTTTTTTTTTTTTACATGCATGCATATAACAACGAACATATATGTTTTATTAAGAAAACACAAGCCCAATGGGCAGACAGGAAAAAAAAGAAGAAAATTTGAAAAAGCTATTCATTTGTCATTAAAAAAGAATCCTATCAATAAGTATGATAATTCATGTTTGAAAATAGTTTGTTCATGTTATCCTTTAAAAAAAACAACAAAAAAATGGAGAAATAAGAAGTATTTGTATAAATAAGTATATAAAATACTTGAGTGTCACTTTTCAGTATTCACAAAAGTCTCCATACAGTAGTAGCTGCTGGGGACTGGCATTGGATCCTAAGATCTAGGTGCAGTGCTCTCAGATCCAAAGTTCCTCACTAAACTAATCTGGGGATATTGGATGAGTAGGCACTAAATGAGAATTCTATGCACAAACCTTCTTGGATCCACTGATTATTAAGGCTTGCACTGAATGGCACTACTGTATGAAGAACTTGCTACTGTTTTAACAGCTTGTATGAGCGCAGGAAATGGTGATCAAGTGATGTTTTAGTGGTTTTATCCCAATCCTGCCCATAGAAAGGTTAACCAAAGATACCAAATGTATAGTTACTGAACTGGGTTCAGATCTGTATGACTATGCAAAAAATTAGCTTGGATTGAAATCATTATTGTGTTTTCATCTTGAACTTATAGTTTTATAATAAATTAAATAGGTAAAAGGTGGCTGCTAGATGGTTGCATTAAATACCAAGATCTAGATGGACTCACAGTTTTATAGTAAACGAAATAAGTAAAAGATGGCTGCTGGAGGGTTGCATAAGCACTGCACTTAGATATTAGGGTCTAACGCAACCTTCTCCGACCCATGACCCCTCACCGATAAAAGCCATATGCTAAAAACTAGTCTGGAGAAATTGGATAAGTAGGCATTAGATAAGAGATTTTATACACAAGCCTTTAACATCCATTGCTTACTATGGTTTGCAATGAGTGACACAACTGTATGGAGATTTTGCTACTGTATAACAATTTGCGCAAGCTTAAAAAATGATGATCATCTGATGCTTTAGTGATCTTAAAACTAAAAGTTAGTGGTTCAATCCTTGTGCTAGCATTGCCACTGGTCAGCCAACTTGTGAGATATTATTAACAGTTGAAGATATTTGATAAACTATAAATAATGTTAGAATTTTTCCTAAAAACATTTAATAAATGATGGAAATAGTCCAACATAGTTATAAACTTCAAGTGAAATGCTATCGCCAGCAACCTTCGGAGAAACACGAAGATGTATTTCTTTCAATTAATAAATTTGATCACAAAAATGAATAACAATGAAATTGAAAATGTAAAGGTCATTTAGATAAACGATACTAAAAAGTTGAATATCATAAATAATACACATGTTTGCAGAATTGTGGTGATAATATCAACTGAAAATTATAATTCTTGAGATTTTATGTGAAACTGAATGCACTAAAACAAAGCACTGGATGATTTTTTTATGTAATATTGAACTATCCTCATTCATAAGTAAAAGTGTCTATAGTTAACTTAAAAGCGAAATCATTAAAAAAGTGCTGATCTAATATTTGAGCAGACTTGTGTAGCTAAACTATTCCAAAACCAATATAAAAGATGGACATCAAATGGATATATATATATATCTGGATAAGTAACCAGAAAATAAACTGGAGATTTGTCTGACCCTACCATCTTGTGTAATTGATTACTTAATCTTCTCCAGATACACTGAGAGAGAATGATAATAAAATTTCATAACCACAAGATCACTATTTCTTATGCTTGCTTATAACTGTTATTAAAAATATTATTATGTTTTCAATTTTAGACCAGAGATAAAAGGTGGCTGCTGGAGGGTTGCATTAGATCCTAAAATCTAGGTGCAATGCTCTCAGATCCAAGGCTCCTCACTGATGAAATCCACAAGCTAGGAACTAGTGTGGGGATATTGGATGAATAGGCACTAGATAGGGATTTTATGCACAAGACTTCTGGCATATATTGATTACTCTGACTTGCACTGAGTGACACTTATGTATGGAGAGTTTTGCCTGTTTCATACACAGTGACTACAGAAAAAAAAAAACATGAGAAAATACAAAAATAACAATGAGCATTAATAGCAATGACTGTTAAGTTGAGAAAAAAAACTCTGAAGAAGAGCTTGATTGGAGAATTTAATAAAAGTGTTAGATATTATTACCATTGACATAAACTCAGCCATCCCTTCAAATCTATAACGGATAGCGTAGTATGTTTAGAAAGCAATGATGCAAATGCAAGATAAAAGCAGCTTGGCACATCCCCAACAATGCAAATGCTATAAACAAAAAAAAAAGATTCCTGCTTCCACCTCTTTAAAAAGTGAAACCCATATTTTAAATTACCAGTCACCTCCACTTTGCAATTGTATTGCTATAATTATGACATTATAGATATCAAAAACACGATCAGCTTACTATATATTAAGGACATAAGAATCCCATTTTACTTCTCACTTCATATACGAATTCCATTTTAAATTTTTCTTACTTCCAAAGTGTTTAGCTTGAATTATTCTATTTAATATTTATCAAATTTCTATTTTTCAATATAGTGTATCTACATTTTAGGAGATTCTATAAATATTATATTTCTTTAATTTTATTATTTTTATTTTCTACTTTTTAGTTTTATTATATAATTCCAGAAATTAGGATAAAGAAAGTTTAGATACAATTTAATACTACAAGATGGCAATATTTCAGAGAATATTGAATCCCATATAAAATTAAAAATGTAATTTTTCTATTATTTTTTTGCTTAAAACTGTTTCGAAAACTTGAAAGAAAAAAATATTACATCAGGAAAATACATATATATACAATTTCAATTAGATTGAAAAGTAAGTGAAAATTGAATTATGAGATTTTATCTAGAGACAAAAAAAAACACAAAAACATATAAAAATAGCATTGCTCATTTTTAATATCTGCAATTTTGCTTATGATAAAAAATATTTTACATCATGGACAAAATTATTTCATTCTCTTATTTCCCTCTGACTTGTTTTAAGCTGCAATACAAGCAGATAGCAAAAAAAATAAAAAAAAATAATGTTTCTACATTATACTCCTATACAATCTTATCATTTCTTTAATTAAACCTTTCATTTTTATAAATCAACATTAATCTTCTTTCTTTTCAGAAAGAAAACCAAATTTCTCGTTCAAAAAATAACTTTTATAAGTTGCTTAAATAAATTTTTAATGAATCAAATTACGTATACTTAAAAGGTTGCCAAACATATATGACGATAAAAAACACAAGAAGTCTTGAAATGTAAAAAGAAACAATTTTCATCGAAAATTATTAAAAATTGGCTGAATGATAAAACTTATCAATGAAGACTTGTACAAAAATAAAACCTGATAATTTTTCTGGATCAAATAACAAAATGATGCAATTGTCACATAAGTCAAAATAATAATAATAATGTACACTAAAAACTCAATTTCTGATATTACCCAAGCCAAGTAACAAAAGAGAAAGAAAGCAAGAATGAATGTTATACGTGTTAGTTTGGATTCACTCAGCCTTGTTATAAGTAATAAAAAACTGGAAAGATGGTATAAAAATAACTAACTATATATTATTATGGATATTGATTTCATGATTTCTGACAATGATAAATATTTTTCTCAACAAAATATCCAAGTTCTATTATAATTCTCACACTTTCATTTTTTTTTTAATTCAAGTTTTTCTTTAGTTAACTTATGAATCAAAAAATACATAAAATTTGTAAATAATAACACCTTTTATCCACTAACTCATGAGTTGAAATTATTTTTTGAAAAAAAAAAAAGTGAATAATAACTTGAAAATAACAAAAAACAAATAGGAATAAAAATATTTAAATATCCAACACACTCACAAACACATATATAAAAAAGCACATACACACATATACAAGAATTTTTAATTATTTTAACTTCTAATATATTGTTCCTAACTTTATTATTTCATGTTTGATTTTCAATCAAGTAATTTATAAAAATTAAATTTCTAAAAATTTACATAATGCATGTTAAGTGACATGTTGGAAAACAGAATTTTATAATTTCAAATATTTTTTAATCAAGAATTTTGTGACAAATGATAATAATATTCAATTACGGTCAATGAAACCGGCCTTTATTTTGCACCAAGCCTTAACAAAAAATTACTGCAATAACTTGTATTCAAGATTCATTATCTACAAAAAGTCCAATAGTCAAGAGATTTCTTGACGACTAACATTGAACAGAATTTCAATGAAAACATGAGAGAAAAAAATTTAAATTATATAATTTTGAAACTGAAGATTATAGTTTTATACTACTTCCAATGACATTTTATGAATGAGAAAGTTGAAACAATTGAAAAAGAAAAACAAATATACTTTTAAACTGTAGTGCTAGCAATGATTTTGCGAATACCAGTCAGAAAATTTTTAAACAAATGGTACTTAATTAGATTATATGTCAAAGCATTGACCAGGAAGCGAACCTGGGCCAGCTGCTTGGAAGGCAGCTATGCTAACCGCTAGGTCATCAACGCTTGACTACTACTTAATTAGATTAGAAATGAACTTTCCACTAAAATATAAATGACTAAGTTGTACTTTTTATAGTAATTATAAATTTCATAAAAACTTCAACAATACTTTTTGGCAGATATACATGATCCCACACTTGCATCTAAAGATTCATTTTGAGTTTAGAATAGAACAAAATTGAGACAAATCTATATATCTCTATATTAATGCCACAATGATTAACAATAAAAGATTTCACTACTTAAAAAAAAAAGCATTCTCTATATTTCTTATAAAGACAAAGTCAAAAAAGAACCTACAAAATGAATAGGTTGGAAAATGTATTGTTGAAAACCAAAAAAATGATAAAAGATCCAAGTAACTTTGAACAACATGGATCTTCAACATAATACCTGATATTAATATTGTCTATCAAAATTCTAAGATCCATTACTATGATCAAATCCCCTTAATTGATTTATAAATTCAGATATTCATTGCTGCCATGATGGTAAATTTCATTGATGAAAATATATTTATATTCATTAGTACTATTTTTTTAAATTGAAGAAATTACAACAAAGTGTGGTTTTAAAAATATCATAATTCCTTCAGGTCTTTTTGCAAGTCTTGAACTAATAATAGAATTGTAAGCGTCAATACTGTGAATTATGTCAACCCCCCCTTGTATGATTCAAATTTCAGTTAGTACAATTATATCAAAATCATAGTTTTCTATTTTATGAAAAATAAAAAAATTCATCTAATGTTTATGTTTTTTTACTTTGTTTAAATCATTTATATTCTTACATAGAATATCATATTTTAAGCCAATAAACAACTGTTGTTAAAACAGGCAAAACTCACCATATATATTGCCACACCCAGCAAGCTAGAGTAATCAATGGATGCCAGAAGGCTTGTGCATAAAATCCCCATCTAGTGCCTACTCATCCAATATCCCCAGACTAGTTTCTGGCTTATGGCCTTCATCAGTGAGGAGCCTTGGATCTGAGAGCACTGCATCTAGATCTTAGGATCTAATGCAACCCTCCAGCAACCACCTTTTATCTCCATTTAACTACAAAACTATGAGTCTTAAATTGAAAACACCTTAATGTTTTCAATCCAAGCCCATTAGCTTATATAGCCATATGGGTCTGAACCCAGTTCAATACCAGAGGAAGTGGTCATGTAATGTTTATTGGCTTAAAACCAATCCTGCCTAATAGGATTGTGGTGGCTATGGTTATTAAAGAACCAAAGACACCAAAATATATGGGTACTGAACTGGGTTCAGACCCATATGGCTATATAAGCTAATGGGCTTGGATTGAAAACATTAAGGTGTTTTCAATTTAAGACTCAAAGTTTTGTAGTTAAATGGAGATAAAAGGTGATTGCTGGAGGGTTGCATTAGATCCTAAGATATAGATGCAGTGCTCTCAGATCCATGGCTCCTCACTGATGAAGGCCATAAGCCAGAAACTAGTCTGGGGATATTGAATAAGTAGGCACTAGATGGGGATTTTATGCACGAGCCTTCTGGCATCCATTGATTACTCTAGCTTGCTGTGTGTGGCAATATATATGGTGAGTTTTACCTGTTTTAATATCATATTTTGTCATAATTTTAAAAAATCATGTCCATAGTTAAATCTAATAACTTTAATTCCACATCTTTTCTCATTAAAATTTTATCACCTTTAATCCATATATATATAAAGTTCTTTTCTTTTGCAATCTGTCGAGCTTTCTGGTAAAGTCATTATTTTTCTCAAGTTTTCATTTACAATATTTCTTATTTGTAATTTCTGAGAAAATATCAGAAACAGTTAATTTATGCTTTTAGCATTTTGCAAATGTTGACTTTTTTATTATTTTATTTATGAATAAAACAATATTTGAAAATTTTTGTCTAGTTTGATTAACAGACCTTAGTCACTTGATTATATAATATCTATCACTGCCAAACCCACATCTAGCTTTTTTACATAATTATATATGATATCACTTATATTTTCATCACTATGTATTCAATTCCAACATCCTTGTCTAAATCTCATTGTTCAATGTTAGCAATTTGATTTTTTAATCCAGTTATTTAAAAATCCTATTTTTTGACAATATTAATTAGAAAATTGATATCATCCATCAGTTTTCCAATAATACCATGCAATTCAACTATCTGAGATTTCATTTCTTCCACATACTTGGTTAACATCGAAACAACTTCCTCTAATCCAGGTTATACATCCAATTTTTTAGTTATTTATTCTAATACCTTATGAATTAAAAAAAATATTGTTTAATTCATTATTACCTTCATCTCTACATTTTCCTCTACATGTTTATTTAAAGAGTAAATATTTCTTAAAGTTTTTTCACTGATAAAATTGTATAGAAACTACAAAATAAGCAGAAGATAAAATTATTATTAGATTGTGTTTTTCCATACAGGATCCACAAATATAACATTTTAATAAATAAATATTTCTAATACATATGGAATCCACAAAAAATAATCAATTTTTATTCAAAAATTACAATTCTTAATATACAATTATAAATTCAATATACTGTATATTTTCTAATAAAAATGACCATCTCTATAAATAAATCCAATTTTCTATTGTTTTGGTGTTCATTTATTACATCACAATTCTAGATAATCATAAATTAATTTTAAAAATCAAACATATTTAATTCTCATAAAAAAATAAAAAGCTACTTACTTCCATGTTTTTGGATTGGTATATGAATGGGTAAAAATCTTGTAACTCATTTATAAGTTGAGGTGAAAGTGAAAGTTCGTAGAGTTGATCCAAATAAAAGAGAATCTGTAAAGTGTGCCATGATTTGATTTCATTATTCTGTGTTGCCTAATAGGAAGGAAAAAAAACACTGTAATTACTTCCACTGTACATCAATAGTCACAAATAATAAATATTTAAAAAAGTATAAACTACTTATAAAAAAAAAAAAATACGTAGAAATTGATGATATTATAGAAAATGAATTACAGTCCCACCACAATATAATTTTTCTTGAAAATAATATACGCATGCCAATTTAAAAGCATTTTTATTGAACATAGTATATACATACCAATTAAAAATACTTCAATTCAAAAAATTAAAAAATAAATTGTAATTCATTACAATAATTTGAATAAAGTAAGTTGGATTCATTTTAGGAATAAAACATCAAGAAAAAATATCAAGATAAAAATTTGAAGATTCTATACCATGAACATTCAAGCAATGAAGAATAAAAATAAAGACCAAAAAGTACTGAAGATGAGCATGATATAACAAAACTTTTTATATATTTAAAACATCAAATATTTAATTTTAATATTAAAATAACCAGTACAATTTATAAGAATTAGCCGAAACAATTCAATTAAAGTTGAAACGATTTAAATAGACCAATATTTTATACCATAGTTTAAGCAGTAAAATCTACTTTATCATTAAAAAACAAGTCGTTTGTATTATTTAAAAATGATATAATATATATTACTTGAAACATAAAAGACCAAGGAATGTAATGAAGCTGAAAAAATATGCCCATTAATATTCAAAGTATGTTATGTTGTAGTACGATTAATATTAATAAAAAATACGTTTGAAACTGTGTGTACTCCAGAGGTTAAAAGTGTTAAATAATTACATGTGAAAGTAAACGAGTTGTTTAAATTAAAACGACAATTAGAAATGACATATGGTTTTTCATATATATATTTTATAAAAAGCAAGGTGTAAAATAAGATGGAAGATCCGAATAAATAATTAATTAAATGAAGGATTAAAAATGTAAAGAACAATTTAATTAATTAGTTCAGAAATAATCCCAGAATACTTTTGCAATTAAAATTGTTAAGGAATAAACAATAGAACAAAAAGAGATACAATCTAGCGGGAAAAAAGCGAGTTAGCGTCAGTCCTGTTTTTCTGAGAGACTTATGTGTAGCGTGATTTTTGGAACAGGACCAACAATGGGAGGAGAACCAGATATTCGGGTCTGAAGGTAATAAAGACCGACCTAGGGTAATTATACAGACTATACCTGTCTTATTATTATTTTTGTAAGCCTTACAGGCACTAGTAAACTACTTATAATCCTGTTTATAAATGCTTGTTAATTTTTATACTAATAAAATCTTGTATCTGTTAAGTGAGATATCTTAATTTCATGCAAGAGAGTAATAGTTACTTGAATTGGATGTGTTTGATTATTTCTCGTAAGTCACATTAAATCAAGTACATCACAATTTTGGCGCAGTCAGGAGAAAACCTGTTTTCAAGCTTATGAAAGAAGTACACCGAACGTAATTTAGAAGTCGGTGAGTTATTAAAGAATTAAAATGGCGATAGGACAAGCTAATATATCGGAATTTGGGATAGATAATCCGCACGAATGGCCCTTTTATGTGCTTCAATTACAAAACTATTTTAAGTTAAATAATATTATTGAAAATGACAGGAAAGTAGCAGCGTTATTATGCTTGTCAGGTAGAAAAGTTATTGAAATAGTAAGCAAATTGTATAATGGTCAAGTTACAGATAGTAGTAACTATGATGAGCTGGTTCAAAGACTAACAGATTATTTTAGCCCAAGACCATCAAAGTATTTAGCTAGGTTAAAATTGAGGAACCGCAAACAGGATAAACTGGAATCGATTAATAAATATGATATTGTTCTACGCCAATTAGCAAAGAATTGCGAATATGGCGACTTTGTGGAACAAATTCTTATTGATCAGTTATTATGGGGAATGAAGGTCGATAAATTGCGTCAATCGTTATTAACTGAAACTCAGATAACATATGAAAGTGCTATTCAAAAGGGAATAGTATACGAATCCGTGGTAGAACAAGCTTTAGTTTTTTCAAATAGAACGGAGGAAAACTCTAGGAATAATATTTTTAAAATAGAGAGAAAGTATAAGGATTATACTAAAGAAGGGAAAAGTTTTGAAATAAAATGTTTTTGTTGCGGAAAAGTAGGTCATTTGTCTAAAAGCTGCAAATGGAGGAACGAAAAATGTTATAACTGTGGGGCAAAGGTCATTTAGCAGCAGTGTGCAAAAAACCTAAACGAAAACCTGATTATGATAAAAATCAGAAACAGTGGAAAACAATAATTAAAAGAAATATCTTAAAAAATGAGCAGGATCAATTAATGCTAGAGATTAAGTTAAGTAACAAAAGAGTACAAATGGAAATAGATTGTGGCTCTGGAATTTCTTTAATATCCATGAAAAAGTGGAAGGAAATATCCACAGAGAGCCCTCAGATTAAAATACAGAAAGCTAACATTAACGTTAGAGATGTAAACGGGAACCCGATCAAGTTAATTGGGAAATCTGAAGTAATAGTTGGTTTTAAAAATAAAAACTACAAATTACCTATATATATAGTAGATAAAGATATTAATCCATTAATAGGAAGAAACTGGTTTAAAGACTTAGGCATTAAAATTAATATAGTTAAAAAGGTCTCAGTTGAAAAAGAAATGATAAGAGTTATATCCAAATTTATTTACCGAAGATTTAGGTTTGATAAAATCAAAGCCTATTGACTTGCACTTAAATGAAAATGCTAAACCAGTTATTTTTAAACCGAGAAAAATACCGTTTGCCCAAAGGCAGATAGTAGAGGAAACAATAGAAGCGTTAGTTAAAAAAGACGTGTTATCCCCAATCGAGGAGGCAGATTGGGCCACGCCAATTGTTGTGTTAACAAAACCAGACGGGAAAATTAGGCTGTGTGGAGATTATAGAACAACAGTAAATAAGTATCTTAATAAAGGAACTTACACGGTGCCGAATGTACGTGAGATTCTCAGTAATCTAGCTAAAGCAAAAAAATTTGCGAAATTGGATTTAAATTCGGCATATCACCAACTAAAAGCTACGGATGATACAGCTCGATTATTAGCAATTACGACCCCTTTTGGATTATTCAAATGTAATCGTCTCCCTTTTGGAACTACATCAGCTCCAAACATATTTCAAGCAAAAATAAATTCAATATTACAAGGCTTGGAAGGAGTGACGCCATATTATGACGACATTTTGATTACTGCGACATCACCAGAGAAATTAAGAAGTAAAATTCGAAGAGTGTGCGAGAAACTAAATAATGCAGGAGTAAAATTAAACGTTGAAAAATGCGTTTGGGAAACTGAAGAATTAGAGTTTTTAGGCCATCTTATTTCGGAAAAAGTCCGTTAACTGATAAAATTAGGGCAGTCAAAGATGTTCCAAGCCCAATAAATGTCAAACAACTTCAAGCTTTTCTAGGTTTGATTAATTTTTTCGAACCATTTCTAAAGAACAAAGCAACTCCCCTATATGAACTGCTACGCAAAGATCAGAAATGGATTTGGAGACCAAACATGAAAAAGTGTTTAAAGCAGTTAAGGAATTGTTAATCTCTAGTAGCTTATTAGTGAATTTTGATAGCGACAATAACATCACTATTACTACAGATGCATCACAATATGGAATCGGAGCAGGTTTAGCGCATCAAATAGACAGTCATGAACGTCCTATAGCTTACGTTTCTCGGACTTTGTCTAAAGCTGAAAAAAATTATAGTCAGCTGGACAAAGAAGCTTTGGCAGTTATGTTTGCTGTGAAAAAATTTCACCAGTTTATATATGGACGAAAATTTGAATTAGTAACAGATCACAAACCTTTGCTAGGAATTATAGGAAAAGATCGTCCAATGCCAGAGCATTTAAGTCCACGCACGCTCATATGGGCTAATACACTTACTGCTTACGATTTCAATCTAAAATATCAAAAAGGAAAGATAATTTCTCATGCGGACGCTCTATCCAGAATGCCCGGAAATAATGACAACTATGAAACTGATGTGGAAGTTAATCATATTGACAATATGAAATCACAAGTCATAAATAGTAAAGTAGTTCAGACATGGACAAATGAAAATTACGGGTATGCGTTGCTTAAGAAATGGATAAGCAAAGGTTGGCCTAATAAAAAACCTGAAAATTTAGCAATGGGGTTTTGGGTCAATAGAGACCAATTGTCGGTCTGTAAAGGGTGTATTAATATGGGAGACAGAGTACTTATACCTCCTATAGGGAGAATGAACGTTCTAAACTTTTGCATCAAGGGCACCCAGGCATTGTGCGAGCTAAAGCTCTAGCTCGGAGTTATGTTTGGTGGCCGCAGATAAATAATGATATTGAAAAGTATATTAAGAAATGTGATAAATGTAAGTCTGAAATAGCTCTGCCGAATAAACAATATTCTTTTTGGCCTAAACCAATATATCCGTGGCAAAGACTGCATATAGACCATGCGGGTCCAATAGAGGGAAGAAATTATTTAATTTTAATCGATGCTTTCTCTAAATGGATAGAATGTTACGAGGTTAAAAATACGAGTGCAAAGGAAACAATAAAATGTTTAACAGACATATTTTATATACATGGATTTCCACAAGTAATCATCTCGGACAACGGAACTGGATTTGCGAGTGAAGAACTAAAAATACAATTTGAGAAATGGGACATCAAACATGTATTTACACCCCCTTACCACCCTGAATCAAATGGTTTGGTGGAAAACGCGGTAGGGCAAGTGAAGAAATATTTAAGAAAAAACAAAAATACGGATATGAAAAACGTCTTGCAGGAATTCATGATGTATCAACATATAACTCCATCATCAACGACTGGAAAATCGCCAGCTAAAATGTTATTCGGTCGGAAAATACGAACTAATTAAAATTTTTTTGCAACCTGATACACATATATATAAATATAATCAAGACCCAGTGAAAAACTTTAACAATGGAGACACGGTAATATTCAGAGATATACTATGTAAACAATGGGTTAATGGAAAAATTGAACGGGTGCGATCAAAGCAAATTTATGATATTAAAGACGAAAACGGAATTATATATAAGCGTCACCAAAATCATATTCGTAAAAGTGAAGATGACATGCAACTAGATATGTTCCAGCAGTTTCAACATGCAAATGAAAAGAATTTAGATAAACAGATGCCACTGACCGACATCCAAGAAGATGCGGTAGAAGAGGATAAAATACAGACCAGACCAATACGATGTAAAAGAAGACCTTTGCACTTAAAAGAATATGTATAAGACGGATAAACCGTAACTTCTGGAGTGGGGGAGGCATTGTTATGTTGTAGTATGATTAATATTAATAAAAAATACGTTTGAAACTGTGTGTACTCCAGAAGTTAAAAGTGTTAAATAATTACATGTGAAAGTAAACGAGTTGTTTAAATTAAAACGAAAATTAGAAATGACAAATGGTTTTTCATATATATATTTTATAAAAAGCAAGGTGTAAAATAAGATGGAAGATCCGAATAAATAATTAATTAAATGAAGGATTAAAAATGTAAAGAACAATTTAATTAATTAGTTCAGAAATAATCCCAGAATACTTTTGCAATTAAAATTGTTAAGGAATAAACAATAGAACAAAAAGAGATACAATCTAGCGGGAAAAAAGCGAGTTAGCGTCAGTCCTGTTTTTCTGAGAGACTTATGTGTAGCGTGATTTTTGGAACAGGACCAACGATGGGAGGAGAACCAGATATTCAGGTCTGAAGGTAATAAAGACTGACCTAGGGTAATTATATAGACTATACCTGTCTTATTATTATTTTTGTAAGCCTTACAGGCGCTAGTAAACTACTTATAATCCTGTTTATAAATGCTTGTTAATTTTTATACTAATAAAATCTTGTATCTGTTAAGTGAGATATCTTAATTTCATGCAAGAGAGTAATAGTTACTTGAATTGGATGTGTTTGATTATTTCTTGTAAGTCACATTAAATCAAGTACATCACAAAGTAATAATAAAAAAATTTTTTTAATATTTCTCAAAATTATTTTCATATTATTTCATAAATTCTAAATTTTCATGGCCAAATTTTAAAACTATACTTTTGTTAATAAGTTATTTGCATTCCTCATTAAATTTCCAATAAATTGATATATAATATGATTTACCTAAGATAATCCTTTACTTCAAAGAATAAAAATATTAGTACCTTTCATTTTTCCTAGTAGCCCTTCAAAGTGTTTTCTCATACAGCGGTTTGCAATGAATATGTTATCCCTAATAACAAGTAGTTTGATCAATAATTAGTATAATTTGAATATTATAATAAAGAACTTCAATAAAGTTTGTAATTTATTAAAAAACTAGTCATTAATTGTAAATAAATTTTTTTTATTTACTAATGATGTGGAGATTACTACTAAAATAGTGACTATATACAAAATAAAATTAGTAAAACAAAATAATAAAAACAACTTATATATAAAACAAAAGTAGGGGTTAAACTAAAAATGAAATTATATATCCATTTAGATACTTTGGTATTAAACCTGCAACATTTTTAAAAGTTTTTAGATTTACTGCGTCGTTCTTAAAAGTTTTTAGATTTAGTGTTTTTGTTTTTTTTTATTTTGTACAATATTTGCTTGAATTTCACTACAATATTACCTTGATTTCTCAATAATCATCTATTGAATATATACTACATTTTTTATTAAAAATCTTGCAATATTTCTTTGAATTCCATTGTATTGTGTTACTATTTTTTAGAATATACTCATTTTTAGAGCTGCGACATGGAGTATGTATTTGACCTGCTGGGCTTGTTGACATTTGTATCAACCACCTCCCGATAACTTTAGAGATATTGCCAAAAGAGCCATGTATACGTCGTTTTTTGTTTTTTGAGAAAGAGTCGTGTACACATCATTTTGATGACATCACAAAGTCATCGGCAGACTGATACAAATGTAACAGTTCCAGTAGGTCTAATACATGCTCCATGTCGCAGCTCTAATACTAAAGTACCTAAATGTATTATATAAAAAAAAGCAAACAAAATTAAAATTATACATAAAATAAATATAAAAACAAAAACAAAGATAAAATTGTATATAAAATTAGTGTGGGGGAGGGGGAGAGCATTCCAAAATAATAAATTGGCAAAAAGTGAATAAAATGCTGAATTCATTATAGTTAAACTTGGGGTATGCAAGTCAGTGGTAACAAAAGAATGTCTACAACTGACTTCAGAGTATGACAGACTCAATTCCATAATTGGTGCAGCTAAACCAAAAAACAAAAGTTTTTGTCAGAGCAATGTACTATATTAATAATAATGCTTATTATTATTTATTGTACCTATCAGCTTGTGGCAAACACTTCATCTTGTTAGAAAGAATTTACCTAAACTATAAAATCAAATGGTTACTACAAAATGATAGCTTACAATAAACATAATACTGTAATAAAATTCAAATATAACTTACTGATTAGAATTACTGATGAGCATCTATATGGGAAGATCTTGGCCGAGCGGGCAGGCTAGTTGACACTCCTGCAAATGGGTTGTGGTGTTTGAGATGTCTCACCTATCACACTTTCACTGTGATAAATAACAAAGCAGTTACTCAGAGCACTTTGGTAGAGGGTGGCCAATCCACACACCCCACAGCCAAAAAAAACTTTCATGCCTTTGTTTCTTTTTTAGACAGACAACACAAGATTTTCTTTTAGATATATTGTGCTTACAAAGATCAACCAAGTTATGTTTTCCATTGGAACGAAGAGATAGATGTGGTACATGATACACTGCACGATTATTATTTTTGAAGAAAGCCCATCGATTAAGCTATCTGCTAAGGCTTTCCGAAAATTTAAAAGGGTTTCAGCTTTCTTATGTTTTAGAGCCATATACTCAGTGTATAAAATATACGCATTTGAAACAGCAGTATCAAAGCAGTGCCAAAAAAGATACATTTGCCATCGATTAGACTTTCTCTTCCAACCACACTGAAGCCGTTTTTTGTTGGCCAATTATACTCCACCCATGTAGCAATTGTACATTTTTATTGCAGGTGGGCATGCATATGAATGAAGTGTCCCATCTTTGCATTTTCTTTTAACAGCATCATTTCCAGAAGGTGGATAAGCATTGGTGAGCATCAGAATTGGCTTCTTATCTATCCAAATTAAAAAATGTAGAACACTATCTCTATCAATTACAAAATGTGAATCTCCCTTATTCATTTTTTTATAATTTTTATTCATTTCTTTGATGCAGTCTGGAATACCTCTTCCATTTGCATTTAGTGTGCCACAACAGTAAATTTGGTTTGCAGATAGCACCTTTGCTAATTGTATGCTTGTAGAATATTTATCACAAAAAATAATAAGCTGTTTGGATAAATATGGTAAAACTACTGAAAGCACAGCTTGAGTACCCAGACATTGGCCAGCATCTGAAGTTGTATTTTTGCCTGTATACAACTCCATATGGGACACATATCCATTATGGTTATCTGCGCACATCCACCATTTGAATCCTCGCTGTACAGGTTTTGAGGGCTCATATTGCTTCATGCTACTACCAGTAAATTTAGTAATAACTTTATCAACTGCCATCTCTCTATGCATTTGATATGCAGCTTTGAAATTTACATTGCAGTAGTTTATAATCAGCCTAAGTTATATATTCTGTCAAAATCTTTACTTTTAGAATTGGGCATATTATTATTATTACTAAAATGCAGGCAAGATAATATAGAATGAAATCTAAATATCTAAATCAAGTCATAGTATGTGCAAAATATGTTTGTCTTTGTCTCATATCAGAATTTCAGATATCATCTAAATCATATACTGGACATCTGGAGGAAATACCCACTATCATGCCAAAAAATGCACATAATTCGCGATATGATAAATTTACCCAATCACAAGCCTTTTTTTGAATAGAGTAACTTGTTAGTTTCAGTAATAATTTTTTCATATATTTTTTTATCAAATAATTGAAAAACATCTAAAATTGAAAACTCACTAGTGGTGGAAAGCTCGAGTCCGAGAGACTTAGACTTAGTAAAATATGATACGATAACGTTCACTGGCAACTCATTCAGATCTGATTATGGGCCTGGTGTAGGCAACGCTGCACCCCTTGTATGCACACATTTCTTGTTTAGTCTTCTTTTTTTTTTTGGTACCATATCTAATTCTACTCCTGAAAAATCATCAGCAGACAATTCACCAAAAGAGCTGCTATAAGAAACATCTGAGTTCCAAGGCTCATTAATGGGGAAATTAAAATCCTCACTAGAATCGGTAGAATCTTCCATTTTTTCCAAAGTAAATTTCTGGGCAAACATAATTTTATAAAATGAAAAAGTGAGAGAAAAAAAAAAATCCAAGTTAGTTGATTACAAAAATTATCATAAAATCGTCAATTTTTATAGAGAAAAATGAAACTTACTTTTCCTGAAACTAGAAACAAAAAATGGAGACGCGATGTAATCAGCACGTGTACACTGCATAGTTCTCCCGCAATTCTAAATTGAAATCAGATATTTCCAATTTGAAAATTCAATACTGCATAATGCAGGCGCAGAAGTGAAGTGGTTTTAAAAAAACAGACCTCAATTAAAAAGAGAATCCCTAAAATATCCACATAAAATTTTAAAAATATTTCCTAACGTGCAGATATTATTTATTATATAATCAAGCCTGAAATAATTATGATTGATTTCATATGAATTGTAATTTCATTTACTTAGGAAATTAAAAATTTTTTAAAATTAAATTATTTATTGTATGGAAAGATAAAAAAATGGTGACATTGTTCTCATTCTTTATTAGCTACTGTATTAGAAACATGATAAGATTTTTGATAATTAATACTGTATGATTTGCTTAAAGTCAAAGTCATTGGAAGTAATTAAAAACAAAATTGTAATAAATATTCACATGGATATTTCAAATTGACACTGTTCCAAGAATTAAAGAATCAATCAAAAATTATATTATGTCCCAAAACAATTCTATATAATACTAATATATCAATCTCTGGCATTCAAAAACATGAAACACAAATTTCAAATTACTTATTAATTAAACCTTTAAATGCATTTTTGATGGAGTACACCTTTTCAAAAAGCAAATATAAGAATAATAATTATAAATAAATTCACAAACTTCTAACTTCTTTCCAAATACTTTATTTCCATATATTAATTATATGAACATATATATTGTAACCCAAAAGTGAGAACCAAAGATATGAATACACTAAATGAATACTGGTTATAAAAATTTGGTTTTTAGCTTTTCTACATACAAAAAAAAAAGATGTTACATAATGCCATTAATAAAAGAGAGGCATGTTTTGCTCTCTCTAAACAATGGACTAATTAAAAATTCAAACGTATTTGCATAAATCATAACAATCGTTATTTACAAAGCTATGAGTATGAGTTTCAAACATGAAATCTCAAAAGCGCTAAGCAAAGCTATTATAAATTAGAGTAAAATTATAGCTTCACTATTTAATGCAAAAAAAAAAAAAAGTCGCATATTTATAATTAAAACTCACAAAAACAAAACAAAAAAAAAGACTTAAAGAAAACTCATGCAAACAGTGAATTCAATCTCACCTGTGGATCATTATTTGCCAATAAATCTGCTAACAACTTGGCTGGATTAGTTAAAAAAGTTGCTGCTGATAAATCCGGTTCATAAGGAGGCCAACCAGGAACTTCTAACCAGCGAGAAAATTCAAAACCTGGTCTAAAATAATAGATGAGAGTAAAAAATATATACCTTTCACTTTCTGATTTTATTAATTTAGAAATATTACAATTATATATACACTAATTATATATAAAATCAATACACTGTATATTGTAAATATATTTTTTAACAGTTTAATATAGATGTAAATAATTTACATATATATGTATACATGGTAACAACATATAGTAAAAATTGTAAAAAAAAAAAAAATTTAAAAAGTAATAAAAAGAATAGTCAAAATAAGTCATAGATCACATGACCCTATCTTTTAAGCTTGCAAGTTATAAACAATGAGAATTGCCAATTCCTCTACAAGCTTTATGATAAATGTTTAGCCAGAGCCACCACTTAAAATATCTCTGTCAGGAACCCCCCCCCCCCCCAAAAAAAAAAAACCCTGACCATGGTTTCGTGCTTTGGCACTCCTCAGAGAGAACTTTTAAAAAATGGAAAATAAATAATTTAATTCTTTTCATTAAAAGAAAAAGAAAGCATAATAAAATGAAATATGCTTAATAGTTGCATTTTTATTCCTATCATGTAAAATGTTTATTAGACTATAAAGTTTTAATAAACGTCTTACCTATTTTCCAAATTAAGGTCTTTAACATGAGGAAAACATTTTAAATAAAATTCAAGCATATCTTCAGCTATTACACTCTGAAATAAATAAAAATATATCAAAGAATACTATAAAAACAACAGTAATTTAATAAAATATACTGTGGTCAAATTTTTTTTTACTTACATCAAAACATATCTGAATGTGAACATTTTACTGTACAAAAAGTAATAACAAATCCATATATTTTAAAGACAAAAGAGTAAATTACTATACTAATGCAAAATATATAAATACATGCCAAACTAGTCAGAGATTTGATTATAGTATTACTATTCAACATACATAGATTTATTTTGAAATACAGTGAATTATGGTTTCTAATGCAATTATTATCTATAAGATGACTATAGTTAATCAAGAAATCTTGGATTCTTATTTTTCAGAATCATATAAGTGAGCAGCTCTCTTCAATCTACTTTAGAATCATCTACTCTAAAACCTATGTAATCAATAAACACCAGATGCTAAGCTGTAACATCCACATACCAGAATGGGTCTGGCTTCTGCTTTCCTCGATAAAGATTTAGGATTCAAAACTGGAATTAATGTACTTATATATGTAATGGCACCTTTTATTCCTTCATACTATTCAAGCTGGCTGAAATTGGGGGGGGGGGGTAAACAAATTAACTCACACAGCTAGATATGACATCAGATTAATTTCTATGTATTTTCAATGGCCTTAGTTTGATGCCAATTATAGACAACTTTTAGCCTTTGCCTAGAAAGATTAAAAACAATAATAAAGCTAAGAAAGTCAAGTGATGTTGTTGAGAATAATTTTACTAGCCAAAAGACAGAAGAAAAGAGACAAAGTTCAAAAAGTGCACTTTAGACATTAGTCTAAAATTAGCTTGTTAGCATAAATAAGTAAAGATTAGTTTTTAGATGCATAAATGTATTAATTCCACTTCGACAAAAACAGAAACGAACTGGGGATATGAATATTAGGGTATTATACCTTCACAGATTATTCAGACTAACACAGTAGATATCTACAGAAGGGTCAAGAAAACTGCTCTTGGAAGTAGATGAATAAATTATTTGATGTTGTTTGTGGTATTAATTTAAATAATAATGGCAAAATAAAAGTGTAGAAACTTAAAAAGTGTTTCTATAAAGAATAGTATCAATTTAATAAAAATTAAGTAGTAATTTATTTAAAAAAGATTGCTTCTCAATCACCTTTTTAAACATTTTATAAAATGAAACTGTTATAAAGTGATATTTTCAGATGTAATTTTTTAAATGTAAAATAAAATTGGCCATGAAGGAGCATTTTTTTCTAATTTTTTAATCAAATTACTTTTCTCTTAATTCAATACAGATTGTATTATGCTCCATTATTTATAATTCACTTATATTACAATCATATATATATATATATTACTTTTTTATAACTCTTCTCTTATACACTTAAATGCAATTTTTTATATATAATTCCTCCTTTATTTTTCTCTCAGTTTCGACTGTCCTGCAGTCTTCATCAGAGCTACAACATTTGAACATATAATTATACAACCATTATTTTATATACATATAAAAATACATATTTTACATTATTATTTATAATCATATTTTATTTTTAACTCTATATCTTTTATTTTCTAATTATTATTTTATTTCTTTATTTCTACTTCCTTTTTATTTATTCTTCTATCCTATCTATTATTCTACATTATTATCATTATTTTATATCTATCTATCATCTTTCTATTCTATTTCTTTATTTATACCTATGAATCTAATTTCTTTACTTCCTTTCTATTATTTATCTATACCTATTCTTTTTTTAATAATTTTTATTTTTTCTTATTTCTATCTTTATTAATTATTCTTATTTTTAATTTCATTTTACTTATCTTTATAACTTTCTTAATTCTGTTTACATTTATAACTGTTTTTTTTTTAATTAAAAATTTTTCCTTTAGCCTCTTTTTCATATACTTCTTAAAAAATAAAAATAATTAATAAAGATAAAAATAAGAAGAAAATAGAAATTATTAATAAAAGAATAGTTATAGATAAATAACAGAAAGAAAGAAAAGAAATTAGATTAATAGATATAAATAAATAGAATAGGAAGGTGATAGAAATATAATAATAATAATAATAATAATATAGAATAATAGATAGAATAGAAGAAAAAATAAAAAGGAAGTAGAAATAAAGAAATAATAAGAAAATAATAATTCAGGAAATAAAGATATAGAATTAAAAATAAAATATGATTATGAATAATAATGTAAAATATATATTTTTATATGTATATAAAATAATGTTTATATAATTATATGTTTAAATGTTGTAGTTCTGATGAAGACTGCAGAACAGTTGAAATTGTTAGAAAAATAAAGGAGGAATTATATATTTAAAAATTGTATTAAAGTATATCAGAGATGAGTTATAAAAAAGTACTATATATGAATATAAGAAGAAAAATGCAAAGAAAGTAAATGAGAAGATATAAGAATTATATTACAATCCATAGTTAAGGTAAATGTTTAATAAGCATAAAATCTTGGACTCCTGTATCAGTACTAAAAATAATAGTCACAAAAATCATGCTATAATTTTTATTTAGATTTTAAAAGATTGTAGATTATTAGATGCCATAGTGATGATGATAATCTATATTTGAGTTACTTAGAAAATATCATAACTAGCTTTATTTAATTTTATGAAGGCTATCATTAAAACTGTTAAAGAGAAGTTCACTTACTTTTGTCATCGACTGTAAGCATAAACAATCAATCAGTGGATGCCAGATGATATAGTTCTATAAAATCCTTATATACAGATAGGGTTTTTGGCTTTTGAAGACTAGTATATAATAATGGTAAATAAAGCACATATGCATTTAACAACCTCTTTTACTTTTTTATTGTATACTATTTAGCTAATATAATGAAATTCATAAAAATCCTAAGGTTTGAAAATCCTTTGCGTAGTTGTATATATTTTACATCAGATCAATTTCTATATATTTTAAGAGACCATTTTTAAAAACAGTAGGCTTCATCTACTCTTTGACTAGAAAGGTTAATATCAATGAAATCACATGATATTATTAATCATAAGCTTCTAAAAATAGTTTTAGATGTATAAAGTGCATTAAATCCAGTTTTGAGTCTTAATCTTCAATGACAAAGACATAAATCAAAAACCCATCTGATAATAGGGTTTTTATAGCACTATACATCTGCATCCAATGATTACTCAAATTTGTACTATATGGGTTTAGAAAATACGTTAGAGACAGGCTTTACAGTAGATTATATATTTTCAGTATAAAGATCATAATATTAACTCGTTGTAAATCGTAAGACTTCGTGAAGGTTAATTTGTAAAGGAAATAGTGGACTTAAACAGTGAAGAGAATAACAGATTCAAGCTCACAAATCAACATGCTTCAGATTGGCATATATAAATGAAAAGTTAGGTTACAGAGAAGATACTAATCTTATCTTTATAAAACTCGATCTCTTGTGTCGAGGTTTGAGAGGTCCCTCTATTGGCAAATAAAGATATTGTTTGACTATTATAAACATTCAAGGCGCATACGATATAAGTTAAAGCCTGTCTCTAAAGTATTTATATATACTTCCTGTATGCTTAATAAATAATTACAACTTTATATGGGTTTAGATAAAGTGACAAAAAAATGCTCTTGCAAGTATATGATTAACATATGAGAAAGTCATGTGATATTGTTGCTAGAGATAGATTTAATTAATGCATGTCATAGCTAAATATTTACATTTTTATTTTGCCATTTTTTAAAATTATAATGTCAAGCTGCTATTATGATATTGGATTAATGATTATTTTGATGACTAATTAATTTATTAAAGCAAATAAGAATATACTCGGCATTTATGTTAAAACATCCGATTATCTTAATAAAAGAAATAAAAGCATACAGGATTTATTGTTAAAACATATGAATAAGTCAGGGCATTGAAGCATTCTGTAGTAAAATTCAATGAAATTAATATCGATATCTTGTTTCATACTCAGTTTACTAGATTTTTCAACATTTATATACTTGTATTATAAGCTCCAACTCTTTTGTGTAATTGATAAATTATAAATTTAAAAATGTTTAAAACTGTTATTATTGATACTACATACTTTAAGAGTATTTAAAAAAAAAATATCCCAAATACTAAAATGTTCACATATAATAAAATTTGTTTTAACAAACCTTAAATTGAAAAGTTTTGAGATAGCTTTTTAAAAACCTGTCAAACTGTGCCGTACCACCAGCTAAACTTTCTAGATACATTACAAAATAGCAACCTTTCTCATATGCTACTTCATTGTAACAATCTTCAGGGTCAACGCCTTTCTCAATAGTAATTCTCAATTTATGAAGAGGATGATTCTAGAATAGAAAATAAAATATTCAAAATTACAACTATTTTGATTCATTAAGATTAATTACTATTATTATAAATTACTACACATGATAATATATTCTACTATTTAAATTTCAACAGCTTTATTATGAATAGTATCGGTGACATGAAAACCTATATTATTTTTTAAAATGAATTTTACTAAATAAATAAACATTTGCAAAAGATATTGTTTAAAAATTATTAATATTCCTTTAAGAACAAATAGAAAAAAAAAATCACATGTAAAGTTAACACAATCATTATGCATAAAGTTCAATAAATATTTTTAAAAATAGCTTTTATAATGCAGTTTTACAGACTTCCAACTATGATTTCTTAAACCAATAAACTAAACATTAAGAAAATTTGCTTTTTAAGCTTGCATTACAGATATGTAAAAATATATATATAAAGATTTTTAAAAAATTACTTACTTCTCCTTGATTTTCCATTAATTGTTTCATTTGAGTTTGACCAGCAAGCATTTCCAAACAAGTAAGCCCTTCTCCGTGAATAGTTTTTTCTATTCGCCTTTGAGCATATGTTGTAAATCCCTACATACATATAATATAAACATTAAAAATATTGAAAAAAAAAAGCCCCCCCCAATTCTAATCATATGTCTAGCCAAACATTTTTTACAGTTACTTCTAGTGATTAAGTTAGTAAAAATTATTTACAACTTATTAAAACAGGCAAAACTCACTATACATATTTGCCACACACAACAAGCTAGAGTAATCAATGGATGCCAGAATCCCCAGACTAGTTTCTGGCTTGTAGCTTTCATCAGTGAGGAGCCTTATAAGCAAGAATAAGAAAGGGTGATCATGTGATATTTACAACTTCTGAATCAAATCCAAGAATATTTACATTATGATAAAGCTAATTATAGCCAAATTATTTTATTTATGAAAACTATAAGACATAATAATTAAATTAAACTATCTTTGTATTTTTGTCTTACACTGCCTGAATATTAAATAGCTTAAAACTATTTCATGATTATTTTTAATCACTGTCAGTTTTGTATGTCCTTGACTTGTTTTAAATTTTCTAAGGCTCAAAGACAATTTTATAATACATTATTACTCACTAAATCTATTTATTTATCCATCAATTTTTATATGTATATCATCATTTCCAACCATTATCAATCCAATGCAGGATGAAGATTTCTCTCAATCTATCTCCACTCTCTAGTCTCTCTTCTCCACAGCAACTCCAGCACACTTCCTTATTTCATCCAGCCATCTATTATCATCTCTTCTAGCAATACATCCAACCCAATTCCACTTCAACCTCTTAATACTTTCAATGACATCAGTCAAATCTGTTTCTTCTCTCATCCATATATTTCATTTTCAATTTCTAATATTCATCTCTCCATACTTTGTTGAGTTGTCTGAAGTCTCCGAATTGATCTTCTGTTAAGTGTCCAAGTCTCAGATCCATAAGTAAAAACAGGTAAAATACATTTATTAAAAAACCTTCCTTTTCAAATATATATACATATTTCCTTTTAATATTAAGTTATTTTTATCAAAAGCACTTCAAACAGGTTTAATTCTATGATTAATTTCATCCATTATGTTTCCATTTGTAATAATAATCTGACCAAGATATTTATAGTTATTAACTTCTTCTAACTCATCATTATCAATTTTTTTTTTCTTTTGAGAAAACCCATTGAACATTACATTATTAGTCTTTTTAACATTTACCTTTAGTCCTATTTTCTTAATTTCATGTGGTATCTCTCACATTTCCTGAAGTTCCAAAGCATTACTTGCAAAAACAACTTCATCATCTGCAAAATCTAGATGATTTAAATAATCTCCACTTACATTTACTCCCTTAGCTTTCAATTTTAATGCACAAAATACACTTACAAAACTGCTGTAAAAAGTTTTGGAGATATAGAGTCAACCTCTTGCACACCCTTGTATATGTTCCTAATATCATTATGTAATCAAATTGTTGCTTTTGCATTTTTATAAATATTTTTCAGAATATGACAATATCCTGGATCTATACCTTGGTGATCCAATGCTTTAATAACTGAAGAAATGTTTACAGAATCAAGTGCCTTTTCATAATCTATAAATCCAAATCATAATGACAATTCATATTCATTTGTCCTTTCTATAACTTCCCTTAATATTTGGATATTACCCATTTTACTAAAACCACTTTTAAATCCAGCTTAATCTTTTGGTTGGTTGAAATCTAAAGTTCGCTGTGGATGATGTTGTAATTATTTTGTTAAAATTTTTATATAGAACTGATAAAAAACAGATAAGTTTGTAATTTCTAACATATTCTTTATCACCTTTTTTAAATATTAATACTGCATTCTTCCAATCACCTAGAACATCTTTATCATTTAGATATTTGATATATAACTTTATCAAAATTTTGCTTCTTTTAAGATATCGATTATAATTCCATTATCTGGAGCTTTTCCCTTGTTTGTAAATTTAACTGCATGTCTCACTTCTTTATTTAAAATCCTGGGCAATTCAGAAGGTATAGTAGCTGTAAGAAGTATTTTTCCTTGTTCTTTATTGCTATATATTTTGATACCTCTTCTACACATTTCATGATGTCATCTCTCTTTTTAATAATAGTTCCATTTTTTTTTCGTATTGCAAAAATAAGTTTTCTACCAATACCAAGATGTTTTATAATTGAAACTTTTATCTATTCTATAGCTTTCCTTGCTAGTCCACAATTATACTTTCTTACATCATTATAAACTCTTTTTTGTACCATTTTACAAAATTCGAAATATTCAATGCTTCTTACTGCACCATTTTTATATATTATCAATATTCCTTCTTTTTTTCATAAATTGTCTTGAATCCAATATAAATTTTACTGGTCAATTGCTTCTTTTTTGTACCAGCTATCTTTGTTGTGTTTTTTGAAGTATAGCAGTTATCTTCCCATATGTATATTTAACTTTTCAAGCAATAATCTTGCCGTTATTTGTGAATTTAGCAGAGTATGAGCTCCTCATATCAAATATTTAAAATATAAACATACAGTCATGTAAAAATTATTAAAAGTATGGTATCTTGGTAAGACTAGAATAAATAATTATTGTTCATTTATCATAATCAAAACTTATTGAGTTCTGAATTCATTTATCAATAGCATCTATAGCTGGCATTTAGAAAAATAGTCACCAAACATGAGAATTAACCAAATAACAACAAACAGTGCCTATCAAGAGTAGTACCTATTATTTTATATGATACAATATTACCTCATCAAAGATTAGATATGGTTTTTCAATACAAACAATCTTTTTAGTCTCCTTTTGGGATCTATTCATTTTCTTTTTTGTCTTACTGTCTTCATTCTCAGTTTGGTATAGTGTTCAATGACATGAGTCTCTCATTCTATCAGCCATCTCTCTCATAATATCTCTTTATGTATGATTGTAGCAAAATGAAGATACCACAATTCTCTATTGATTATATTTCTCACATCTCATATTATAGTGGTATCTACATTGCATTTCATCTTCTATAGTTTAACAATCTTCAATGAAAATTGTCTGCATCTCCCTTTTTTTTAAATTTTAACTTTTTTATTTTATTTTGATTACTTTACTCTATTTTGCTTTCTTCAGTTATTTTTTCTTAATATTTTGCTAATATCTTTCAATGTTTATATATGAAATGAAAAGATGAATATGATTAATGCTTGAAGGAAGAAAATATTTATAATGCTGTGGGTAGAAAAGGTAGATGAATTATCTTTATCAAATGCCACAACATCTTAAACATCACCTAATAAAATAAATCTGTGAATTTCAGTTGAATAATCAGAATTGAGAAAACATGTCACTAAAATAAACAAATGTCAACTATTATCTGTGAAAACTTGAACTGCCAAAGTCTTATGGCTGACTAATTTCACTAGACTATTATTTCAAAAAAGAGATAAAATATGAAATTCTTGGATCGGCTGTGAACTCATATGATGTAAAAATTACTCAAAGACTGAATCTTGTATAGGATTTCTATTAAGTAAAAACCCAAACATTCATCAATAAGAAACAAGGCTATCAATATAAGAATGATAGAATCTAAATTCAAAGCAAAGTCTTTTAACATCATAATAGTACCAGAAACGCTTAGATAGACTAATTTTACAGGATCTTGATCACATAATAAAAATATTATTACTGCTCAAGAACATTGAAATTTTAACACTGAAAATAATAATGAAAGGAGAAAACAAGTTATAAGCACATGCATATTTACTAATGGTATTATATAGTAGTGAAACAAGTGTGATGATAAATATGTGAAATAAGCTGCAAAAAGGTATGGAAAATCAATCGGATGAAATTTCAAAGGAAAAATTTTATAAAAATGTGAATCAGAAGGAAAGTATTGAAGAAGGTATAGAAAGAGAATAACTACCTATCTAACCACATATGTCAAATGAATCGTGACTCAAAAGTAAAACCATAATTTTTTCCCACAAGCAAAAAAAAATCTCATAGAATATGGACATA
Organism: Epiperipatus broadwayi; assembly: GCA_028023455.1. NCBI lineage: Eukaryota > Metazoa > Onychophora > Udeonychophora > Euonychophora > Peripatidae > Epiperipatus > Epiperipatus broadwayi. Next base: position 22,510,552 of record JAQFVV010006198.1, read on the forward strand.
CAGTCATTGAAAATAATCTAACTAATACACATTCGCTTGGTCTTCTTTCAAAAGATAAGTAAAACAAAAAAATTGATGAAGAAAGCATTATATATTGATAGACACAGAGTCCATGGTTTCTAATGATGATCTGCACTTAGAATTCTTTTTGTTATTTAAAATAATAATGAATACAATTATATAATATATTACAAGCACATTTACAAACAATACTTAGCTGCTACATGACCACAATCAACTTTTTCACACAATTTAGTAAGTCAGCTAATAGTCTCTTTGCTTGAAGTTTACTAAATGATTTAATCCTAAAATTTTATCACCAAAAAAAATCTCATATTAATGTTTGTTACTGTCAAGCAGTAAACCAATAATTTTTGTCCTATATGGTTTAGTGTAGTCGTAGTATAATAGAAGTTAGAGTTGGAAGATCCAGAGATTGCAGTTCAGGCTCTTGCATTTTCAATGTTCGAACTTATCAACTCCAAAGAAATAAATCATTCATTTATTTCTATTATATATATAGAGAGAGACATAGTGAATATACTTTAAACAATTATTACAAAAAAAATCAGGTCAGATGTCACATGACCGAATTTAATAAGCTTGTATTTACAAATGTTATATATATATAACATTTAAACAATTATCTACATTTTTAAACACATGACCACAGATCTCAAGATCTTTTCTAGGCTATTTATTAAATTTTTATAATTGTTGAATCGTTTCAGAGTGATGAGTGATTGGTGTTGATGACTTGTATATTTTCATGAGCTGCTGCTTTTATCATTATGACTATAATTTTTGACTTCTTTTTATTTTGTCACATTCATCTTTGATCCTTTTTTTAACTTTCCTAACAAGTCTACAAATGTAATGACGTTAGCATGTCTAAAGTTACAAATGTTCTTCCAGCGATTCTAAATTCATACATTGACATTTTAATGATCCTGCAATAAATTAATTTAATACTACTTTCTATTTACTGATCAATATATATGAATCAAAAAATACTTTTGAGAAGTTCTGCCTGACAATGTTACAATATCTTAAATGATGGCAACCATCGTATTTATCAATATATAAGCTCGTAATTCATAACATAATTTTCAATAAAATAGTTTAATACAATTACAATAACTGGCTGATACATTTAGGAAATGCTAAAAAAAAAAAAAAGTTACAATTAAACATTCATAAATAAATAAATAAATAGATCTCATTATAATATTAAAACTTAAAATTAGTGAAAGATATAATGAATATTAAGTAAATATTTTATCCATGAAAAAATTTTAAAAATGGCAGTTTAAAAGCTTCTCAACTCTTTTATATTTCTAAAAGCTTCTCAACTCTTTTATATTTCTAACTGACAAACAAACATTTATAAATAGTTCAAACAAGATGTCCAAAAACTGCTTTTCATCTCAATGAAAGCTTTTATACTGACGTGTGAATAGGGCCTAGTAATAAAAAATTATTCAATATTATTCACCTAATCATTACAAACCTAAGATTGAATACATTATTGAGCTCACTTTTGCTTTGGCTAGATAATTTTTATCCTAAATTCAAATCTCTATCTTTCTTTTGTCCCCCAAATCAAATATATTTACAATTAAAACTTAAAAATGAAATGTTAAAATATAAAGTTGATAACCTGGTATTAGACTTATATAGCCATAAGTTAAAAATGATAGTTATTAATTCAATATAATGCAAATCTGTGCCTATCTTTTGTCTTCTAGAATGGAAAGGAAGTGATAGAATACTTAAATGTAATATTTAAATACACATAATACATATATCCTTTATTGTTTTATATATTTTTCTCACAAATAACTTACTTCATTTAACCAGAAATCACTCCAGGTTGCATTTGTCACTAAATTTCCAAACCAGCTATGTGCCTAATAGGAAAAAAATAATAATTCTTAAAAAATAAGTAAATAAATTTAAAAATCAAGAAAAAATAATTATGTTCTTACTATTTCATGCATGATTACAAATACAAGTGAACGATCGCCTACTAACAGAAATGGAGTAATAAATGTTAAACAAGCATTTTCCATTCCACCAAATGGAAATGAAGGAGGCATAACAAGAATATCATATTTTTCCCAAGAATAAGCTCCAAATAGATCTTCACCAATTTGTAAATAATCTTCAATAATTTCATCAAATTCTTTCTTGGCTTGATCCTAAATGCAAATCAAAGTGAGCGTGTACTGCTCTTTTAAGATTTGTATTATGTAAAAAATAAATAAAATGGAAAAGATGTGTAAATAAATAATTTTATGTATTAAAAAATGCACAAAGAACACATTCATCCATAATATTTAATATAACCATTAAACATCACATGATCACTATCTCTTATACTAGCACATAATTGTTTATAAACAAAGCAAAACTCTCCATACAGTAGTGCCACTCTGTGCCAACCAGAGTAATCAATGAATGCTAGAAGACTTGTGCATAAAATCCCTATCTAATGCCTACTCATCCAATATCCCCAGACTAGTTTCTGGCTTGTGGCCATCGTCAGTGAAGAGCTTTGGATCTGAGAGCACTGCACCTAGATCTTAGAATCTAATGCAACCCTCCAGTACCCACCTTTTATCTGGCATTCATTGATTACTCTGGTTGGCACAGGGTGGCACTAGTGTATGGAGAGTTTTGCTTTGTTTAATATTTAATGTATTAATTACATAAAATATGTATATACACTATAATTAGATAGTGATGTCTGGAACCATGAAGAATATTAAAATGTATAAATATTCAAAGTTCTCAACTGGGTAAAAGTGTTATTACATGGTGGTTTTAACTTAATTTTAATTTAATGATATATCTCAATTGGGCTTCACTTAATGCTTTACAAATGTATTGCTAAATATTCTTCCAATCACTCTGCATTTGAGACTATCACATATCAAAGTCTGTACTTTTAATATATCTGCATTAGGATTCTCATTGTAAACTGTTTTAATTTGCTGTTAGATTTTACTATATATGTAAATACTTGGTAAACCTCATAAGGTGTTCCTAGATAAACAAAATTTTACATAAATCTATTTGTTTAAATAAATCTTAAACACCCATTTGCTGATTATTGATAGAAAATAAGTCAGATTGTTAAAAATCATAAAATACTTCTTTGCACTGATATCTATACACAGATATCTCAACTTTTACACTCACCATCCACTACTCGTACTTTCTACAGCAAAAAATCTTTTAGCAAAAAGGGTTGTATATGTAACCCCCAACAGAGAGTTGTAATATATTTTTTATTATTTGGATATTTTTTATACAATGTTACCATATTTATATTTGAAATAGAATTTATGTGCATTAAAAATCATTTACATTTTAGGCAGTATTTTTAAAAAGCTAATTTTAATTAAATGATCAAGAGCAATTAAAATTTCATCCTTCATTTCTTTTTCTATTTTAATTAATTATAAATGCTGTTTAGTGAATTACTACTCATAAAGTTCAATGAAAGCATAGTTTATTAAAAAATATATTACTTTCTATTGTGCACTGACTGACGTCAAAGTAGTTTAAAATTCAGCCTACCAGCACTGTTAGGTGGAAAACCAGTTAGAAAATCCTGAAATATTTCATTGGTTTTAATACCGAATAAGTGTATAAATTTGAAGAAAATGCATTTAATAGAAGAAATTGTTTGCAAGTTTTGACCCAAATAAACCAACAAATAGAATTTCCAAATTAAATAAAAGTACTTAATAAAAATGTTTAATTGTAGGTTCTATAATTTTGAAAGGAAATAATGGCTGACAATAGAAATAATTATATATTTTGTAATTTGTGAAATTTTATTAATTTTAAATAATGAATGTTCTTTAATTTCAAATAAATGTTCACTTTGACAAATTCTTCGCTAATGTTTTTTATTATTATTCCTCAGACTAATAAAAAATCTGCATCTATAACAAAAAATTTCAGTCAAAAATAATTATAAAAATTATTTCATCTTAAATTCATTTTTTTGTAAAAGAATGATAGATTTTTTTTTGTAATGAAAGAGGGACTGTTAGGATTAGAAAACAGTGGCTTACATCGGATTTCTGAAGAAGTAATTCAATTTTAAAATACTGTTTCGTTAAACATAAAAGCTGCAAAATGAACTTCTATAGCTTTTGTTTGGAAAATGATGAGCTTTTATTCGATACCAAGAAAATGGAGATAAGTCAATACTCTTTTAAGAGAATTATTTTTATTCTATTTTTTTTCTTTGTTTAAACTTTCTCATAAAGAAATTTAATTTGTTTCCAAAGATTTAGTAAAATTAGATACAAATAAGATTGTAAATATAAAAACAGGAAGTTGTGTTTTTTTAGTAATACGTAAAATGTCTGCAGCACTGTGAAATATATATTTATACATGTCATCATTAAAATGTTGGGTGTCTTGTTTGAATTTTATTTGTAAAAAATTAGTTTTTAAAGATTTCACACTTGAAAAATTGTGAATAGTGCAGTAAACAACAAACTACCATCAATTTTCAAATGTTTTTTGTCTCTCAAAACGTACCTTTCAAAATAAAAAACTTGCCTAATATATGTTTAAAGAATTATCATAATCTTCTCGTATTTCTTCCATTCTGCAGTATAAATGATGGGTGATCTATAACTAATAAAAGTTGTTTGTCCAAATAATAAAGATTACCATGATCTAAATCATTAAAGCAAACATATAAGTAACATATTCCAGGTATATAATAGCCATAGATACTTAAACACATTTAAAACAGACACAAGTTAATAATGGTCATTACGACACAATTTTAACTATTTAGGAAAGAAAGTCATCTTGAGTTTTCACTTGATTGAAGCCTTATGTAAAATTTCCATGTACTGGAAAATATATTAATAGATATCAAGAAGAAGTCTTTTTATTTCTAGCAAACATATGTTAGATATAAAATTTTGAAGTCAACTTTACGCTCATAAACCATTGGCCAAGAAATTCATAAAGTGGTAAATATTTGTATCTTTGGCTCTGAATTATATATAATACTAAATCAATGGGTTAGAAGTAATGCTCCAAATTTTAGTATTTTAATTAATCCTATTGCAATTAGAATGGAAATATCAAGTATCATAGTCATGACAAAAATATTTCTTCACAATTCAGTTTAAAAAAAACAATAATTGAGAATTTGATATTTTTTGTTATGAAATCAGTAATATTTCCAAAATTAACAACAAACAATACTTCAATTACAAGCATTGACCCTTGAAATAAAATTGTTAAATTTATTGAAATAAAATTGTTGAAATTATTTTTAGTTAAGTGAATATGAAATTGAATCACAACTTTGAGGTTTCATTATTGGATAAATTACTCTGTTGTGGAATAGCACAATAGTAAGGTTGCAAGCTCTATAGCTAAAGATACCTGAAGTGAAAGAAGATGCTTGGATATCACATTTCTTTCTTTTTTTGAAGGTGGAAAAGTAATTTGAATATTTATCTTTATAAGAATTATGAGACATTTGGATAAATTGGCCTTTCAACATTTGAACTGAATAATTGTTAACTGTAATTAATTATAAAATCCATTAAAATCACTATTTTGGATGATTTGAAGAGAATGAGTGTTAGAAGACAGAAAATTAATGAATTATTGCAATAGCAAAAAATAGTTACTTTATTCATTTTTTATCATAGAAACTATACTATTCCTAATTCCTCAATTGATACAGCAATGCTAATAAAGACCATTTAAATTATATATTCAATAGAAATAAAGAAAAAACTTTCAAAAGTATACTTATAGACTATACAAATCTTTAAAAATTGTTTCAGAATTGACATTACAAATTTTCATTTTCTTATGTTTAAAAATAAATTCAAATACGACAAACCAACAAATAAGAATGTAAAACTATGCACTGAAACCAAATTCTGACTTTATCAGTAAATTACCAGAATACATGGTTCTGCCCACACATGGCTACGAGGTCCAATTTTTGCCGATTCAAGATCCCCTACTGCCAATGCAATTAGATACACAGGAATTTCCAGTGGTAAATTGAAATAATAACAATTTTTATCACCTGAAAGATTTGCCTTAACACCATAGCTTCTTACAGAAGCACTCATCACAGCTTTAAAATGATTAGGAACCTGTAAAAGATAAAAACAATAAGGATAAAAATGAAATGTATAAAATAAAATAAACCCGTAATTAAATTTTAAAATTAGTAATAGTTAGAAATAACACAGAATAATATGGAAAGAAAAATGTACAATTTAAATTTGCATAAATATATTAAGTTGTAAAAAAAAATCTACATATAAAATAGCATTTGTTTTAAACATATAGTTTTTTAAAATAATATCAGCATAAGTAGGATGGATGGTCATAAATTCTTTTTTTTTGATTGGATGACTTGAACAAACATGGCTGACTTTAATTCTCGAACTGGAAATCATTTGAAAGATACAAAAACAGTGAATTTAAAATGAAAGGAGACAAAAACTTAGTTTGTAAACAAAGTTAAACAGTATATTATAAATTAATTTGTTGAGAAAAATATCAAAGAAGAAATGAACATGAACATATGGCAGTGGGACGATATTTTGAATAACAAAATATATGTGTTGAGTAGATTCAATACAGAAAATGATCAATGAATATTGAGATTTAACATATTTATTGACATAAAGTTATTAAAAAATATCATTATAATAGTTGATATACCTAATCTTTAAAAATATTTTAATGATTTTAATTTAAAGTTTGCAAATAATTTTAAAATGAAAATAACCCAAGCTTTAGGAAAAATTTAAGACACTTTAAATAAAAGCAACAATATTGTATAAGTAGCATAAGCACAAAAGATAGCAATTTGACAATAAACTATTTACTAAGTCAAGGTAATGTGAATGAAAAGAAGGAATATGAAAATAACTTAAAAGCAGTTATTTGTAAAAAATGGATATTCAGAATTGTATAAAATAATACAGAAAAGAATTAATAATGGCAAAATAATGCAATTGAAAAAGGCAAGAAAACCTAATATAAAAAATAGAATAGAATGACTACTGAAAATAGAGATAATATTAGAAGAAATGTCTAAATGATAATAATATAGTATATAACATAAATAGTGCTTTAAGGATTAATCATTTATCCATACCAAATTATTGGTAATTTTCCATAGTCAACACCCCACAAAAAAATATAATCTGAAGTTAATTCAATATAAAATATTATATTTCTAGAAATGTAAAATAGTATAGAAAGCAATATAGCTAAAAAATCATCATCATCATTATCAACCATCATCACTCCATTGCAGGATGAAGGTTTCTCCAAGTTCAATCCATCTTCTCTACATCACCCCTGCACACTTTCTTATTTCATCAACCCATCTCATATATGGTCTCTTTCTGGATCTTTTACTCAGAATCAAGTTTAAGATTTCAATTGTCCATCTATTATTATCACTTCTAGCAATATGTCCAGCCCAACTAAAAACATAGTCCATTATTCTTAAAAAAAAAAAAAAAATTAAACATTCTAAAAATTATTGCTTTTATGTTTATTAACAAATCCTAAATTTTTAGAGATAAATTTTATATCTGAAATTTTAATGGCAATGTCGTTATATTCCTCATAAGATAGTATTATAATGAATGTATGGAAAATGATCTGGACCAACTGATGAGTGCTGGTTCAACATGAAATATGTATAATAGAGATCATTCATCTTTTTCACGTGTGGTCATATATACCAGTTGAATGAGATAGAGGGATTAATGGAAGGGAGCTTGGAAGTCTGTGTTCAAGCTCCAAGTATGTGAAATATACTTATATTTAAAATATTATATAATAAATGTGTAACAAAGAAAATACAATACATATTTATACCATGCAATAATTTTTGTTCTTGAATATTTCTTCAAAATCATTTTCATAAATTTCACTTTGAAATCAAAAATATATATCATTATATACACATATACAAACTTATATATATATTGTAATGGACTGGGATATAATGCTAAGCTCTTATTTAACAGCTCCATAGATTTGGGCAGCAATTGTAATGGATTGCATCAATGCAAGAGAAAATATTAAATGTAATAGAGCATGAGGAAAAAATATGGTCCAACCATTGATCGACAATTATATTACCTATCCAGCTAGCTAAGTACAAAATATGCATAGATACCAAAGATTAATGATGATAGACCTTAATTGACTTACTCTCAGGGTTTAACATGGCTAGTGAGACTTGATTACTCACCAAAATATAAATTGGAAGCAAAAGGAATTTTATTGAAACCAACCTATATTTACAGATGGATAATTATATGCAAAACAATATATTAATTAGTTATGGCTTACGCAAGTAATCATAAATTTGAGTATTCACAAAACACAAATTTATCATATAAGTAAATTTTCAGTCTCAAGCATAGCATAATGATCTTTGTACTGAAAAGAGAGAAAAAATTAAATTTCAAATAAATCACAAAATCATTTTATATAGAACAAATGGTATATCCTTTATTTTGATTATGGTAATAAATGACATATCCTTTATTTTGATTATGGCTTGATTTTCTTTTCAGATGGCAATAAAGATAATCAAACAACATACAATATCTGTTTCTTTCTAAGTTTTCAGTTTACTTTAACATCATTCAACTTTACAATATTAGTTAACAATAGGCATGAATTGATATTTATATCTGAATAAGAACTATTTATTATTTAGCATAAAAAAATGCAATAATAATATATATAAATAATGAAAATCATAGTAGTTTCTTAAAATAGAACGGTTCAGAATCATAGATAAGTTCTTTAAGGTCAGTTCACTTAAGTTATCATGTTTAATTATTATTACTTAGAGGATAAACCAATAAAGAAAAATCACCTAATCATAGAAAAGTGAACTAGGCAGGAGAATATTGATTTCTCCAACACTATTCCCATGTGGAAAAATTTTAAAATGTTTACCCCGCAGCAATAAGATATTTAGGTTGGTTTAAACTTTTCATCTATAGAGAAAAGTATCGTTCAAATACTTTTCGTTGATATAAAACTTCATAACTTACCTTAACATGTGCTGAGTAAGATGTCTTAACGGCAGGAGTATCTTGACAAGGAAAAAATGAACGATTAAACACAGTCTGACCTTGAGTATAAAGAAAAGGCAGTTTCTTCCCTAAAATATATATATATATGTATAAAAATATAATAAATGCTATAACTAGAAAAAGATCATTTAAATATAGCTTATATAAAATATTTTTAAAATCTATTTGAGTTAGTTTTCTTATTACAACAGCTCTTTTCAGAAAACCAATGTATAATGGCTTTTTCTTAAACGAAGATAAAATTTTCTATTCTTAAGCTATATATTCAGATATCCTGTTAACTAAGGCAATCATTCCTTATTTCAGATAGTGTAGTCCCATTTACAGTTCCCTCTCACTCTATTACCTTTTTTCAGTCTCCAATCATCAAATTATTCTTTTTCTTCTATTCCATTTTAATAAAATCTACTTTCTTATTTCTAATATCTGATTCTTATATTCCCAGTTCTTGTCATAAAGATTGAAGCAAAAAAAAAATCTCTATCTTTTTCACTCTTCATTTACCTTTGTTTCTCATACTGTCCAAAACAATATTCCATGATACTCTTTCAACAATCTACATTATAAAAATAAATGTGTGATAATAAATACTCTGCCATTTTTTGCAAAAATCACATCTGCACTCCTAATTCAGTGATGTGATGTGATGTATTATGGCTTCTCCTTAAACGAAGTCAAGAATATCTCAGCAATTATGCCCAGATAAACCTGTTAGCCACTTTATTTTACATTCCCCACTCTAAATTTACCCATAATCTGCTCTATCCCATTTCCACAACATAATCTTAGTCAACTCTATAAGCTTTATATCTAAACCCCCCTTATCTTTTCCCAAACCCAACATAAAAACCAATAATTCACTTTCTGTATAATCACTCTTTTCATTTCAGTAAAGTAGCATTAATACACAGAGTCCTCTATTGATCACAATCTACACATTATTACACATGCAAAGTTATTGTTTAAATTTTAAAAACACACACATATCATAAGAACTAATTATAAAAATGAAATTAAAAATACCTAAATAATGAAAATATATAAAACAAAATGTATTTCTTATCAAATAGTACAATGGATTATATTTCAATTTTTGATTATATATATAACAGACAGAGACATTAAATTTAATAAACTTCAATATATATTTACAACAGGATATCCTTGACAAACTGGTAGTTTATATATATATAATTTAAATAAGACTGTATCCAAAAGAAGATGAGGAATAGATATACATATATTAAATCTATATTCATTCATAGCAATACTTTATTATAACTAATAGTTGATTAACTAAGATTAATAATTATTCAGATTCTTTAATATTTAGCTACTTAACACTAAGGATACATTTATGTGTACAAATGAGAAAGAGGATTATATGTATGTACACATATAATATTGGGTTAATTGTTTGATAATTCCTAATATTTGGAAAAAAAAGACTACAACGTTTAAAATTTTCTCTATTATCAATTTTAATTCAATAGATTGTATAAAAATATGTTATTAAAGAAAAATATTTCATTATTTTTAACAGACATTTTTATTTTCCACTTTAAAATGTAGCAAAAAGTTTCCAATCAGCTTTAGTGTTAATTAAAATGAAATGTTAAGTAAAATAGTACCCAGAAAGAACTAATTCTCTCTGAAGGGATAGTACTTTGAAAAACTGTCACGTGTGTTGAAATATTTACCCAAAAATTATTAAAGAGGAAACTATATATACAGAAAATCAGTGCATAATTGAATAATCCCAACAAAATTCATTTAATCCATTGTTGGATTTATTTTTAAAAGAGAAAAGAAAAAAATATGCTGGACCTCATATTCAAAATAAAATGTCTAAATCAGTTATATACCAATTTAGAATAGAAAAAGAATAGTATAAGCTAAGGAAACTTTAGATTGGAATTCCATGAAAATAACAGAATAGAAAAAAAATATAAAGAGCTTCCCAAGTGGATTAAATCTTTGAAAGTTAAGTGAAACAAAAACCATAGTCACATGAACACAATTTTCTGACAAGCTTTAAAGAAAAAACTATTTATCCCCTAAATGATTTTTCTATTATTCTCTGGAGACACTTAGTGGATAAAATGGGTTTACTATAGTTATTCTACAAAGTGTTGGTCCTATGGGTCTCAGAGAAGCTTCTGATCATGATTGGTGGGTTAATCAGATTGGTCAGAATTTTTCATAACTTCTATTGGCCAAAAATTCAAATGAAGTAAAATGTAGACAATCAACCTTCCTCAGAATGATTTCCAAATTGAAAACCATATGTCTAGAGTTTTGTATAAAGCCAATCATAAAAGAGTATATATTTGCAAGACTTTCTGAAAAGATTTGCTTCAAGGACCATAAATTGAAAATTAGACAACCCTTTAGGGGCAAATAGCGGCCCGAGGGCCATATGCGGCCCGATAATGTTTTTATGCGGCCTGCCAAGACAATCAGAAAAATCCGCCTTGAACTGAGATTTCCTTCCTGTGCGCGACCGAAGATTCATCTCATATTTTCCACTAGGATGGCCACGTCAATAAACATGCGCAGTGTAGACATGATGTGCAGTGCTTTTCCAGTTGGTCTGGTTAATTTCAATTTTGTCTTTGCATTAGCAAATATACACATTTCCAACTTTAGTGAAACCATGAACCCTCCGAAAAAATGTAAAATCGGTGATGAATGTCATGTGTTTAATGAAGAATAGACAAACACATATTTTTTGGTAATATAGGGAATAAAGAAGGGTGTTTATTGTGTCATGAAAAAAAGGTGTGGCCCTCCGCTAACCTTCGCTTCCACAAAGTGGCCCCCGATGTGGCCCTCCGCCAACCTCTGCGGCCCCCAAGCCAAAACAATTGCCCACCTCTGCTTTAGCTTAAAGCATACAAAACAAAGCAATTGAAAACATACCAAAATCAACAGACCTAAACTACAATGTTTGAAGATTATCATTTAAGCTCAATCAGCCTTCTTCACAAACATGAAGCTTTCAAGAAATGTTGGATAGATATTCACCATCAGTTTAAGGTTTTTTATCCATTCAACAAAGCTGTGCTCCTCCTCCTAATTTTCTCTCATTGTCATCAAGCTAATACAAAAAGTACAATATTTAAAACCTGTACTCACCAAATTATAAATATAACTTCAAAAAAATGATCATTTGGAATTTCTTTTAAATATTTTCAGGGTAATTTATTACCTGTGATTTTTTTTTTTCAAATAGCTTGGTGAACACAATACTTTGGAGACTATTAGTGTATTTCACAACTGCAGTAATATCAAATCTATATAGTCTGTTTGTCAAACAGTATGCATCCCTTTTAAACATTAAAGAATTTTCAACATAGGCTAGCAAGTTGAAAACATCTATATCTGAAAATAATTTGATATTACATATATATTAAAAATGTGAATAAATTAAGGTACTTTTCTATTCTATCATGTCAGCCACTTGATGGCGCTGATGCTAAGCAAAAAAAAAAAAAAAACAATAACAAAAAAAAACAAGTTGACTTTTTTCATAAAACTTAACTTATTATTTTATTCCAATATTTTAATGAATACTTTACATGCATTAATATCAATAACATTTATATTTCATTCAATTGACTTAAATCACAACTCCCAACAAAATAAAATAATGCATATACTTGTAGTTATATATTCACTATTTTCATTATTTAATTGAAACTAATGAATGCTTTAAAAAAGCTCAAACTTTATTTATAGTTACATAAATACATTCAAATGTTAGTTATAATGTAGGTTACTAGACAACATATCATTTCATATATTAAACAGGCAAAACTCTCCATATAGTAGTGCCATGTGATCATGTGATGGTTAGTCATTTCATATATTATTATTCTCCTCTGTTCTTCGGGTATTGCTGACCTGATAACGTGCAGATTGAATTACTGATCTGAATCTAAGATGATGTTTTAACTAAGTAAGCTATTTTATCAAAGGAATAATATATTTGTTTATGAGGGTCTCCTAATTTCTCTATTTTTTTCTTTTAAAAACAAGGTTAATGAGTGACTTTCAAACATCATGGGTTATTATATTAGATTAACTTAAGAAGTTATTTGAATTGTCAAATGAACAGTTTCTTTAAATTTTCTTCTTTTTAACTTTTCATTTCTGCTCAATATTCTTGTGTTTTCCCAATTGAGCATATATGTTCTTCGATGCATTCACTTTAGACACATTTGTCTTTTCTTCTCCAATCATCGTTTCATATTCTTTTAACTGTTTTTTGATGAGACAGCTATGCCCTTCAAAACTGATAAGGTATTTCAAAGAAGTTGTTCATGATGTTCAACAATTTAAGTTTAAGTATTATAAAGATTAAGATTTCTTGCATTCCTCTATGACTCTGGAAAGTTGTTCTGGTATTATTTTCATTGTAGATTTTCTTTAGTTTACTATCTCATCATAGGGCTTTTTAAAAAATTTTTTTGGTTGTCTATTTAAGTTCTTCATAAAGATACCTGATGGATTATCACTCTTCATGAGTTTATTCGAGGTTGAATTTTACTTTTTTTTTTAAATCACTGGCTTTTTTGCTCTAGCAGACAAATAAAAAAAAACTTGCAATTAGCACATACATCTAATCATGATAAAAATACAAACTGTGAAAGACTAACACTATGGTGCACACACAAAATATGCAATCAATATAATATCAGAATAGCTTTCCAAAGCCATAACCCATTGCAAGAAATTATAATCTCAACATAACTTAAACTTGAAATGTAGAAAAACATAAATGTCATCTATCAAATATATTGGTAAATCTAGCTGCTCCAGTGAAAAACAATTAAAAGCACATAAAATTATGATTAGATCAAAGTGAGATATGTCTAAAGTAGAAGGCTATGCAAGTACCAATGAATATATGCTTGATTGAAAAAACTCAATACTATTGGCCATAAAAAAAAAAAAAGAGGTCTATTTAAATAGCAATTGCAAATAACCCCAAAACTGTAATGACCAATAATGTTTTGAAACTATAACTAGTCATATTTTTTAAAAAATTGGAAAAATCAAGAGAGTTATCATAGATAAGTATATAAAACAACTATTACTTTATTCACAAATCTAAAGGTCACAATTCAATTCCCATACCAACTGTCATTCGTCAGGCCAGCAATACCTGACAAAGACAGGAGAATAATACCATTCAAAATGTTCTGCTACGTTAATCTGTGTGATATTACTGACAGTTGAATGTATTTATAAACGTAGAAAAACAATTTGAATTTTTCTAAAAACATTTTTAACAACTTCAACTAGCCCAGCATGTAACTACAAATAAAATGCTATCATAGCAACCTTCAGATAATCATTTGGTATATAATATATATATATATTTAAGTAAATCCATACTGGTTTTGGCCAAGTTAGATGGGCTGGCATTTTAGTAATAAATGATTTTATAATTCGTTATTAATTTATTATACTTTTAAAAATTTATAACACTTCAAAATAATGCCTAATCTAAGTTCAATATTGCCGAACCAACCTCTTTAAAAAAAAAAAAAATCCTGAACTTGGCAGTCTAAAAATTGAAAAAAAGTAAAAAGTATTAAAACAATCCACTACAAGTCAACTATGGTCCTCCAATTTCCTTTGTAAAAAATACCAAAAATAATCTCGATTTAAAAAAAAAAAGATTACAACCTCCTTCTGTCAATATAATTTCCGTAGAGGTTCATAGTGTCAATGACCATTTCTCTTCTATATGTAGCTTACAATAAAAATATAAGTATTTTATTCCCACAAATTGATAATTATTTCAAAACAATATTATTCATATGGCAGAGAATATACTTGTTAGACAGAATTCTTAAGGCATATAATATTCATATTTGTAAAAAAAAATTAGTTCTAACACTTAAATAGGACTGAATTCATATCTGACAAAAATTTTATAGGCCAGGGCTCTTCAAACTGCAAAACCCTCTATTATTCATACAGATGGTACTAAAACTGATATATATTCTCATAAAGACTCCTTATATTGATTATTCACACACTGAAATATTAAATGTTTGCCAATATTTTAAAAAATATAGAAACAATTCTTAATTTAAAAATTATACTTCATAATATCTGTGATAAATCGTAATTAACAATTCTGATTTCAGATTTAAGTCAATCAGGAAACACTCTACAAATAATATATATTATACATTATGACTTTCAAATTCCTATGCACCATTTACATAGCTGGTTGTTTCTGATGCTATGATCAAAGCATTTCAAATGTTCAATCTATAATCATTTCTACAAGTTAAAATCAATATACTTCTAACCAAAAACATTATTTTAGTCCCTGATCATCAATCATTAAATCTCCATAACTGATTCTGAAAACACAATATATAAATGATATACACCTATGAAGGGTCTCTAATGAGTGTGTTATATATTTTTAAGCAAAGAATAGTATGTAATGAAGAACTTGAATCTTCACAATTCATTATAAAATTAACTGCATTGAAGTTCCCTTTCAGTATATTTGAAATTAAATAATTTCCCATACATGTGAATTACATAGTAATAAAGAACAAGTACCTCCTATTTCTATTACATCTTCTGAATTGCCCAGAATTTTAAATGAAGAAGTGAAACATGCAATTAAATGTATGAAGAAAGGAAAGGATCCAGGTAATGATGGAATTATAATTGATATATTAAAAGAAGCAGGTGAAGAAATAGAAATTTTTCTAGCAAAGTTATATACCAAATGTCTAAATAATAAAGATGTACCAGATGATTAGAAGAATGCAGTAATAATATTAATATTTAAAAAAGGTGATAAAGAAGATATTAGAAATTACAGACCTATCAGCCTTTTATCAGTTTTATACAAAATTTTTACCAAGATAATTACAACTTGTCTACAAAGAACATTGGATTTCCATTTAAAAGTGGTTTTAGTACAGTAGATCATATCCAGGTATTGAGAGAAGTTATAGAAAGGACAAATGAATATGAGTTGCCATTATGTTTTGGATTTGTAGATTATGAAAAGGCATTTGATTCTATAAACATTTCTTCAATGATTAAAGCATTGGATCATCAAGGTATAGATCCAGGATATTGTCATATTTTAAAGAATATTTATAAAAATGCAACAGCAATAATTAGATTACATAATGATACTGGAAAAGTCAACATTGAGAAAGGTGTAAGACAAGGTGACTCCATATCTCCAAAACTTTTTACAGCAGTGTTGCAAGAAGTATTTTGTGGATTAAAATGGGAAACTAAAGGAGTGAAAGTAAATGGAAATTATTTAAGTCATTTAGATTTTGCAGATGATATAGTTGTTTTTGTAAATAATGCTTCAGAGCTGCAGGAAATGTTGCAGGAGTTATCAGATGAAAGTAAGATTAAAGATAAATGCTAAAAAGACTAAAGTAATGTTTAATCGATTTGCTCAAAATATGAAAATAAAGATTGATTATGATGAAATGGTCAGATTATTAATACAGATGGAAACATAATGGATGAAATTAATCATAGAATTAAACTTGGTTGGAGTGCTTTTGGTAGAAATAATTTGATACTAAAAGGAAATATGCCTATGTGTTTGAAAAGGAAGGTTTTTAACAAATGTGTTTTATCAGTTCTTACTTATGGATCTGAGACTTGGACATTTAATAGAAGAGCAATACAGAGACTCCAGAGCACTCAAAGAAGTATGGGGAGATGCACGTTGGGAGTAACAAGAGAGAGGAGATTGAAAACGCAACACCTCATTGAAAAAATTAAAAGATTTAAGTGGAGTTGGGCTGGACATATTGCTAGAAGAGATGATAATAAATGGACAATTGAAATTTTAAACTGGATTCCAAGAGATTGTAAAAGACCCAGAAAGAGACCACATGTGAGATGGATGGATGAAATAAGTAAGTGGGCAGGGGTGATGTGGAGAAGAGAAGCTAAAGATCAGAGAAGATGGATTACACTTGGAGAGACCTTCATCCTGCAGTGGATTGATAATGGTTGATGATGATGATATGTAAATTATATTCCATTCTTAATTTTTTTAATAAATATCCTTTTCTCACTCACTTGATCTAAAATGGATGTTTCTAATTCTATTAATGTGATTTCCCTTGCTCTAAATTCTTATTTCAAAAGCCTCTTCTTCCCACTTTTTAATTATCCAATTTCTTCAACAATACTAAATTATCTTCCAAGCATAGTGTTTACTAAATCTTTTTCATAGATCTGACTTCAACAGTCTAAAAATAACTTTTTACTTATTACGAGCTTTTCCAGTCATTGCATTTGTCAGTATAATTTTAATTTCATTGTTTCCATTATCAGTTAATCACATTCCAATTATTAATCTACCCCATTACAACTTCTTCATCTTTGGATTTATCTAACTATCAAATGTATAAGTGAGTATGAAGAATCTGAGAACAAGCATGATTTTTCAAAATTAGTATGAACTTTAATTTAAACAATTAATTAGGTAAAGTGGCAAAAAAATGAATGAAGGGGAAACATCTCTCCCACATCGATTGATTGGAGAAAATCATAAGCTTGTTTCTTAAGTATATTATAGCCCTATAAATCACTTAATTCTCCAGTACTGTGTGAATGTGATAATAAAAATGCTTATTAGCAATATATCTTATTAAATAATCACAAAATTCTTACACCTTTAAGCAAATAATGTTTATTAATATAATAACAGTTTTGACTGTTCCTCGCAGTCTTCTTCAGATTTCAATCTATTTCTCTACCTTTCCATCATTTTACTGTTATTATATCAATAAACATTATTTGCTTAAAGTTGTAAGACATTTGTGATTATTTAATAAGATAATCTGTGATTATTTAATAAGATAATAGTAAAATGATGGAAAGGTAGAGAAATAGATTGAGATCTGAAGAAGACTGCGAGGAACAGTCGAAACTGTTATTATATTAATAAACATTATCTACTTAAAGATGTAAGAAGTTTGTGATTATTTAATAAGATATATTGTTATATATGAATAAGCAAAGAAGAAGGAAGACATATATATAGAATTATATAAAAATGCTTATTATAATCAACTTTGGTGCGTAAGATGTTAGTCCTTGGTAGTCGTAAGTAGAATAGTTAAGATGCAATTTACATCTTCCAGCAAATGCAATATATCTTTACTATATTCTGCATAAACTTATACATCTATAGCTGTGCTCATGTGATTTCAAATTATTACACATATGCAAAATAGTATATGAATAATAATGACCATTTTTCATTTGACATATCTATTGAGGTTTCTCCAGTACAGCATTTTGGAGCGTTTGCTACTAGGCTAAATATTTGAATATAATATTCACATTCTATGAATCAAATATTTTGTAGCAACTACATTAACGCTACAAATATTCTACATTAAGATTAAATAATATAAAAGTATATTTTGGATTTAGTACCTACTACTAATTTTTTTTTTTTATCAATTCATCGTCTCAATCTGTAACCTCTCGATATTGCGTTCTTGCACTGAGTCAAAGGATTTACCGTCTTCCTTAATACTTCATGATTTTGGGTCACATGTAACATCTTATGGAACTCATTATAAATGACCTGCCATTTATGCGATCTGTCCATTGCATTGGAAAGAAACTGTATGGATGATAAACTTTCACTTTTTTTTCAATAACAAGCTTTATTATAGTGTTGGATCTCCTCATTGGATAACTGAAACCATTATATAATTTATTTTAAATAAATTATTAAAAGTGCTTCAATACAACAGCATCTGTCTAGATAAAATAAAAAATAATGGTGTATTCCCCCAAATACTTAGATGCCGTTAATTGTAAGTCAATTTCCTATGAAATATTACCTGTTATCTTGCTTTTGGCACTTCATTAAAAGTATAAAAAAAGAAAATATTTAAAGTAAATTATTGTTTCAAATGGTAGGATAAATAAATCAATTTCTTTTTCTCTGTCTATGGATTGTTTTTGGATTACATAACAATAAACCTGGGAACCTTATATAAAAAAAAATGAATGCCTACAGTGAATTATTTTGTTATAATAAAATTTATAACCAGGAACAAATTTATTCCGAAAATCACAATTCCTTATAAAATCTTTGGAAAGTTAAAAAATCAAAAATGTATTTCAGTTAACATGGGATACCAATGAATACATTGCATCTAATCACTTCTATATCCAAACCAAAAAACTCTTGATCATTCATTCAAAGAATATCTAATCATTGCAAAACAATTGCAATATCATGTACATAATATTTACTAAGGCTGTAACCTCAAAAATGTGCACGTAAAAATGCAATAGTAGGGATCTCTACAGGTCTTAACCACAAGCTTATGTTTTGGAAGAAGAGAGGGGAACCCTTCTTTACTTCAACCTATTTTCTATATAAATAGGTGAAGCTGAAGCGGTTAGATCTGAGAGAGTGAAGCTATACAATACTTCACTGTTTAAGTCCACATTTCTTATTACATATTAATACTCATGAATTCTTTTGATTTATGAGTCAATGGAAAGATCTTGATGCTTTTAAAATAAATTTAAAAGTATAAAAGTCACATATATTTGGCTTACATGAAAAAATACTTTATCCTAAAATAAAAAAGTAATAGTGGAAAATTAAACCCGATTTTAAGTAAACTCCCATTATTATTATTATTATTATTTTTAAAAAAAAACTTTAATAAAGTAATAAACTTTGCAAATAAAAATAGTTACTCATTTGAATAAACTCATTTATATGATAAGTTCTATTTTTTCAGTGACTCTAATTATTATGCAAGCTAGCATATTTTAAGATTAGATTTTAAACATAAGTTTAATATAAAAAGATTGCTTATGTTAACTAAATGAATTTTTTTTTTTTTTTAATCTTTCATTTAAAAAACGTGTGATCATTTAGAATGTATGTATCTTACATGATTTTTTTAAATGTTGAACAATATATTCTTAGTGGTATTTTGTTCTAATTTAGACATATGTTTTGTTCAACTTTTATTTAAAATAAATTATTACTTTATTTATAAAGGATTTAAATATTTTGGTACTAAATTTTATTAAATATTGCTGATTTGAAATAACAATAATGAAAAAAAAAAGATTAGACAATGGAAGACACTGATGCATTTGGGCCAGCTCCAGATAGTCCATGATACAGGAAGTGAAAATAAATATTATTATGAACAATGAGCATTGCCAATTGCTCAACAAGCTTTGTGATAAATGCTTAGACAGAGAAAGCATTTAAAATATCTGTCAAGACCCCCCCCCCCAAATCTCTGACCATGGTTTCGTGCTTTGCCACTCCTCAGAGAGGCCATAGGCAAAGCACGAAACCATGGTCAGAAGTTTGGGGGAGGGGAGGGTTCCTGACAAGATATTTTAAATGCTTTCTCTGACTAAGCATTTATCACAAAGCTTGTTGAGCAATTGGCAAATGCTCATTGTTTATATCTTACAAGCTTAAAAGAATTGGGTCATGTGATCTATGACTCTTATTTTGACTATTTATAGTCTCTGCCTTAAGTCTTATCCAATGTTATATTGCTAAGACTACTAATATATGGTGTGGCTGAAGATCTCTCAGCCCCATATAGCTAGTTATAAACAATGAGGATTGCCAATTCCTCTACAAGCTTTGTGATAAATGCTTAGCCAGAGCCAGCACTTAAAATATCTCTGTCACGAACCCCTCCCCAAACCCCTGACCATGGTTTCGTGCTTTGGCACTCCTCAGAGAGGTGTCAGGGTAGGTTCAGACACTAGATCTAAAAATACCAACCCAAAGCCAAGCACTTATCTAAAAGTTATCTATTGAGTGGAAAATCTGAAATTTTCAGACATCCACATGTCTTCAAACCCAGCTATCCAACTCAAATAGCTATATGGGGCTAATAGATCTTCAGCCATACCACCATATATTAGTAGTCTTAGCAATATAAAATTGCATAAGGCTTATGGCAGAGACTATAAATAGTCAAAATAAGAGTCATAGATCACATGACCCTATCTCTTAAGCTTGTAAGTTATAAACAATGAGTTGGATAGCTGGGTTTGAAGTCATGTAGATGTCTGAAAATTTCAGATTTTCCACTTAATAGATAACTTTTAGATAAGTGCTTGGCTTTGGGTTGGTATTTTTAGATCTAGTGTCTGAACCTACCCTGACACCTCTCTGAGGAGTGCCAAAGCACGAAACCATGGTCAGGGGTTTGGGGAAGGGTTCCTGACAGAGATATTTTAAGTGCTGGCTCTGGCTAAGCATTTATCACAAAGCTTGTAGAGGAATTGGCAATCCTCATTGATTATACAGGTTAATTTCTAATAATGATATATATATAATTAAAAGCTAGTCACAACTTAGACAGTCCCAATATCAATAACAATCAACAATTTCAAACTGTCATCAAGACAACCTCCTTTTAACAATATATATATATGATATAAAAAATATTAAAAATGAGAAAAAAACCCAGAAAACTTTGGATATAAATAAGGCTTAATAAGTATTCTGCCTAATTAGAAATCCTGATATTAACACGGATATGTAATTGCATTGGAATGCACTATGTAATTATTTTACAGTAATATTAAGATATATGACAGTGTACGTAAACTAATTCCAAATGTTAGGTCCAGTATTTGATAAGGTTTTATATTAAATATAATTTAATAAGATTGTTTCACCACATCATTTTATTTATATGCCGGGTTGTGCTTAAGAAGACTCGTATTATCAATAACAGTGCTTTATACAATACATATTTAAACACAAGTTACATAAATAAAATAATAGTTATAACATACAAAGTAAGAAACACTTTAAAGGGTTTGTATTATATCATTAAACAAAAGGAGAATCAATATCTCAGAAATAATTAAAAAGAGATATTATAATAGGGAGAAGATGACATTAAGTTCAAGATCAAACAAAATATTCGTTCTAAGTTTTCTCCGAGAATTAAGATAGTTTAAATAAATTTGTTTCATTATTTTCATTAGTTAAAATAAGTTATTTATTTAATAATTTTTTTTTCTTAATTATTATTGGTCAGTCTTCATGTGATTATTGAGTAACTTAAAAATCTTATCAGGAAAGATTTCATATAGGATCCAAGTATAACCCTGACCTAGGGACTCTAAAAGGATAATGATATCATCCCAAGCAGAAACATTGCAGAGCTTAGGAGGAATAAATGAGAATCAATAACACTAACTCATTAGAATGAATATATTAGTTTTAATTATGATTACTTAATTAAATATTTAATATGAAATATAGAGCTAAATCATATTCAAATAACACTTAGAGAGTTATATTTAAATTTAGACCTATCTTTATCTAGATATAGTTGTTGTCTAGTGATAAATTTATCATGATGACAATCTAATAATAAACATATATATATATTTAATAATACACACAAACATGTACAATATTTAATACATTTGATTTAAAATATTGAATCAAATTGTAAAAGAGGTAGCAATTATCATCAACTACATGCCAAGTTTGTGCAACTAAAATTTATATGTTCACATAGCTTTTATTTTAGAAAATAGCACATATACATGATTAGAAGTATATGATATATATAATATCCTCATGACTCAATACATTGTTAAATTAATTCACTTCCTGGATTGATTAACAACCCTGACCATTACAAGCTGTATACATATCATATGTTTTTTATGTTGTTTTAACTATGTCATACATATTTATTTGTAACCAATAATGTTTGGTTTTACATTTATAAGCAAATGCTTGAGGCCTATGAAAATAAACATAAAACACACACACCACCTAGAAAATATCTAAGAAGTAACAAATTATTACCAGCAGTCTGTTGAGGTTCAAGCCACGAAAGACCAGGACCATTGGATGCACAAAATGTGATCTTTACTTGAAAAAAACCGTACTTGATATGTTTTTCATCAATCTACATAGAAGATGGTTATTTCTAACATATGTATTTAAAAAAAAAAAAAAAATCAAATACAAAAACTAAAATGAATACTATTTTTAAATAGAAAAAAAAAAAAAAAGAAAAAAAATGTAAATTACATTTTAAAACTCCAATCTTAAAACATAAAAAAGACCACATTTTAATTGATGCAAATGCTAAAAACAATCTGGGCCCTAAATTTCAAAATGTAATTAAATGCGTTGAAAATGTATTTTTTTTTATTACAAATCAATTTTCACTTAAATAAAATCCACTATCAACAAAAAAGTTTAATATGTTGAATCATTATAGATCAATAGTTCACCGCAAGAACAAAAGTTCCTTTTAGATGGCTATTGAAGAGATTTTTGTCTTGTGGTATGCTACTACCAACTTATTTACCTTTTTATTCCTTAACAAATACTCATAAGAGTTACATTAATCCATTCATGAAACACAAATATGTGCACATATATGACAAACTGAGACTGTTTATCTGACCCTTTATGACACGACAGTCTTTTCATTTCTTCTATATCTTATTTTTTGAATGATGTCAATCTTTGCCAAAATTTCATTTCTATCATATTATATATTCACCCTTACCATCCCAATGAAAGTTATCAATACTGTATTTATTTAACGTGTCCTTAAAATAATCTTCACAAAGTATTAGGATTGACTTTTTCTATAAAAACACCATGCTCAACTTAAACCATAAAATACATTTTTAGAAATGTTGTTACCATTCTTTTACCTGACATGACCAATCCAATAATCAATAAAAATGAGTTTTCATAATACTATATTCAACAACATTACATTCAGCATGAACACAATTGGTTTTATAATATTTTTAGAATTTTGCAGAAAAGTCTTAACTTTTTCCAGTGATTTTGTATTAATTATACTTATAGAGAATCCATATCTTATTTCTTTATGATAAATTGAAAACAATAACAATCCTATATAAATTAATTTAATGTTGGAATTGCAATCTTATGATTAAGTAGACTGTCTTTTAATTTGTTATGTGCAACAGCAGTGACTGGATAATGGTGCAACATTTTAACATCTAAGTCTGCCCTTCTATCTAAAATTGCTATCAAAGTATGTAAATTTATTCAAAGATATATGTGTGTGAGAGAGAGAGAGAGAGAGAGAGAGAGAAAGAGATAGAACAAAAGATTTATCTGGGTTTAAAAAATCCTCTGTTAAGTTTGTTACTTTGGTATTTGAATATCATATATAATATAATATAAAAAATAATGAGCGTATTAATAGCTCTAAACAAGCTTTTCCGATAAATGCTACAAGAGAAAGCATTTAAAAATTTCTAAGTAGAGTTATCCCTATCCCCAAACCGGTTTCAAGCTACTAGCTATCCTCAGTGAGCACTAGGATATTCAGACACTAAATCCAAAATACTAGATCAAGCTCAGCATTTATCTAATACTTAAGTATTAAGTAGAAAATCTGAAATTTTCAGGCATCTATCCAGCTATCTAACTTAAATAGCTTTATAGGCCTGAACAAACTTCAGCTACACTATATATTAGTAGTCTCAGCAATATAACATCACCGAAGCCTCGAAAGCCAAACTATAATAGTAAAATGATATTTGAATATCATTTAACTATCCAAGCAACTGAAAATACAATTATTTTTAATAGTAAATACAATTATTTTTAATTTTAAAAGTCATATTGCCAACTTTTTGATAATAAGTATTTTTAAAGATTTTCCTTTCTTATTTTACACATCATTAAAATTATCTATACAATTACTGTTCAATAATTACAGGGTTAGTCAAGTTGGTTAAGTATCAACTATCTAAATGAAAAAAATCACAAAATCTAACTGAAACTTTTTAAAAAATCCCAAATTTTGGCCACTCCACACTGAACTCCAACTTATGTAAATGGCACAGAATTTATTAATTACAAAAGAAACCTTTCATATATATAAATTAGTATATTTTCTATCAATTCTGCAAACAACTGTAAATTTGTGTAATGAATAGATGCTAGATGTACTGTTTTTTAAATGCCTATCGAGTGTTATCCTGCCCATTAATCAAGCTTATAATTGGTAAAACAAGATTAGAATACTATAAAACAATTATAAGTTGAGGCCATATGATGTTTTCTTATATACATAAAGACATGAGAGATTTCAATATTAGAAATTATCATTAGATGTTAATAGATAAAAATTAATGAAAATAGTAAACTATAAATGCTCTCAGCACTCAAAAGAAGTTCCACATGGAGACTAAAGCATTACACTATTTATTTATGGTTTAAGGAAAGAAGGTTAATGACCTTTCACACATCACTTAGAAATAATAGACTGTATTTTAAATATGAAGCAACAAAGATAATTTCCTATATGAATTATTGTTTACATACGAATTTTGAGCATCAACTTGTTCACTCTCTTCTCTCTTGGAATTTAGATATAAAAATCTAAACAAAATAATATTAAAATGAATGAATATATGTGTAATATTATTTAGAAATTACATTTACACACTGCATATTTGTACTCGGTGAACTCTCAATCCATTGAATATGCATATATCAGTTAAACCAGAAATACATCATTCCTTTTATAACACCATCTTTTTTCGAACGAGCAGTTTTCACTTCAAACATTATTAAAAACTATAACTGTCTGTATATATATATATATTTACACACACACATCAAATATTAAAAATTATAACCATCTTTCTCTCTCTATATATATATATATTTACACCCACACAATTTATGACAGAAATTTTTTTTCTGGTAATTAAATTTTTATAAATTCTAATTATAAATAAAAGAACCTTACAATTTTCCCAAAATATTTTTATGACTTCATTTCTAAAAAAATTTTACTTTTAAATTTCTTTCATAATTGTCAAAGACTGTCTATCCCCAATCATTCTTTTTTTTTTTTGAGTAATGCCACAAATCTTCCTGATTGTATATGCTTCAAATAAATTAAAGTTCACACTTTAAATAGGAAGTTGGAACTAAAATATTTTTTTAATGAAATAAAAACAATTTTTTTTTTCTAGAAAAAAATAATTGCAACTAATTAATATTAAATCCTGATTTTTTTAAATGCTAATACTTACAATAATGTTAAAATTACATTGTAATTATTATCAACTGATGTAAAGTGGACAAAAAAATACAAAAACAAAGCAGATATCATGTGATTTCCCAAGAATTGTGCATATCAATATTAACAGATTGTCTATTTATTATACAATCTTTAAATTGGTTTGTAAAGATGGCTTCTTTAATTTTTTCTTTTTAGGATACTTTTTAATATTCTTGTAATTCTGGGCTAAAGGTAAATCTATAATAATAAGATTTTTCATAATCAAAGAAAACCGAAGCCATATTGGATTGATTATTCTTAGCATTTTTTAAATGATTGTGTAGTAGTAATTGGTGTTCTTTTAGACTTTTTGCCAAAGTATGTCTCGATTCCCCATTATATGGCCTTTTTTTCATTCATATATAATTTGATACGTAATTACTTTTTTTGCATTTTAAGAATAGTATTTTGTAATTATTAATCAATAGGTTTACATTTGGAGAAACATAAATGAAACATTATATTTATTACTAAATAATTTTTTAATAAATTTGGAATGAACATTATTTAAAAATGGCCTAGATATCAAAAACCTCAAATCACCCTCCCTTACATCCCCAAAGTATCACAACAGTTTATAAAGACTTTAGCTGGTGAATTTAAAGTCGGCTTCCGCACTCCTCCTAATACTAACAGACTGATTAATAATTCGAAGGACAGAGACCCCAGGTCGTATACAACATTTCATGCCCTCAGGCTGTATGCAGTGACACATACTACGGGGAAACCAAGGTCACTGTCCATAATAGAGCTGCTCAACACATGTATACAAGAGCAAAAAAGAATAATGATAACGTCTCAATATTTTTTGAACATGAGAAGCAGGCCGGTCATGTGTTCGAACCCTGCAATCCCAAGATAGTGTGCTCCGAAGCCAACGATTGTAAAAGAAAGATCAAGGAGGTGTATTTTATTATCAATGATAACAATGCCATCAATAGACGTGACACGTGTTTTGCTATTTCAAGAAAATGGACAAATTAATTTGCATATGCATTTGCATACATTATTATTTAGTATCATTACAGCAATGGTTTATAACCAATTTTGACCATGAATATGAGGGAAAACCTCGAAAGTACTAGGCCTAGATTAATTTAATTTAATTGTTTTTGTTTCGACCGACAGCCTCTTCTTCAGCGGGTTAAATCGCTTATATATGGTATTTTTACTTATGTTAATTTTATAAGGTTTAGTATTAAACTTATTCAATATATTTAGAATTTGTCTTCCATCGTAGCCTTCATTTATAAGTTCATGAGTTCAGCTCTGATAAATTTAGAAATATTAAAATATATGCTCGGTATGTCAATAATGTTTTTGTTTGTGGTCTTGAAAATATTACTGAAACACTTTTTCATAAATTAAACAATTGAAACAATTGAAATTGGATTACCAGTAAAGAATAAAATAGAAAGACAAAATTTTTAGATTTGCAAATGCCAAAGGAAAATGATTGTTTAAACTAAAAATTACTTGCCAAACCTATCCAAGAAAGGTGTACCAATAATACATAAAATGGCTAGCTTTAAATCTTTTTAAAATCATAATGAAAAATTATGTACTTGTAAAAGTGATAAAATCCAAAATATCAAATTATTGGTGATTATTGCTAATTTTCTTAGCCTTTTTTCAAGTCAATTATATATGCATCACATATTAAAAAAAGATTAATCTGCTAAAAAAAAAATAAAATAAATGTTGTTACAGAAATATAATAATTTGTAGATTTAAGCTACAGTTGTTTCTATTACTAAATTGTAATTCTCATCAAAAAGACTATATAGTCTTCTAGTGGGCATATTGTGTGTTTGTATATATATACTGCATATATTTAATCAGTCTATTATCCACTTAATGTGCTACAATCTAAAGATTCACTTCTATTTCAGTGTTATTAATTCCTGTTACTATATTCTTTTAATATAAGTATTTTTTTATTTTTTCATTATTAATAAGCACTAACATTTAGTATTTTTTTCCTTCCTATATTTCAGTCTATTTACAGATAGGTTCTTTTTGAGATGTTTTTATATATACATAGAATAATACATATAAATTTACAGGCAAAACTCTCTATACGTATTGCCACTCAGTGCAAGCCAGAGTAATCAATGGATGCCAGATTACTCTGGCTTGCACTAAGTGGCAATACGTATAGAGAGATTTGCCTGTTTTAATAACAGTTATGAGCAAGCATAAGAAGTGGTGATCATGTGATACAAATTTACAATGACTTGGCTATTTTCTCCATCTGCATACACATATATAATCTATGAAATAAAATAAAACAAGGTGATATAAAACATCACAAATTATCTTTCATATATATATAATATTTGTTCTTCAAACAAAAGTTTTACTAATTTAAATATTACCTGAATGTGTAATGCCGATCCATATTCTACAAATGGTTTAATAATAAATTCTGTTGGCTTCCAGACATTTCCATGAAATATTTGCACTTCTTTAATCTCTAACATGTGAATATCTAGAACCACTACGGAAGAGAAAAAAAAGTAATTAAAATAAAAGTATGAAATATATGCTCAATTTTTAATTCTAAAACAAATTATTGTCAGACTTATCGATTTTAGAAAGCCTAGAGATGAATTTGGGAACATATCAGTTATAAAAATGGCAATTAAAACAATAATGTAA
The DNA here is from genome assembly GCA_028023455.1 of Epiperipatus broadwayi. NCBI lineage: Eukaryota > Metazoa > Onychophora > Udeonychophora > Euonychophora > Peripatidae > Epiperipatus > Epiperipatus broadwayi. The sequence goes on from JAQFVV010006198.1 coordinate 22,539,509, forward strand.
TTTACTAATTAATATATTTAAAAAATGACTTCACAAAAAGAGCAAGTATCACAAAAAAAAAAGATCTCATTCACTCAAGTTACGATAATGAAAGAATAAAAATGATCAACTCTAAAACTTCAGAATCTTTTAAGCAAAAAAAAAAAAAAAAAACTACCCAGAAAATCTTAATAATTTTGATTAGTTAGTCATTAGATTAGAGATTATACACTTAATAAATATTTCTGAAGTATAATTTTCACTACACCATTCTCATGAAAGGTAGCGACTGTTTTTTATATGCTTTTAACATCTTGTGAAGAGATGTACTCATAAATATATGACCAAAGACATGTGAAAAAGATGTTGATCTCCAAGATGCACATTTCATGTTGAACAAGCACTCATCAGTTGGCCCAGATCACAATCTCTTACACATATTTTTATCATTGTTAACTATATATAGATAGCCAATTAATACAGTTTAATTGATGTGTTAAACTTAAGCCCTCGTAACTTTAAAACAAACAACTTAATGTAAATATATTAATAATTTTTATTAGTCATTCATTAGATTTAAGATTATCCACTACATCCCTCACATAAAGTAGGGAATAGTTTTTATTCACATTTAACATCTCTCCACGAGAAGTTAAAAGTGGAAAGAAATTCCCAACTTATGTGAGAATGTTGTAACAAAAAATACACTATAGAAATATTACACAGAAAATATATTGAAGTCTGAAGTCAAATACTAATTAGATCTGTATTTTATCTGGATAATTAGAAATTAATTATAAATAACAAGAATTTAGAAATAAAAAAACTAAGAAATTGTTAAGAATAATTCCACCCAAATGGTTGATACTCATATTTTCTGAAAATTCAGAATGTACCTATTTACTTATATCCTAATAAGAGAGAAAAACCATTAACACTCATATTTTTTTCTCTTCTCAACTTAATAATTTAAAACTTAGAAAAATAAAATAATGCAAATGAAAGTCTGCTAATATAATCCAAAGAGTTTATTGTGCAATTCAAAAACAGACATTAATTGTTCCACACAATCATATTTTTAAACACCAAAAATTTTCTTCAAAGTTAAATAACTTCTCCTTTGTCAATTTAAATCCATATTGGTAGCATTCTATAGCTATGCTTGGAGTCTGCACATATTGATTTTCTCCATCATACATTAAAAAAATACACACATACTGGGTAATTATGGTAAAACAAAAACAACCATCACAAAATAGAGCATCGCAACACATATATATATATATCTATAGAAGAGCACTCAACAATAAAGAGACCACATCGGCATTTTTAGAACATGAGAAAACCACTGGTAACAGATTTAAACCCACCAACTCCAGAATAGTATGTAGAAAAAAAAAACGACCATAGGCGTAAAATTTAAGAGGTCTACTTTATAAATAACGATACTAATTCTATAAATAGGAAGGATACCCATTTCACCATTTCAAAAAGATGGACAAATTAATCAAAACAGAAGAAAATGCTATGACCTAATGAACAGCAAACTAATTTGCATAAATTACAATACTCCTCCTCATTTCCATTGACTGCACTCAGTTATGAATATGAAGTCTAAGAACTTCGAAAGTGCTTAGCGTATATAAACAAAATTAAACTTCTCTAACAAGCATGCTAGCACAGAATTATTAGTATAATCCCTTTATATAGAATATCTTGAAGCAACAGATAAAGTCTGATGACTTTCCGCAAAAGGTATTTAAGCAATTGAATATGAGTCAGTTAAAAACTGCATGAGTAAAAAATCCAAAATTAAGAAATTCAATCATCAATCAAACTTATTATGGGTCAAATAATCTGAAACCATAATCCTTTTCAACATTTTTGTATAAAACCATGAAATTGGTATTATAAATGATCCATGCAGTTAACAGAATTGTCAAAGTCTTTGAATGAATTAACTGAATAATTTGCAATGGAATCTGTAAATAAAAATTATGCCATTTGATGACTGTCATATATATATATAAATAAACAAAATATGTAAGAGTCTGCAATTCATATAGATTGATAAAACACATGACTAATATTATACAATATAAACAAAAGATCGTACAAGATATACCCCCTAATAAGCTCAATTTTTACAATAAAAACTCTAGTTAGGGATACCAGACATTTTGTCAAAAAAAAGTTATTCCATATTTTGTACAATAACTCCAATATGGAAGCAAGTCTCATGTTGATCAAGATGAAAATATACGTTATAAATTTTCATAAAAATAAATCAATATAAATTTAATATTATTCGTAAAAAAAATCTTTCTTTCCCATACAAGAAGCTTTTCCACAATTAACTACTACCCAATACATGTATAACATTCATTCCAAAAAAAAAAAAGAATCGTTTATTAGCAACTGTTACTTAAAGTCTCCGATCTGCTTTCTCTCAGGATCAATCTTATTCAACAGCTTTCTCTGATGATAAACATGTCATCATCATCGTTATTGTTATTATCAATCTACTGCAGGATGAAGGTCTCTCCAAGTTCAATGCATCTTCTCCAATCTCTAGACTCTCTTCTCTACATTACCCTTGCATACTTTATTATTTCATCAATCCATCTCACATGTGGTCTCTTTCTGGGTCTTTTAATCCAGTGTAAGATTTCCAATTGTCCATCTATTGTCATAAACATATAAAAAGATTTACATATTGAATATCCATAATGTCATCTTGAATTCTTTAGTTTTTTTCACATTATTGAGCTTTTTTAGATTAAAAAAACATTTCATATTATGCGATTCCTACATCATTAAAGCACCAATATTAAATAGCAGTAACTAACAATTGTAATACCTATTGAATATATATTTACAATTCACTTTATATCGACAAATTTAGTTATTATTTTTTATGATATCTTTTTAAGGTGATGTTAATAAGAACTTTTTAAAAACTAATGAATTTCTTCCTCTTTATGCTCTTTTGTGATAATTTTTTTAACTTTCCAATAACAATAATGTAAACCATATAACTCAAACAAAGTCTCCAAGAATTCAATTCTCCAAAAATCAAAATAAACAAAACTTTATTAGCAGAAGTGAAAATAGAGGTAGGTGCTAGATAAGATTACTATTTTATGTTCTGGTGAAATTTTAATCTTAAACTGATGAGATTAACAAATATTACAGAAAAACTATCAAATGAAATTGAATAAATACCTTAAATAACAGTCATGATTATAAACTATACCAATAACAATTCCACCTAATTATAAATAATGAAGGTTTTGAGGCAATAATTAAATTTTAATACTTGAATTCCATCATAGTCAATGTGATTAGAAAATAAAAAAAAGTTTTAAAAAATGTAATAAGAATAACAATGACAAAACTGTTTAAAATATGGAGACTCAAATATTCCAAAAGCCACCAATTAAAAGTGAATTGTCTTATTTTTTCAATTGCCATTTGTGGTGATAAAACATGGACTCTCAACAAGTTAGATGGGAAAAAGATGGATATATTTAACCATATTGCACTATTGAAGAATGTTTCTAATTCTTATACTATTTTAAAGATTTTAAAAGTCAACAAAACTCCAAAAAATGAATAGCATATTTCAGATATATGGCGAAAAAAAAACAATACTATAGAAAAACTTGATATTGAAGGAAAAGTAGGTTACCATTCTACTGGTCACTTTCCAATGTGATGGATAAAAAAATTAGCAAATCAATGATGATATGATTATTGTCTAATGTGATGAACAGATCAAAGGACAAGTTATTGAACATGAATTCACTAAAATGTTGAGTATGGTCTGAAATTGTAAAGTATGGAGAAGGACAACGGAATTCTTCACGTGATGTCATTATACCTGGTTGAGGTTTCATATTGAGATGACAAAATAATACAGAAAGTTATTTTAGCAAATTAGTGATTAATGTTTGTTTGTTACTATTTTAGGAAAAAATAAACTGCGCATTTTTTCCTACAGCTCAAAATGATAAATTAAGGAAAAAGAAATCAAGTCCATCAGACATTAATTTATTTACTATTAAATATTTATTTTTATAAATTTCATTTTAAAAATACGTGTACTAATTAAGGTAAAATTAAATAAAAAATGTTATGCCAAAATAAATCTGACAGTCATGGGCATATGAAAAGTCCAGTAATTTTATTAGGATTATGCATGTTGAATAAATTATATATGCCATATTTTGCGCCTGAAAATAATCGTTGGATTACAATTAAAATATTGTCATGTTTCAATTACCAATCAAATGATTAATTGCTTTGGGGATCATAAGTTCATTTGAACAAATGAAGAGATGCAAATAAATCCAGAAACTTTTTAATTCTCATGCTTGAATTAAATCACAACGAACAGTTTTCAATTAATTTGCTATTACTACTTGAGGTGAATTTAAGACATAATAACTAGATCTAAATGTCAACCAGAAAGGAATTTTTGTACAATGATGCAGTGATGTAATATAATATTACTAACTAAAAATTATTGTAATTATTTTGATATATATTGATGACTAATTGATTATGTCTATAAACACTAAAACAACTATTGCCAAAAATTCAAAGTGCATTTAATCTTCAGTACCATTAAATAGACTCAATTAAATGCAAATCTGTTATCTGCAACTATTACCTGCTATCCATTTTCTACAATTTCTTTTCTTAAAATTGCGATATAAAAAAGTTAATTTTGTTCAGCTAAGAGAAGGATGCCAAAGAATGTCATTATCTCTCTCTGAAATACTTTCTGATCTAGTAAAATTCAACTTTTTTTCTGTGAACTGTTTGGTAACCAAAATCAGGTCATCTATTGAATTAAATAACTGATTAAAATGCAATATACAGTACTTAAAAAATACAAGAATCAGTATATCAGTAAAAATATAGTACTGTATTTAAAAAAAGTGAAAACTGGATTCATCTGTAAAATGTCCGAAATATTAATAACCATTTAAGGTACATAAGTCAAAAAATAGAAAAATATTTGGTAACAATTTTATTTACTAAAGTTTAATCTACAGAGGCAAAACTCTCCATACAGTAGTGCCACCCAGTGCAAGTCAGAGTAATCAGTGGACGCCTGTTTTAACAGTTCGTGTAAGAATAGAAAATGTTTGCTCATGTGATGTTTAGTGGTTTTATAAGATTGATGGCTAAATTGAAGATGTTGACTTCAAAAACAAATATAGTAAGCATAATAATTCACCATTTTACAAGTAATTAATATTTGGTACTTGTAGATATTAGTAGTAAATTGCCAAAATGCAGCTTATGGATGTTTAACAAGAATGGAAAATTGTTCAGAAATTTCACTTGTAGACTAATTTTTTATTATGATTTTTGATACCAATATGGTGTTTTAAGGACAAAGCAATATTTTATAGATATCAAAACTAATTACTTAGCATAGCAACTAAACTTAAAGGTTAATAAATTCTAAGAAAAATCTCATGTGCTTTTAACGCATTTTCACTGGTGTTAATCTTCTTTAAGTGGCTGGAGTATTGAAGCTAATTTCCAAAGCTGCTTTACATTATACCATTTGAATTCATTACTTCTTGGACAATAACTCTAAATGTAAAATCAGCTATATTTTTTAATTCTGACATTTCTTTCTTAGTAAGTAATATTTTCTTAGTTTATTGCAACATGTTTAAATTAAGTTTGGTTCACACTTTACATTTTAAAAATGTATTTGTATAGGATTTATTATTCATTCATGTGATAGTCCATACTTATTTTGAGTTATAACTAACAATTTGGATTTTGTGTTTTTATGTATTAAATAGAAATATCATGAAATAATTAGCTTTGTGTTTGCTCACTAGTTGTAATATTTTTATACGTTTTAGTTTTAAAATAATGTTTATTGATCGGAAAATGATTTACATCAAATAATATGTTACATTAAATTATAAAAGGCAAAGGTCGAGTGTTTGCTCACTAGTTGTAATATTTTTATACGTTTTAGTTTTAAAATAATGTTTATTAATCGGAAAATGATTTACATCAAAAAATATGTTACATTAAATTATAAAAGGCAAAGGTTTAGATCTGGTAATTTTTCTTTTGTTCCAAAATTGGTTCAATACTTAATTTAAGAAGAATAATAAAAAACTTAAGATAATTAAAATATATGATGAAAAATACAACAGTATTGTATGAGGACTAGTATTTATCAACTAACCACTAAACATCACACGATCACCATTTCTTATGCTTGCTCATAACTGTTATTAAAACATGCAAAACTCTCCATACAGTAGTGCCACTCAGTGCAAGCCAGAGTAATCAATGGATGTCAGAAAGCCTGTGCATAAAATCCCTATCTAGTGCCTACTCATCTAACATCCCCAGACTAGTTTCTGGCATTTACTCTAGGGATGTTGGATGAGTAGACACTAGATAGGAATTTTATGCACAGGCTTTCTGGCATCCATTGATTATTCTGGCTTGCACTGAGTGACACTACTGTATGGAGAGTTTTGCCTGTTTTAATTTATCAACTAAAAGAATTATAAAGTTTTTATAGCAATTTAAAAAAAAAAAAACATATACTCAAATACAAATGTGAGGGAACTAGCAATCTCCAAAGAGCCACATAATTGTTTTTAAGAGATGAGTGCTTTTGTAATTTTAGTTTTCCTTTTATTGAGGAACAGAAACTTATATTTCCTCAATGATAGAATGTAAACAAAGTGACACCTTAGAAACCAAAGATAATGATTAGGAAGGCAGTGATTGTAATAAGGAAAAAAAAAAAAGCTTCAGTGAATGTTCTTTATTAATGATGTTGAAAAGTGCATTGAAAATCTAGTTAATGAGCAGATTATAATAGCTCTAAAAAAAGGTAATGAAATGAGAAATATGATTCCTTATTCACAATTACAATGTGTGTAAACAGCATTAAAATTTACAATGGTAATTCTCTTGGAGATTAAAAAAAAAAGGAAATTATTAGACTGATTTTAATCAGAAAGTCTAACTATGCCAAAACCTGAATTTATGAATGATCTATCTGTTGGTCAATGATAGCAAGGAAGGGAGATTTATACACACCTCCATTAATCATGTTATATGAATTGCAATATTTGATTTTTATGAGAGTAGGGATTGAACTGAATGGGAAAAATTGGAGACATGATCCAATATACTTTTAATAAATTTGTTCTTAGTGATAAGAATGTAGGTTTGGATGCTAAGACTCAATAACTTGACATTTTTCAAAATAATTCTAACATTGATGGAAATTGCTTTCTTATTCTATAGCAAATTTGTGCAGACGATTTTTTAATATATGAACTAAACAGTGACTTTAAGCATAAGAGAATAAAAAATTGATTTTTGAAAAATATACTAATAAATGTATATTTTGAAGAGGTATCTTTAAATAATATCTTTACTTGAATCTTGAAAATTGTTTTGATTTTAGAGATTTCACTCCATTTATAAGCTTTTTGATTTCCATTTTAAGAGTTTTTACCCTTATTTTGGATGCTGCTATATAAGCATTGCATATTTTGTTATTTTTAGTAAAATTCTGTTTCTCGCTAATGTAGTGAACAATTTTTTAACCAACTTGAATCATTAGATGCAGGTCAAAAATACTGCAATTACATATTAAGACTACTGAAATGGTAGAAGTTTTCAAAATCATTAGGATTTCCTACTGTATAAAACTTCATTTGCATTCTGAAATCACTGAATAAATAGTAAGTACGGTTATACTCAATTAGTACTTCTAATAATTAATTCTGCTGTAACAAAATGTAGCTCTCCCATATTCTTATGCGTTAGACCATACTGGTCATACAATCTGGTCAATTATTTAAAAGTTTTATTCTAGCAAATCCTGAATGACCCTTGAGCATTGGCTGCCTGCGATGAGAATGCTAATGCAATCTCCATGCATACTATATTCATTATTCAATGAAAGTTCTTGGAGCATATATAAGCAATGTAGAATAATTATTTATAGACAAAGTTTTCTTTTAATCCCATTCATACTTTACTTAGATTCATAGTGGTGAGTTTGTAAATAGCAAATTTCCATCATTAATAAAAAAGTTCTCTTGAGATAAGCTTGGGCAGCTTTTATACAATTTAAAACTATTTCAAACTACTTTTGGATGACCGATGAAGCATACGGAGTTTTTCTTTACTCTTAAATCTAGTAGATAAAAAGTATTTTCTTTTTTTTTTACTTGAACAATTGTCTTCTTATAGCATTGATCTTTGTTATACTCTTCAACTATAAGTAAATAAATGGACGCTGTACATTCTATCAAATATGATTAATCAGCAATTTATATTTATCTGAAGTGGAATGTGAAATCATAAGCAAGTTTCGAAAGCGATAAGCTTAATTTAAAAGAGGTAAATTCGTCCAACTGCTAGAAAGTCAAATTTGTATTTATCTAATCATTGTGGGTTATTATTTGTTTTCTGATGTTGTATGCGGGAAAACTGACTTTTGGCGGCCACAACTTCAGTGAGATTTATTAGATATAAATAATTATTTTACATTTTAAAGGAAGCAAAAAAAAAAAAAAAAACAATAATTCTATATCTGCTTGACAGCTGAAATGATTTGTTTATACATTTTAATGTCATTTAATAGATGATTTTAGTATATAATTCCCAGTTACAATTTTTAAATCTTTTAGTACTACTGTATATTTCAAAGAAATCAGCTCTTTGTAATAATTATAAACAATTTTAAATTTCCATAGAAAGTGATTAAATCATGTCAATAATTATAAACAATTTAAAATTTACGACCAATCTTAAATTTACATAGAAAATGGTTAAATCATTTCAATATTAATTTAGCTAATATTAATTCTCTATGTTTCTATTAGAAAGATTTTTTGAAATGGATTATTGAAAGATCGTTTTACTTTTTATCTATTGTAAAATATATTTGTCAAGTGAATAATTTACAGTTTCTCGTAAAAAAAAAACATGTCAAACTTATGATATATGCGTGAAACATTTTGCATTCCAATATCGAAGTAAAATGTACATATGGGTAAAACTAAACATACACACAAACATACATAAACACAAACCAGATTACCTTCAGCAGCCGGTTTCAAAATAGTAAAATCAAGAATCTCGGTTCCTAGAATGCATTTGGATTGAAATTGTACATCTAGATCAAGGTATAAATGACGAATTTTAAAATTTCTAAAATTGGAAATACTAGCAGGATCAACTGCTTTATCAGAATATAATGTTAATTCCATGATATATTTTTTAAACCTCTGCTCCTAATATAATATATATTTTTTAAATGACAATTTTATTTGAAAGAAGACCTATGGACTTCCGCGTTTTAGTCATATTATGCTGGTGATCAAACGTTAACTTCTTTAAATCGGTGACAAAAAAATGTATCAATTATTTTTCATGTGTCGGATTTTTTCAGTATATAACAAAGTAATCCACTAAATGGTAAAAAAGTTGATAATTTGTTTCGTAATATTACTAAAAATTTAAATAAAATCATAATCCCTTTTGAATTGGCCTGATAGAAATTTGCAGTCAGTGTTATATTTTTAAGGCCTAACGTAAATTTAAAAAACCCGTTGAATTACGTTTAACTTGTTTATAAGATTGTCACTGTCAGTGAAGCTCAGCAAATAAAATAATTGCTAATAATCAAATATAAAATAATGATTTGCGAACTTCATTAGTAGATTTTTTTTTATGAAAAAGTATGTGACAGTATTTTATATATTACTAGAATACAATCTCGATTTTAATTTAAGAATAAAACTAAAGATGGCAGTAGTAAAAAAAAAAAAGTTAGAGAAAACAAAGCGGCTATCAGGTTTCTCTGTGTATAATTGCTGGGGAGATTCCTGACTCCGTTTAAGAAATCACAATACATCACATCACAGAAAATTACGGTATTTATGAATAAGGTCAGTATTGCAAGATCATACCAGGGTTGTCAAACTTCATGTCTGTAAGAGACATGTTAATATTGAGATATAGTCTATAGCCGCACTTAAATTTTTACGGTAATTGCTTGCTTCGTTAATAAATTATATACCAAATTTTAATGTTTTTTTCTGATTATTAAAAACATGAAAATTTGGCATATACTTTGTTAACGAAGCAAGCAATAAGTCAGTAAGGTAATCAGTTGAGGCCGATGTTTTGATTTTCAACGTTAATTGTTGATATACTGATTTATAAGAATACATCACCCCAAAAATTCGCATTAGCTTACAAGCAGCTTCTTTTAAATAAAGACATTTATAAGATGTGATATGTTGGACTATTTCCATCATTTATGAGTGAATGTTGAATGTATAGAAAATTTTAAACATTATTGAAACTTTCCAAATACAAACAACTTGTTAGTAATAACACACAAATAGATAATACAGGTTAGTAATTACACAATGTTTCGAGTAGTGTTATTCTCCACTCTTTTTCAGGTATTGCTGGCCTATATGCACAGTGACAATATTCACTTAGAAGTTGAACTCACACCTTTAGATTCTTGTATATCGAATTTAAGGCAAATGCTCTACCAACTGAGCTATTCCGTCAACATTCACACATAAATGATGGAAATAGTCCAACATATCACATCTTATACCATCATTACAAACCTACAGACAAAAGACATTTATAATTGTAATCTTTTTCTGAATATAAATTAAGAATAATTATCTGTATAGTTTGAATAAGACAATGAAGATTGGTGTTCAAAAGTCAAATTAGAGGACATTTGAATTAAAATTATATAAAGAATAAAAATATTGCTTGATGAAGTCCAAATGAAAACTGAACTGATTTAAATTCGAAGTTGACATCGTAAACAATTATTATAAAATTGCCATTACAAAAGAATAAAGCATAACGATTTCAGAATAAAATATAAATATAGCATATTTAAATATATCAAGCAGGTCGTGAGCCGCAGTTTGGCCAAGCAGGGTATCTTCGATTGGATAATTGGAAAAAATGTTTATTAAAATCTAAGGCAAGAAGGAATGTTATAATGCAACTAAAAAATTTAGTACATTTCATTGTAATTCTATAAAAATTGAACATACTAATGGCATTTAATAATGATAAATAATGGGATAGAAAAATAATAAAACAGAAAAAATTGTTATTAAACTACTAAATATCACATGATCACAATTCTTTATGCTTACACAAGCTATTTAAACCTTCTTGCACCCATTGATTACTCTGGCATGCACTGAGTGGCACTACTATATGGGAGTTTTGCCTCTGAAAAAAAAATGTTATTACAATTATGTTTTGTTTCAAAATGAGGTAATTGATTTAATTCAACAAGATTTATTAATATTGCATTAATAAAAATATCTACAGCCTTCTTTGCTTTATGGTAGTATATTTAGCTTGCACACAATTACTTAATTTTTTACTGTTATTAACACAGTCTCCCATACAAGTTTATTGTATATATTTATCTGCTCAGAAATTTGAGAGATGAGAAAAGGTCATAATCTTTATATCTAGCGGAATATGTAGCCAGTGCACAAATAGCTATGGAATTAAATCTCAATAGCCAATCAGATTGGAACCATAGTGATGGGAAATAACTTATTGTTCTTTGAAATCCATTCAGGATCTTTTATGTAATGATTTATTGTTTACAAAATGCACTATCCTTCATCAGTTTTTTTGTTTCATGGTCTATGATAGTTTTGTAAATGCTTGGGTCATCTCATTTTGCAGATTCTCTTGATTTGTAATATTCATTATATGATATTATTGATGTTTATCAGATTTTACAAAGGTTGTAGACACTAGATTCCCTGAATTTGCTATCTATATTCATAGCTTTTGTAGTCATAGACTTTAGATTCAGTACTGTTGGGAATTTCTTGGCTTTGTAATGATTAGAAGTCTATGGTCATTGATTCTGGTTTCATTGTTGTTAGGATCTCTTTCTCTGTGGTGATCTGTTGTTTGTCATCATAGGCTTTGGATTCAATACTGTTAAATATGGCTGGTTGACATCCATTTGTCTGTTGTCATACATTCTGGATTTACTATTGCTAGAATTTCTTGGCTCATTGATGCTCATTTATTTATGATTGTTAACAGAATTCTACTTTCAGATATATAAGTTCAATAAGTTTTTTCCATTTTCGGATTAGCTGTCCTGCAATTTCTATAATAATCATGTAATTTCTAATTAAATTTTTTAAAATAATAGTGACCATTTTCTCTTCTACCTAGAACTCTATTCCCCAATTATTTATATGGTACTGCTTATACTTATCATTCTCAATAGCAAATCAGTTTCATTCTAAATTTGCATTCCATTATCAGTTTTACTAGTGATTTTATCTGGATGGAGATAAACTTAAAGTAATGAACTAAAATTCCACATACTATTATTGTATTCCAACTTCCACTTCTATTGGATTGTATTTTTTGTATTTTGCACTATCTATTCTGTCAGATCATTGATCTTTGAATAAAATTAATGTGAGAATGAGCACAGGTTTTGATATATAAAACTGCCTAAAATATGGAGGTTAGTCTCATTTACTATAGAGGTCTGTGTGAGAAAATGTTCACACATTTATAACCTTCAGCCATTTAGATAAGATCACTATTGATAATTACTTTCTTCTCCAGGGAGTTGTATAGTCATATATGCAAGACCAGGGTATTCCAGCCAAGTCGTGACAAAGATTTTTTATATTATTTTTGGCATAAACTGATATTACTATCATTTTTATTGCTCTATGTAGTATGCCATATCCAAATGACACTAGGAAAGATCTTTGATATTTATGTTTCCTCAATAGGCATAACTATTGAGGGCACCAAATGATGCAGGTATTTAGTTATATCTAATCACACTGGTCATCCTCAATAGGTTGATTATTAATGTAAAGGTTATTAGGATAACAGGAGAAATTGATCTTTTTTTTATATTTTAGCTCAAAATTACAATCAAATAATAACTTAAAACAATGTACTATTGTGAGTAAAATCTACTGTAACACATCTCTGTTGATCCCTAGAATCTCCAATAATGGCTATAATTATTATTAATAATAGTGAACTTTTATCTATATATAAATTCATGAAACGTTTATGCCTGATGCTGATAAGGATCTTTTTGTCTACTTGAGTACAATTATGCTCAATATTGGTCAATTGATGTTTTTGATGAAAAGACATGATTTCTCTGAACCATTTTTATCATGCCCTATGGATATATATCAAGTTATAATTAAATTTGATCAATTTCATAGTATTCAAAGTATGAAATCTGAGCTAGAGGACTTTTTAATTTTGTGACGCTTAGTCCGTTCCCTATTCTATTTCTAATTTGCTCATTATGATAGTAAACTGTAATTTTAGTTTCATTTCTATTAGGGATGAAATTTTCACAATAGTTTACTAATATATTTAAAGATCAGCCTTTCAAGCTATTGTGCATGCACTTTTATGAGTGTTAATAATAAATGAATACTTTCATTCCCAACACGAGATATAGGATTTATGAAAGAATAAAATGAATCCACTTATTCTTTCCAACCCAAATGTTTATATATGGGCAAATCTTAAGTACTGGAAATGTTGGGAATGAAAGTATTCATTTATTATTAACACTCGTAACAAGCGCATGCACAATAGCTTGAAAGGCTGATCTTTAAATGTATTACAATTATAAACATAGCGCTATATAAAATAAATGCTTATTTATATATGTTCAAGTTTCATTTGAGAGTCACGTTTAAATAAATTCCATAATTTCGTTGACGTCATTCATTCAGATATTGTAAACAGTAATTTGAAGTGAGTGGTTTATCCTCACGCTTTCATTTCCAGTACTTAATGCCCATATATAAGCATTTGTGTTGGAAAGAATAAGTGGATTCATTTTATTCTTTCATAAATACTATATCTTGTGTTGGGAATGAAAGTATTCATTTATTATTAACACTCGTAAAAAGCGCATGCACAATAGCTTGAAAGGCTGATCTTTAAATGTATTACAATAGTTTAATAAGTGCAAGGAAGCCTAGAGTTCTTTTATGTTCATGGGCATTATGCTCTTTATTTTATTTTTAGTAGATGAATCCTATAACATTTACTTTACAACCAAGTAATTTTATTTCATTAGTTTCAAAGTTGTTTTTCTCTTGACTTATGGAACTTTTAAAAAGTATTTCAAGCATTTTTTGCAGATCATTCAACGATCATGCTACAATGAATAAATTGACACAGTAAGACTCAGAATGAATATCCACCAATTTAATTCATATTGCTCTGATGTATGGTAAGGGCCACAGACATTCTAGATTTCAAATGACCATTTGTCTGACTCAAAATCTACAAGAATTTGGAGCTATGCATTTTTAGATTTATTTTAATGAAAAATGTATTTTCTATCAGCAATATCATTACTCAATCAACAGAGGCAGGTAATTATTATTTGAAAAAAATCTTATTTAGATGCTTATATAGTCTTCATAAAATCCTGAATGACCTTAATAGTTGGAATGAAGGAAATGGCTCATAATGACTGATTGACTCTATTATTTCTTCTTTTTGGAAACAATTCAAAGCAAATAGGAGTAATTTGTTCTTGCAACTGATTGATTGAAATTAACTCCTCAAAGCAGTTCCTATTTATGAAGTTCATGAGCTTAAAATATTTTGTAACTTTTTTTTTCCATTACCCTTTACATTTTTCTCCCAAATAGCAGCACTTTGTTGCCTCAGAAGTCCATTATATATTTAGAACTGCTTTTGATATAGCACTTTCCTTTTATATTTATCAGTTTCCCCCTTTTTTTATTTTTCAATCACCATTATTTTTGGAAATTATAGAGATTGTTGAACTTGGATTGAGTTTCATTCTATGACATTCATTGACTTTAATTTTCATAATTTCTGTTCTTGTTTTTTTTCCAACTCTTTATTTTATGCTTAAACTTACCACTGTTATTATATCCACCTTCTGTCTAACTGACACGGAATGAAAGTATATATTTTAATGTATGATAGTTTCTGCATATTTTATCTTTATAATGATATATTCCCAAGACAATCACCTGCCATTTTTATTGTAAGTTTCCTCTTGTATTTTTGAACAACTGTTATTTCCATATGAGTTGCTGAAGTGGAGCTAGATTCAAATGTGGTTTCTAAATTTAGACTGTTTCAAATATGATTATTTAATTATCCACAGGTTGTGACCTTTAGCATAAACCATTATTTCAGTGTTTTCCCAAACAAAAACATCAAATTGGCCATTTTTCATAATTTTGTATTGTTTTTAAAATTATATGGATTCTTTGATTGAATTTATAATGCAGTGGTGTCGTTTCTGCTTTTAGACATAAATATGTTATTAAAATCTGTGGCTTTTCAAATGATGGGCATTGGAATGGTCAGTTTAGCTTTTGGATTTTTAAGAATCAGTGACTTTTTAAAAAAACCTGGGTTGGAAATTTACATCAAATTTCTCACAAGAAGCCACTTTAATCTATTTTTATTGTAATAATGTCTGTGGATTAATTCCCATTTATGAAAAATTTTAACTTATCAAAAATTTAGTGTTGATTAAGCATTACTTCCTCTAAAAAAAACTACCCTCATCACGAGTGTTTCACTCTAAAATGACAAGAATAGTTTAATTCAACAGTATATATTAATCTAAATTTAAATAATATCTATAACTATTCAGACATTAAGTTTGTCATATGGTGAATAATTAAGTTTGTATTTAGTTTATACAAATTTATGTACTTCTCTAGGAATATATATATATATATTGGAAAGTATAAAAACATTTCTTAGATTGAGATTGGTCAGTAGAGAGAGTGCTAAGTTGATATGTAAATCATGTGATATATTAAATTAACATATCAAGAAGGTTCAATTTGGAACAAAAGTCGATTAGATGAAAATAAATAAAACAGGCAAAACTCGTTATATGTATTGGTGATCATGTGATGTTTATTGGATGAAAATAAATAATGATTAAAATATATAGTTGTCTATTAAATTGATGATGTTTAGATATTTAATTCAGTAAGAATATATATATATATGCTAGCCACATAAGATTAGCATATATATTTATTTGGACTGCATCTTGAGAGATAGAAGAGCAGACTAAGGCTGTTGCCCTTATAAACAGTGCAAAAATCACACTCAAACTAATCTCCTATTGGTTAATCAGGTTAAATAATAGTAACCAGAAAGAATCTCATCCAGGATCTTTTATATACCAACTTGATGTTTATAACAATGCCCTACAGTAATTTTTTAAAAATTGCTAAAAAAATTTAACAAAGATAGTATTAAAGCTTAAGATATTTATGATAAAAGGTGATGCAATTATAAATATTGAGATGTTGGAATAAAATTAGTTAAAGGGATTGTACTGTTAGGATAATCCTAGGGTTCAAAGTTCCCCTTCATCTTTGCTGCTTTCATAGGACCATCCCAGCATTTGATTATTTTTTCAAAAATTATCATTTGGTATAATTTGTGTGGCCTAATAAATAACTTTATATATTAAGTTTAGATAAATTTTCTCCAATATTCTAATCAAGCCAATAATAATAACTTGATAGAGAAATTTGAATGAACAAAAAATTTCTATTCAAATTATGAAACAATAGATTTTTCACAATGCTTAATAATACCCTTATGACATTTCCTTTTGATGTTCCTAATGCCACTAATCTGATTACAAACTCTGACCAGGGCCAAATATGTATGGATATTGTGCCCAAAACAAAGGCGACTCAGAATGGGTGGGGGATCACCATGATAATTAATAAAATTTATACGTAAATGAAAATGTTTAGATTTATCATCACTCCATTGTTAGAAATATGTTCTGATTGTAAGTATTTTTTATTTGATTATGAGAAAGTTCCTTTTTCACTTAGTCTTGAGGCAGTTGCTCGAAATATTTTACATTTTATACACTGTTCTACTGAGTTAAACTGAACAGTCCACATCAAGTATTTTAGAACAGAGCAATTCAGAAGTTACACTAGTATGATGAAAACTATTGTAATAATTTCATTATTTAAATATTCTAATTTGTATAAAAAATGACATATTATTATTAATAATTTATTTCAAAATAAACTTATTTAAAAAATATTGTCTAATAATTAAGATAATTCTGCAATATGTTGAACAGCAGTTGTTTAGTAATTAATTGTATTTATCACATATTTTATAGATATCACTGTAGTAGTATAGTGGAGTGATATAGTATTATATTATACAGTATAGGATCCTGGAGTTAATTTCAATGATTTATCATTTTTTTAAATACCAATGTTTTTTTTTCATTTTACTACACCTGCTTATTCTTAGATTCCAACTGTCATGTAGGTTGTTATGCAGCATAAAACACATAATTAAACCATATTATCCAAAAAAATGTTTTTGATTGTGGGTAGTTCAAATTCAAGAAAACAAAAATAGTAAAAACCCGTAATTTTTAAAAAAGATATTATGTAACAAATATTTAATTCTTAATAAATTTCATTACATCAGTAGTATCATTTAATGTCAGTTAAATGTGACAATCATATAACATCATTGAAAGATCTTTTAAATGGTTGCAACATAGGGAAAGTGCTTAAAACATTTGTTTGATTACTTTTATATCTTTTGTTAAATAAAATTTTATAGAATTCAACTTGCTTTAATTTGAAAAATTTATTTCATGGAGTTGGGAGTGAAGGAATTTAACTTGTACAAAGGTATCTCTTACCGATGCGACAGTTCGGACTCTGATCGCAAGATTTGTATAACTGTTTGACTGAAAGGGAACCATCATATAAAGGAAGAAGTGAATCAACAAGAATAAAAAAGCAATGATTTGACAAACAGCAAGTGCAAAGGTTTCTTTCAAAATAAATGGATAAAACTACATCTACTAATGTTGTATTTATATATTGGACTATTTCCATCATCTAACATTAAGTGTTGAATATCTTCAAAAAAATTTAACTTTATTTAAATATTCCAATTGCATTCAACTGTTAGTAATAGCACTCAGGTTAGAATATGCACAACATTTTGAGAAGTATTATTCCTCTACTTCAGGAGTTGCTAGCCAGACCAGTGATAGTACTAGCATGGGAATCAAATCTGGACTTTTTGATTTTTGAATTTTAAGATAACACTCTAACGGACAGACATTCTGCCAAAGGAAAGACAATAGAAATTTCATACTTATTTATGAAGTTCCTCATAATTTCTCACTTTTTTCTAAGAGCAAAGTTGATTACTGGTTTCCATATATTATGTACATTCATACTAGATTGACTTATGGGATTATTTGTCATTATGATGTGAGCAACTTCTTTGAATTTTTTTCTCTGCACCTTTCCCCCTCTATTTTTGTATTTTCCCCATTGAACATATGTTCATTGGTACATACACGGTCTGCTACCATAGACACATTTGCTTTCTCTCTTCTAATCATTAGTTTGTGCTTTTGAAATCACTTTTTAATGAGGGATTGGTCTTACCAATGTATATTTTCTCATATTCACATGGTATTTTATGGATGCAATTTTTGCTTTTCAACATTTCAAGTTTAGGCTTTGTAGATGGTAGAATCCCTCATAGTGTAATAAGGCTCTGGAAAGCTGTTCTGATGTTATACTGATTACAGATTTTTCTTTAATTTCTCTGGTATGTATGGATACACTACAATAGCAATAATTGATTTTTTGTAAGAATTTGTTCTATATAGATCTTTTCTTTTTTCAAATCACTGGTTTCTGAACCAACTTCTTTTTGCTCTGTTCTATAGTGATAGTATAACTCCATGTTTTATGATTCTGGTGTGGTTGGATGTATAAGCTAAATATTTTGTTATATGTGTGGGTTTTCTGTAAACTGTAGTTTTGATTTTTCCATGAGGGAATCTTTCTCACAAGAATATCTAAGAATGCCAATTTTTGTTTTTGTTCTGATTTTATTATGAATTTATTTGAAGGGGATATGTTGTTGATGCATTTCCAGAAAGTTTGTAGTAGTGTTCCACCATATGGTCGCACAACAAATGTATTATCAATATAGTGAAGCCAAACTTTAGGTAAGTATGGAGTAATCTTTATGACTGTGGTTTCAAATTTTTCCATGTATATTACTAATCAGGGGTAATAATGGTGAACCCATAGCCATTCCTTGATTTTATTGGAAGAATTCTGAGTTGTATTGAAAGTAGGTTGTTGTTATGTAAAATGTTAATAGTTACATTATACTATCAATAGGAATACATGTTCTGGTATATAAGTTATTATCACCATTTAATCTTTTTTTTACAATAGACAATGTTTCTTCACATAGTACATTTGTGAATAAACTTTTCACATCAAAGTTTACTAATATGTTAGTTCTCTTAATTTTCATTGACTTGATTAATTCTATAAAATGTCTAGAATCCCAGACAAGGGCCTGGGTCTTGTGTGCCAAAGGACTATAAACTTTGAAAAAAAATTGTAACAAATTTTGGCAAGGTGAATTTCTAGAACTAGCTAAAGATCTTAATGGACTATGATCCTTATGGAAATTAGGTAAACCATAAAGATGAGGAATTTTGTTGGAAATATGTTAGTTTACTTTTTTTGAATCTCTGAAGTATCTGCAATGCTTTCTGAGTAATTATTGTGTAACTTTTTTTCTGCACTTGGTATTGGATTTTTTTTGTCACTTTTCTGTATTGGCCTGCTGTGAGTTTTTGTATTTTGTTGTCGTAATCAGTTGTATCCATTAAGCATTGCCTTTGGCAGCAGGGAGAATAATTATAGATTTATCTATTTTGAGAGATTTGCTTTTTTTTCATCATAAGATATGTTTGATTTCAATTTTTGTTGCTTCTCGGGTATTCTTTTTATTCTCCAGCATAATTCTGCTGCTTCTAAATGCAATTTTTGAGTGATTTCTTTAGTGGCTGCCATTATATTTAATAGAGGAATATTAGAGTGTGTACGATGGCAAAGTTTTAATTCTTTTTCAAGAACAGAAATTTCAGTGTTACATATTTTGAACTGAGACTTTTAACAATTGAAGCTGGTACACCGCTTGTCACTTTATGACTTGTGATATGCCCATGTAGTTTTGCAAGTTGTTTTTTTTGGCATTCTTTTATTTTCCATGTAATATAGAATATGGTTTTTCGTACTGCTTGAGAAACTCTTGTGAAGTCTTTATCAGTAAGTTTATTTTTTAGAAAAAATTCTACATTATTAATGGAAGGGATTGTTTGATACTTAAAAAATCTTTGAGCATTTATTCTTTCTCTTAACAGAGCTTCACTTGCTTTCTGAAATACTGAAAAGCAAAAACTGCATCTATGAAATACCATGTTAATGTGTATAATGTATATTGGTGACTATTGAAAAATGATTGCAAGAACACATACTGATTACCAAAATTGGCAAAATACAAAATATTGGTGGAGAAAATAGATATAAGGCAAAAATTGCAAAGAAGCTTCACACGTTAATAATGAATAACATCATAAGTCAACTTAGTGTGACTATATATAATGTATGGAAATCACTAATCCCACTTCCTCCTAGAAAAAAATGAAGAAATCAGAAATAACCTCATAAATAAGTATATGAAATGTCTACTAATTGTTGCCTTTATCAGAATGGCTCAGTTGGTTAAAGTGTTACCTTAAAATTCAATATTCAAAAATCTAAAAGTTCAAGTTTGATTCCCATGCTAATACGGTCACTGGTAAGGCCAAAAATACCTGAAGATGAGAGGAAGGTAATACCTCTCAAAACATTGTGCATATACTAACTTGTGGTGCTATTAGTAATTTAAATAAAGTTACATTTTCATAAAGACCTTCAGTACTTAATATTAGATGATGGAAATAGTCCAATATGTAAATGCAACTAAAATACCATCATCACAAATCTTCAGAGTACATCTACTAACAACTCTATTATGGATGTACATTAAGTATCTCCTAATTATACTACTCAGTCAGATACTAGCAAGTACTGAACAAGGATAAGTCTTCATAAAATCTTTTCACTCAATTATTCTTATTTCATGTTTCATTACATATCAATAACATCCATGAAAGAACTATAAGAATTAACACACTTGACCCTCTTATTGAAGAACAATATTTTTCCTCAAAAACATTGTTTCATGATCATGTAATTAATAAATAATGTTATTTTGGGGTTTTGCCATTACTGTTATGGAAACTTTTCTGTTGTACAAAATTAATTGTTTAATATCAAATATATTATGTTGTCTGCTCTCAATAGTATACAGTAACTTTTATTCAATAAAGCTAAGTTTCTCACAATGGTGACATCATTGTATTACTTTTACATGGTATTTATTTCTCATGCATTAATTTTATTATTTTTTATTTTTTAATGAATGTTTTAATACATATATATATTGTAACGGTCAAAAATGTAATTATTTAATAAAGAAACAAAAAACTAATAGAACATTGATTTTTTTTTATTATCAAATTTTCCTACATAAATTTGTCATTTGAAGATAAACAGTAAATACATCGTTAGATAAAGTTAAAATAAAAATACAACTTTGTTCTTAGGGAAGTTAAGTTAGCAGCATGCAAAAGACAATATACAAAATGCAGGTTATACAAAACATTTGGTTATTAAAAAAACAAAAATTGCAATAACAAAACTATTACAATATTAATAATTAAAAATATCCAAAGATATAAACAGAAATAGACGTATATGAAGTAATATTTTAACTACTCTTTTTGACATTTAAATAATGCCTATAATTCATTATGTATATTTACAACATGCTTTTGAAACCATAATTATCAAAAATACATTTTTACATTACTGTATACAAGTCTATTCACTTGTTTTTAAAATAATATGGAAATATTTTATTCAAATTAATAAATAAACACACAAGGAAAAATGTTCATTTTTATATGGTAATAGAAATAAAAAATAATGATGCATAATAAGATAAAGGTTTAAACTTTATATATAGAGCTCACAAAACAAATTCTTAATAAGCTTTGTAGAATACCCCCAACCTCAGACCGGTTTCTGCTACTGGTGTCCTCAGTGAGGTGCTAGGATATTCTGAGGTTGGGAGCATTCTACAAAGCTTGTTAAGAGTTTGTTTTGTGAGCTCCATATATAACATTTGTAAACACAAGCTTATTAAATTAAGTCATGTGACATCTGACTTGATTTTTTTTTGTAGGTTTAAACTTCTATTTCTATTGGTCAAATTTCAATCTTAAAAATTGTCTATTATGTTATCTTTATAAAATTTAAAATAATAATCAATCTTAAACAAAACCAAAATAGACAATTAAAAATAAATAAAAATATATTTATCATGTCATACCAGGCTTTTGTTTCTCATAGGAATTTTATCAAGTTGTTTCCTCTTTTACAATCACATGACCAACTCCACTTAGTTGACATTATTTAATTTATATTATAATAAACACATAAATAGTAAAATACATAAAAAAGGAAAAAGCATAGAAACTCATTAATATCTAATTTATTTTAATTTACAAAACAATCTACCAAAATAATATTTTAATTATAACTCCAAAGTTTTCATTAATCCAACAATAACCATTTCTTTCTAATTTTACTAGGCCTAAAAATATGAATAATATTAAAAATAAGGTAGAATCAGTTTATAATATTAATTGTAATCAATGCAGTATGATATATATAGGCCAGTCAGGAAAAGGTAAGGAGCATGATATGGCAATTAATAAAAAAAAATACAAAATCAGAGCCATGTATTAATTTTTTAGATATCAGTCATTGAATGAAATGGAAAAAAATATTCAGATAATAAAATATATTAAAAATTACAAGAAAAGAAAATATGAAACTTTATATATTCAGGAAAATTTAAATAGATGTGTAAATATAGTTAAAAGATCCAATACAATAAGAAGGAAATGGGCATTGTTGTATTACTGGAAACTTTAGATTTGTAATTAAAATATTAGTTTTCATAGATACAGTTTTGTAAATTGAAAGAAATTGGATTGTAATACATTTTTACGTTTATTCATTTCTACTTGTATTTTTACTATTTATGGGTTTATTGCAGTATAATTTAAATAATGTCCACTGAATGGAGTTGTTAGCTATAGAAATGTGTGAACATTTTGATAAGATTTCTATAAAAAATAAGTCTAATTTGATGTGTTACATAATTTTTATTTGTTTTTAATTGTCTATTTCAATTTTATTTAAGATTAATTATTATTTTATGTTTTAACTTGTAGAAATAATGTTCTAATTATTGAAGGTGTAACAAACATATAAATTATTACCTTGCAAAATTCTATATTATATAATAGTCATGTCAATGGTAAACTAACAATTTTTACTTATTGCTGAATATACCAGAAGTTATTTCTATAATTAAATCCAAGCACAACAATAATCTTAGTGACACTATTCCAATTCTTGAAAAAAAAAGATATAGGATTTAACTTGTATGAATGTTGTCTTGTTAATTACTGAAGGTATCACAAATATATAAATTATAAAGTATGCTTTGGCAAATTCTCCAATATTATCTGTCACTAATATCAATTGTAGATGTCAAAAGAACTGATTCTTTTTATATTCATAATAATTTTTGCTTATTTCTGGATAAATCGGAAGTTATTTTTATAATTAACTCCAGATACAAAAGAAATATTAACATTAGATTTTTTTTTAAAAAAAGATATATCCAATATTATTGAAAGCCATTTGAAAACAAAAGATAAAAACTGCTAAAGTATGAATATAGAATTAGCAATTTTTAGTTTGTTCTTTCCATTCAAGCCAGATTATAACATAATACTTCTTGAATAGTGATGAAAGTGAAAATAAAAGATTTATTATTGTTAAAATTCAGGTGACTATCAACGTGCACAACCATTTTTAACATGAAATATCTCTGAAGCAGAAGAACTACAGGGGTCTCAGAATTTACATATGGAAGAGTGGTCTTAAGATGTGTCCTAAATTTAGATATCAATATGAAGCCATTCTATACTCCAAGATTTTATATCTCTGAGATAACTATAACAGATATTAATAAATTTTGGCCTCATTGGAACCCGATTAAAATAAACAGATCTCTATTATAACTATTAATAGTGTAGACTTTTAATAGAATGTATGTTTCCTTTAATATTAATTTTACTAAAAAAACAAAATCCATATTTTATAAAGTGTTTTTTTTCTATATGCTATGAAAGAACAAATCACTTTAACAATCTAAAATATAATAAGTGTTGATATGCATTGAATATCAATACAGCAATTTGGTTTTCAAAATCATATTACTGGGGAATATTTTGATTGCTACTGCAGTAAATTTCTATATTCTTTTTTTCTAACAGTGACACAATAAATCTTATTGGTAAACTTTTAAAAAATGTTGTAAGTTATATAATTCAGGTAAAAACACTTTCTTATGTATTATGAGCCTTCATACTTAGTATAAAACAACATTAATCCTTATTTTATAAATTAACCATTTTATCCAGTTAATGTGTGTTTTTTGAAAGAAGAGAAATGTTAAAAGCAGATTTATCACTGCTAAGATTTATATATCAGGATATATAGTTCTTTTTCAAAAGAGTCATTCTTTAATTTTATGAATATGATAGGATTACTGAAAAGGTCTAAAATGTATACCAAAAAATATCAGCCTAACACTAGTAAAGAAGCCGTTTGAAATTCACAAAATTATTTTTATTCATTGTTTACAAGATAAAATTGATCTATTTTAATCTAATGATGATCCCATGAAAAAGATGATTTGCAAATTAGTTTAAAAAATGATTAGTAATAATCATTATTGTATTTATCTGAAAATGGATAGCGTCAAAGTTGTGAGTGGAGGGGAGTTTGACAATGGTAAATGAAAATGTAACAATTTACTCTAGATAAATACTTTTTATATAATAGAGATATATAAATGAGAGATAGTGACCTGGGCCAACTGATGAGTGCTGGTTCAGCATGAAATGAATCTTGGGGGTCATTTGTCTTTTATTGTATCTTTATTTATATGAATTTAGAAAGAATGGGGAAGTATGGAAGTGTTTATTATAACTAAATTGTGGAGTTATGATTAGTAGAGAAAATAATGTATTTACATCTATGGATTACATGAAGTAGCAACAATTACCTTTAAGTGACCTCTCAAATGAGATATATATTTTTTAAAAAGAATAAAAATGTATATAAATATATAATTATAAGCAAAATTATTTTTAGCTAAAAGGGTATCACATGGTTTTTTTGAGATCTTAGTGGAAACAATGGTGCAAACTCTTAATGTCCATTTCACGCATGCTCCCGACTGTGGCTCATATTACTATGTGATTAGTAAGTAGTACTATATTCAACACTTCCTTTGCATTTATGTAGTAAAAGAATATGAATGAGCTGCTCCCAATACATATCATTCAGCAATACTTAAGATAAGATGAATGCATGTGTCAATCTTGTTTCTCTATTACATCTACAACTATATAAAAATAAATTACGATAGCAATAGTAAGTAACTAAAAGGAAAGAATAATATGAGCCATCAAATTATAGGTCTAGACTGACAGTTAACAATAACATTTTATTTAGCTAGTGTATGAATTGGTAGGGTAGCTCTTTACTACTAAATAGGATACTGTTACATTTCAGAAAAAAGATAATAAGGCAATTGATTTGAAAAGTGTGGGGTATTTTAATATAAAAGTGCAAATATTGAAAGCACAAGTGAATTTGATTTCATTATTATTAAATGATAAAAACAATATTGGAGAGACGAATAGTATAATGATAAAACTAGTTATTCAATTTAGTGGAAGTTATCAAATGATAACAATTCTGATTTATACCTCAATAAGCTCTCATTGTGATGAAGAAATACACATTTTTTGTTCAGACTATAGAATCTTCATAACAAACAATAATTTAATTTGTTATGGGAAATTTTAATAAAAGAACTGAAAAACAAAAAAAAAAGTGTTATAGACAAATTTGATTATGGAGAAAGAAAGAAGTGAAAACATATATTTACAGAATTTGCAGGGACAAAGTATATATTATAAATTTCTCTTTTGAGAACAATTCAAAGTGAAAATGGACACGGATATATCTAAATAAAAATTTATTTTGATTAACAGAAAATAAATCTTTAAACATTGTAATGTAATTAATAGGTTCTACAATCTTAAATAACCATTTATTAATAAAATATAAGGCATGTTTTAATGAAAAGCTAGAGAAACAAATGCTATTAAAAATACTGAATTAAACCACTAAACATCACGTCACCACCATTTCTTATGCTTGCTCATAACTGTTATTAAAACAAGCAAAACCCTTCATACAGTAAAGCCACTCAGTGCAAGCCAGAGTAATCAATAGATATATGACTATATAAGCTAATAAGCTTGGACTGAAAATATTATTGTGCTTTCAATTTTATTCTCATAGTTTTGTAGTTAAGTAGAGATAAAAGGTGGTTGCTGTAAGATTGCCTTAGATCCTAAGATTTAGGTGCAGTGCTTTCAGATCCAAGGCGCCTCACTGATGAAATCCACAAGCTAGAAACTAGTCTGGGGATATTGAATGAGTAGGCACTAGATAGTGATTTTATGCACAAGCCTTTTGACCTCCATTGATTACTCTGGCTTGCACTGAATGACACTACTGTATGGGGAGGTTTTGCCTGTTTTAAATACTGAATTAATAGTTGATAATCATAATTTTCAAAAATGAATAGTGAATTAAAACTACAACTTGCAGACTGTCTTAAAATATGATTCAAACTTGAATAATATTAAAAGAAAATAACTATTAAAAATTATTACATGAAAAGTTGCTACAAAAAGTCAAATTTTAATATTGGAAAGAAAGTTATTTCAGCAATAAAAAGAAAAATGATTACTACTAAAAAAGAAGATACCATGAAGTGTGTGAAAGAATTCTTCAAAGAATTATATAATATTAAAGAATATAGAATTACAGAAACCATTACATTTGTAACAAATAATTTGAAATTTTAATTATTTTAAATGAAAAAGGTTATGTTAAATCATATTTATGAACACTAGAAAAGCTTAAGAAATGATGAAGATATTTTTTTAAAAAGCAGATGAAAAAATAATTTTTTTGACAAAGGTATAGCAAATGATAAAGGTATAATCAGAAGATTAAAAATAATGTCTTAGTATTAAAAAGTAGAAAAAGTGAAAAAGAACAATATTAGAAATTACAGACCTATCAATCATCTGTCAATTAAATATAAAGTATTTACTAAGATAATTCCAACTCATCTAATGAGAACTTTGGATTTAAACCAACCCAAAAAAATAAGCTGGTTTTAAAAAAGATTATAACACAGTAACTCGTATATAAATTCAAAAGAAATTATAAAAATGATCCATGTGTTAGACTTGTCATTTTGTTTTAAATATTTAGATTATAAAAGAGTATTTGATGCTTAATATTTTGATGATGATCAATTCCATCTCCAAATTTTTTTATAGTACTTTTATGGGATATTGTGTTGATCAAAATATGAAAGCAAGGAAATATAATAAATGAACTATTTGGCAGGATGACTCAGTTGGTTAAAGTGTTACCTTAATATTTAATACGCAAGAATCTAAGGGTCCAGGTTCAATTCCCATGCTAGTACTGTCACTGGTCAAGCTATATTGGTTAGAATGTTACTCTTAAAATTCAATACTCAAGAATCTAAGGGTCCAGGTTGAATTCCCATACTAGTACTGTCACTGGTCAGACCAGCAACACCTGAAGAAGAGTTGAATGTATTTGGAATATTTAAATAAAGGTAATTTTTCTAAAGATATTCAATACTCATATTAGATGATGAAAATAGTCCAACATATAAATATAATTAAAACACCATCATCACAAATCTTCAGGAAAACAGGCAAGTCATATAGTTTTGAAGATGGTTGTTTTTCTAAATAATATTCTAGAGTTTCAGAAGATATTATAATTGTCAAATGAAAGTAAGAAAATAAGATTAAAAATAAATGCTAAAAAGACTAAATTAATGTTGGATATTTTTAAAAAACAAACAAACATAAAGATTAATAGTAATAATTCAGAAATTGATAATTATAAATATCTTAATCATATTATTAAAACAGTTGAAAATATAATAGATACAATTAAACAGAATTAAACATAGAAGAATGTGTCTGGTAGAAATAAGTTATTATTAAAATATGCCTATATGCTGAAAAAATAAGATTTTAATAAAATGTACTTTACATTTTTAGATAAGAATCTAATATTTGACACTTAAGCAAAATGCACAGAAATATGTGACAACAACTCTAAGTCACTGATTCAGGATCGAATGATAGCTTATTAAACTGATTCTAAATGAGTTTTGAAAGAAACGTACATAATATTTAGAAAACATTTTTCTCTTCATGTTTATTGGATATTTTCTTTTACTGCTGATTTAATGTTTTCTAGAATAATCTTTTGCGGAGCACATAAATCCGAAGAAATCTAAGCTGTAATGCATATGATATTTCACTTTACCTTTTTTTTTTTTTACAGATATAGTTATTTCTGTTTCAGTTGTATATATATCTATACTTATAAAAAAATATTTTACTTATGATAAAAAGAAAAGAAAACAATTGAGAAAAACGACATAAAATAATCAATACTGCACAAATCAAGAGTTATTTAAAAAATAGTGAAATGCTAAATTATAAAAAGGAATGAAAAAAGACAAAAACAAACAAATAAAACAAAAGAAAAAAAAGTTTATACAAAAAAGTCTTATATTTTATCAATAGAAAACTTGTAATAAATTTTTTTAATCAATATTACATAGAATTACTATTTTTTTAATCCGATAATGGTACTATTTCTCTCTCCACCATAGTATCAAACTATATGAATGCTAAGTAATTAATGAACATAGGTAGCAGTATTTGATTTTAGACCCAAGGTAAGTCTACTTCCAGGGGTAAGAACTAGAACATATAGGATTATGTAAAAAATTTGAATAATGGTGGAAAAGCATACATGTCAACAGAATAAAACAAGATACACAAATTATTGCTGATTCAGATTATTGGTTTCAATATTCAATTAAATTTGAAGAATAAAGTATATCATATATATAGCTAATAATTTATTCAAACACAATCTTAAGAAACTTTTTTTAATTCACCCTCTCTCTAGAAATAAATACATTCCTGATATCTTTTGCTTCCTGGTTATGGAAGTAGGGATGATTATTAATACCACTAATTTATGCCAAAGTTATGCAATTAACATCATGACAGATATTTTCTTTGAGAAAAGCCTCATTCTGTCTCTTTGTTATTTTGATAAATGGTGCCAAGTCCTTCATTAAATATAATGTGAATATTGAAAGCATCCATTACACTTAACAATCTTAGTATAACATCTTTCATAGGCTCAGCTTTAACTTCCTCTATTTTGTAAATATTCGAGGTTATTATGCTGATATTAATGTATATGTTCTGAGACATAATTCAGATTTTCTGGGTATTGACTTTTTTTATTACCATTTTATATTTTAAATTGACCTTCCAGTTTGCGTACTGTTAGATACAGCACATTTATTGAAAACTGGAAAAATAAAAAAAGGTCAATAATAATGTTAATGGTAGTCATTATCAACAATTTCTCAATACATATGTAATATTATAACACAAGACAGACAGAAGGCATAGTTTTAAGATTTTCAAGCAAGTAAAAAGAGAAAATATTGTCATGAGTATATAAAATATGGATTTTCATGTATAAAAGTTGTGGGCTGTTCTAAGACTCACTAAACTGCATGTTGAGAAAATAGTGTCCAATGCTAGCATAAAGTTTTTTTTACTTATATGGAATACCTATACGATAGAGCATATTTATGAATGACTAACAAAATTCTAGCCATAAATTTGCCTAGAGATGGAATTGTATCCATTGAGGGGGAAGATTAAAGATTAAAGAGGCTTGGTCCATAGCAAAAGACCAATACTCAATAAACAGAAAAGATACAAGCATTTTGCTCTAGAAGAAACGGGAATTTTGAAGGGAATTCTGGAATATAAAATAAATAAATTTAAATATTTATCAATTATACATATAAGCTTGGAACACTAAAGAAGTGAGATTGCTATTATGTTAAACATCAAAAGGATGTTACACATCAATAAAAGCTAGATTTAAATTATTTAGACGATCTTTTCTGTATGAATATCCAGGATATTTAGGTGAATATTAGAGGGCATTTACTAGAAAAATATGCCATCTATACAATCAAAGAACATACTTTTAATACAGCCTGGTGAAACATTTGCATATACCATTGTTTTTATCAATAGCTGACAAAGATAGTGAAAATGATCTTGACGTATCTTATGATATTAGTTAATATATTGCTAGTAGTGATAAAAATTACACTAAAACTGATAATTTAATTTCTTGTGATATAAAAGATATTGTTCTGTGTATGTTTGAAAAAATATGTGAGAAAAACTCTATTCCTCTTTCATATAAATCAATAACTCGAAGATTTCAAGATATGTCTCACAATATTGAGAATAAGTAAAATCAAAATAGTAAATCCTTTGCTATTCAAATTGATGAAAGTGCAAATGTTTCTCCTTTTTTATTTCAATGTTTTGCTTGTTATTGTAAGATATTTGAAAGGCAATGAAGTTGAATAAACCCTTCTGCTATATTATCCTCTGTTAGATCATCAAGATGAGAGGATATACTTAATGATATTAATTGTTATATTTTTAAAAAGGACATTAATTATTTTGTTTTAGGCTATGTGCTGATGGTCGCAAGTATATGTCCTTTTATTGCTATCTTCTTGGTCTTATCATGAAAATAGCATGCAGTTTAAACTAGAATCACTGTTGCATACACAAATAAAGCCAAAATCTTAAGCATCTATTAAAGGATTTATTTTTATGAAATCCACAATCTCTGTGATTTTTAAGGCATTGTGTGAATGATGAAGAGTCCTTATTTTATCTTACTTTTGAATATATAAGCAAATAATGCTCTCATGATAAAGTCCTGATCCAATTGTTTAAACTCAGGCAACATTGAGAGTTTTATGAAATTATTTTTTTGAAACTCACTTCCAAGTTCCATGACTATGATTAGCTTCAATCTCTTGTACAATCTTTTCCCCCAAATAAATATTTCAAATTTGTCATTTTAGAATAATCTGATTTAAAAAATAGATTTTTGGACATCATGTATTGAAAAATGCAACCTGTTAAAATTTTACACAATTTTCTACCTGAAAATAA
Source organism: Epiperipatus broadwayi (assembly GCA_028023455.1). Classification (NCBI taxonomy): domain Eukaryota; kingdom Metazoa; phylum Onychophora; class Udeonychophora; order Euonychophora; family Peripatidae; genus Epiperipatus; species Epiperipatus broadwayi. Next base: position 22,570,902 of record JAQFVV010006198.1, read on the forward strand.
ATTAAAGCTTTCTAAGAGAAATAATAAGAAAATAATTGCTCACTTGAAAGAACTAAAATCATCTTTTTTATATATATACACCTGGGTCTCATTTTATGTGGATTATTTTAATGCGATTTTGAAATTATGTGATTCATGTTTCTTCTTGATATCTTTTATATTACACTATATTTATTAGATATCAAGAAATTTAAATTATTAATAACTTATTTTGACTTGAAATCCTTTTTTTTCTTTCAAAAATATAATGTTATATTAGCAGCTAATGTGAATATGGCCTGAAACTGTATTTAGAATCTTAGCTTCTATTTAAATAACCTACTTATACTAATGAGTAAATAATAATAATATATTTATACATACGTATAAAAATATCACAATAAATATTCAAAAATTTTTAACTTTTAAAACATATTTTGTTAGATCTTAACAGAAATAAATATTTTTTAGATTTTTACAATAAATAATAATGAAGATTTTATTGATTTTATAAACTGAAAATAATCTTTCTAATGATAATGTATAATCTTTTTGTTTTGATTGCGATCTAATTTTTTTTAATATAGAAACAGAAAACCATTAACAGCACAAGACTGAAAGTGGAGCTAGTTGTACATCATGTCACAAATCTGATTTCATACCAGTTCACAAACTCATATTGTCAAATAGCAGTAATGATTAAAATATTTATTATTAGTCATACTTTATTTCATTATTTTTTTAATGTGAATTTTAAAGTAATTTTTTCTTGTTTCTTTGCTTTTATGCTGATTTCTGAAAATTACAGAACCTATCCCCCATTTTTCAAGGTAAATTTATTTTTGTGCGATTTCTTTTGTGCGCGTTTTCTGAGGAACCTATCTACCATATAAGATGAGACCCAGGTGTATGTCAAAGCATTGACCAGGAAGCAAACCCAGGCCAGCTGCTTGGAAGGCAGCTATGTTACCTGCTAGGCCACCAGAAAACTTTTCAAAACCTGGAGAAAATAATGACCAGATTGCAAATTGCTTGGAGATAAATTCTTATGAATTGCCAGATTATCAGTCCAAAAAAAGTTAACTGGTACTATTTTAAAATCAGATTTTAAAGAAACAAATTACGCTGAGGGAATATGCACTGCAATCTAACAAGACATAAGTTTCTGTTGACATTACAAGTATAAAGCTGATGGAGAGGATTTTCTCCTTTTATATCTTTATAAAATATAACACTATAATAATCTGAATATAGTTTCTGATCTATAACTATATATTAGAACAATTGAAGCTGATTTAAAATAAAATAAAAACCTTGTGATTCAAAATAAGCTTAAGAATCGCAGGGAACATTTAATAAATTAAAGTTGTAGTTTTTCTTTATGTAATCTGAAATATATTTATTTAAATTCATTACATCTTTTAATTTTGAATGTAATTATATATGTATTATCAGTTCACCTTGTTATTCTATATCTTTTAACTTCATCTTGAGCCTATTTATTTACAGTTATAACAAAATTGGAAATAGCATAACTTTATTACTTATGAGTATTTTTCTAATTAGAGGGGATTTGAACTAGACTTCCAAACTCCCTTTAGTCATTCACTCTGTTGTGTTTGGCTGAATTGCAGTTTCATATACAAACCAATAGTAATATAAAAATATGAACACTCACAAAGTTAATATATATAATTCATTTAAAAAAATATACATATGTGTTATACCATCATTAATAAACACAATTTTACATATAATTTAGTCAATAATGAGCTGGTCATACCGAATGACTGAATTCACTTCCAGCTATATATTAGCTTGCCTTGTGAATTCTAGTGAAGATTCTTCTGGCTATACTGGACAGCTTGCCTCAAATCGGCCATAGTCATAGCAGCTTCCAGTCCCATCATGGACTTGCTTCACTGCATAGATGTATCAGTAATGACTATAGTAAAAATATCTTTGCAGTTGAAGGTGGTTTCAATTAAGAGCATGTTCAAGCATTCAGGTTAGACAGATGTTATCTCTCTCTCTCTATGTCTTGCCTCCAAAAAGGCTGACTATTTATTCCCAGATCCCTACCTTACTTGCAGCAATCAGATTCAGAGAGAATCATTGCCTATTGGCCTGCACTAACCAATGGTAGGATTTTATACACATGTTTACACATTGGCCATACTTATGCTTTATCCTTTGGCTATGTTTTCACATTGGTTATCCATATGTTTACCCATTGGTTAGTGGCAATGAGTGTTCAATCTGATTAGATAAGGAAGGAATCTGAAGGCAAGGTCAGATATAACACTCCATCTCATACAAACAATACATATGACCACATGTGAAAAAGTACATGATCTGCAATGTACGTATTTCATGCTGAACCAGCACTCATCAATTGGTCCAATCATCATCTCCCACACATATTTATAATCAGTACTTAGTTTATATTAACATAGCAAGTATTTTTCCTATATAATAAATACAATTTCTAAATATGAACTGCTAAGAGCTAATAAAATAAAAAAGATTGGTACCACTATTCTTGGAATGAAAAGAACGATGTCATCAAGTGTAGATTAAATGTAAGGTAGAGAAAATATACGATACGTAGTCATAGTAGTTTTTTTAAAATTTTAAATTATAAAAATTAAAAAAATATATTACACTTTAAATATATGCATAAAAATATTTGTATAATACATAATTACAAATGTAAAAATGTGTAACAATATTAAATCTTGAAATGATTAGAAATTTGTAAGATTAAAAATAAAAATTGTAATTTAATTAATTTATGATATAGATTTAAGATTTTTATTTCATTAAAATATTCAGCTAACCTCCTCCTCTCCCTCATATTTTAAATAAAAATTATACATACATAAATTTTTTGACAATTTTGTCTTAAAGCACAATAAAATGAAATAATAAATTTAATTCCCAGATAAATATTTTTCATAATTTGACTAGATCCAAAACAAATTTTTGAGAGAAAAGTAGCTTCAAGATACTTAAATATAAAAAAGTTTCAAGAAGTTTTGTAAAAATATTTGCTTATAATTAAAATCAAAATTTTTTATTAAATTATTTACCTCCATTATCCGTATATTGAAAGACCATCATAATAATTGCAGATGTAGAAAGCGTGGCATAACTGGGAACTCCGTGGCTAGTGGTGGCTCCTGGTAGGAAAAACGTTTTATAATAAATACTCTATAAATAATTTTCATAATTGCATCACTTAAATAGAATAAATTAAAAACCATACTAAATACATCCTTAATGCTCAACAACAAAGTGAATAAAGAATGTATTTAGTATTTCAATGCCTTTTCTACCTTTAATTTATAAAGAATTCATTACAGAAAAATATTATAGTTTATAAGAATTGCATGTGCAATCAATCTCTAAACTTTAAATAAAATGAAGCTTATTAAAAGTAACGCCTAATATTTGAAGAGAAAATAATTATCATTAAGTTGGACAAATGTTAATTGATACATTTTTAATTGTTTAAATGAAAAATAGTCAAATACCCATTTACCGATCAATATTGTATGATTTATTAATATGATGCACACTAATTACAAAAATCTTTTCAATTGTATTAACATGTTTAGTAGATAGTTGTGGTAGCAATGACATTATAAAGATTAATGCATTTTATTATTCTATTCATCAGGTACTTCTTGTAAGCATGAGAATACCAGATGATAGTGCCATCCAAATCTGTAGACTAGTTTCTGATATCTATTTATTACTCATGCATACAAATAATAGATCTGGATGAAAACTAATTAGAGTGGATCACTGCTCCTAATGCACATGTCAAATGTAAAGTGAAAAAGCCATGTGTTCTTCATTTGATATAATATTAAACATCATCATTTCATTTAGAATCATCTTTTTTTTCTCATGTGTCATAGCATTAGCCAGGAAGCGAACCCGCTAACCGGGACAACTGCTTCTCGACCACCAATCATTATGAAATTAAAATATATATATTTATGAAAAATAAATTATAATTGTATATAACATGTGCATATATTATTACTGACATAAACTGAGTTAAAACCTTTTTTTATGATCTTCTTTGAAAGGTAATATTGGAGAAGTCTTTTACCTTATAATTGGATATTTAAAAAAACCTTTAATCCTATCTACATTTTGTTCAGTTTCAAAAGACTTTCACTCAACCAAAAAACATAATAAAAGATTTATTTCTTAATTTGATGAAAAAAACATCAAATACACGGTCTTACAGTTATATTTGTAAATTTAAATTTCAAACAAAAAAACCCCCAAATACGGGGCATATTTTGTGTATTTGTGCTAAATCTAAAAAAAAAACCAGTAAAAATGTCTTTTTTTTTAAAAAAAGAAAAAAAAAGTTACCCTATATTTTCATATCATATTTTTTTGTATTTCCCATATTTTTTATCTATTAATGAATTTTTCAATCTCAATAAATATTTTTTAAATGTAGGTTGAAGGTCAGGGATATATTGTTTGTGTTTTTATCAATGGCTTGAGTATTCAAATCCAAGTAAAATTTGGAAATTTTTTGAGATTACTATAATTTGAATTATAAATAACAATTCCCTGCATTTACATCTTGAATATCATCCAGTTTAGATTAATGCATTAATGACTATTATTAATCAGTTATTAGTCTAGAGATTGTTATATCATTCCTAATGCAAATATTAACATAATTAAAGTTTAATATATTTATTTTCTAATTATTATTATACACAATCATATGTTATCATTAATCAATTTCATTTTTCTTCCAAATTGTACTAATTTAAGACTAATAAATCTTCAACAAATGGTAAAGATGTATAAGAGATTGTGGTTTGAATGAATTGAGAACTGTTGGTTAAACATGAAATGCACTTTGGGAACCAGTGTCTTCTTCAGATGTCTGTATTCATATGTTTAAGTATACAAAGTGTCTACAAAAATATTTACAGATAGTGACAGATTTTTCACTTATGGATTTACAAATAGTCAACCTATAATTGATTCTACTAACTATTTCATATTTATTAAGTAATGAATATCTTTCTATTTTTAGGTCAGTTAAGTAAATGTCCCATTAATTATAAAAACAAAAAACATATAATTGTAAAATGATACAGCCTTCATCATTGGTGGAAAAGTGGGCACACATACAGGTACTAAGCCCATGATTTGTCTCTATCTTTTAATTGAAAAGGTTTGCAATATTATATATATATAGGTAAAGCTCCATCTATTGATCATTAATACAAGCGATAGCAGGTTTTTACGTATATAAAACTTGTTTTTGTTTTTCATAAATGTACCTTTAAAGTTTTCTTGCAATGATATAGATTGCAGAAGCTTTCACTATGTGGAGAATCTGAACTGATATCAGACCCATATAGCTATCTAGTTTGATAGGCTGAGTTTGAAGACATTTAGGTGTCTAAAAAATTCATGCTTGCAAACTGATAGAAACGTTTTGCATAAACGCTTGGAGTTAATATTTAGGTCTAGTTTCTAACTTCTATCCCTCACTGATGAGAGCAAATCAGCTTGAAATCAGCTGATCTGAGGGTGGAGCAAAATGAAAAAGACAGTGAATATTGACTCTGACGTTTATGTAAACAAATACGCTTGTTTGGAGGTCTTGGTAAAGCTCCATCTATTGATCATTAATACAAGCGATAGCAGGTTTTTACGTATATAAAACTTGTTTTTGTTTTTCATAAATGTACCTTTAAAGTTTTCTTGCAATGATATAGATTGCAGAAGCTTTCACTATGTGGAGAATCTGAACTGATATCAGACCCATATAGCTATCTAGTTTGATAGGCTGAGTTTGAAGACATTTAGGTGTCTAAAATTTTTTTTTTTTTTTTTTTTTTTTTTCTTCTTAATTTAATTTTTGGGGAAAAAAAAAAATTTTTTTTTATGTAAACAAATACTTGTTTGGAGGTCTTGGTAAGCTCCATCTATTGATCATTAATACAAGCGATAGCAGGTTTTTACGTATATAAAACTTGTTTTTGTTTTTCATAAATGTACCTTTAAAGTTTTCTTGCAATGATATAGATTGCAGAAGCTTTCACTATGTGGAGAATCTGAACTGATATCAGACCCATATAGCTATCTAGTTTGATAGGCTGAGTTTGAAGACATTTAGGTGTCTAAAAAATTCATGCTTGCAAACTGATAGAAACGTTTTGCATAAACACTTGGAGTTAATATTTAGGTCTAGTTTCTAACTTCTATCCCTCACTAATGAGAGCAAATCAGCTTGAAATCAGCTGATCTGAGGGTGGAGCAAAATGAAAGAGACAGTGAATATTGACTCTGACATTTATGTAAACAAATACGCTTGTTTGGAGGTCTTGGTAAAGCTCCATCTATTGATCATTAATACAAGCGATAGCAGGTTTTTATGTATATAAAACTTGTTTTTGTTTTTCATATATATATATGTAATATCAAATAATATAAGTATAATAAAACAATCACTAGCATAAAACTACAAAAATTTAAAAAAACGCCTAATATATATATAAATATATTATTCTTATGGATAAATGATAAATTCATAGTATTATTTCTGGGAGCTTCCATATAATAAAAATATAATAATTAAATAACTGATGTTTTAGTAAAATAACAAGTACTTTCATCAGATTGATTTGAGAAAGGAGCTCTGAAGAAAGTACTTGTTATCGTACTGAAACATCAACTATTTAACTATTATATTTTTATTACATGTAGGCTTCCAGAAATAATGCTATGAATTCATATATATATAAACAATAGAATTTGGCAGTCAAGTTAATTTCCTCATGTTGACATATGTCCACACATATACATAATGTATGTCATCTACTGTCACTGTTGCATATCTAAGGTAACTATCACAAACATTATAAAGACAAATTTTTTTTAAAGATAAGCAACATACTATATAACTTTAATATCTTATTTCACATAAAAATAAAAAAAATGTCAGCATATAAAATATTATATGAGTAAACATAAATGTCTGTAAAATCTGAATAATTTTAAATAGATGTGAGCATTTTTTTTTTAAATTTTGCAAGAGTGATTATTTTTATCCTAAAATGATCCACTGCACGATTGACTAATCAATGGACAACAGATAGTAGGTGCTTAAAATTCCCAATTTCCAGACTAATTTTTAACTTTTGCCTTTATATCATTCAAGCTAAAAAGATTCTGATATTAAAAAATGTCATTATAACAGATTTTATTATAATGAACATTACTATTTATAAATAATTGTCTTAGTTATCAATATACATTATGCAGAAAGAGAGAAAGGTTAAACATAATAAATAAACCATTGCAGGGAATGAACATTCTTTTAAAAAAGCAGTAAAAGAGAAGATAATATCAGATTAGGCAACTAACAGTTAATTTAACTGTTTCTTTCCTTATTTTTAGCTCTAAATAAGAAAACCAATCAGTATAACAAATAATAACTAGATACTTATTTGAATTATGGGTATAACTGATTGAAAAATTATAGACTTGCTGAGATAACCCAGCTAATAAATAACTGTGGACATAAAAGGTGAATCATTAAGCACAAGATTTTTTTAATAAATAATTTTAAGTATTAAACAGAGGATGGAAATATTGATTATAAGACAAAAAATTAAAACAAAATTTTTTATCCAGTTTTAGAGCATTAGAAGACAAAATATTAAATGATAATACTTATATAATGATTTAAAAATTAAAATTAATTTTAACTTAAAAATGTGAAAATTCTGAAATGTATTAATTATCAAATATTCATTACTGGTTATTCGAAAATAATTTCAAATAATATTTATAAAAAATATTTTTTATTTCCTATGGATTAAAAAGCCAGAAAATAATTGTTTTTTAACCGCAATTGGGGTTTTTATATTTAACTTAAAATGAAAGCACAGCAAATCCAGAAGGAACAATTATTTTCTGACTTTTTAGTCCACAGTAAATAAAAGTGTTCATTGATGTTTTTCATATATATTATTTTTTAGTATTTGGATATTTTTTACAATTATTCCAAAAATAAGTTTAATATTTGAAAGTAAAATCAATGCTTATTAAATAAAGATAATATTTATTTCAATTTTAAATTATTATTATTAAAATACTTTTTAATGAATCTTTTTAAAAATATAGGTATAAAACCTTCACACACACATCATTGAAAATATAACAATTTCATAATATTTGAAAGTAAAATCACATGGATTAATGACTGTTTACAATATTATTTATTTATTTGGAAAAATTTATAAAAATCAAATTTTTACAGCTAGTCAAATTTAAAAAATCACATACTTCTTAAAAAGGGAAAATTTTATAATCAAATAGTCAGTTTTAAAAGATCATTAAAAAACTTTTTAATGTAAATTTTTATTTATATATAAAGCCTTCTCATATGAATTACTGAAAACTTATTGAACGGACATCAATGTATTTTAAATTTGATATCAAAATTTTTGAAATTTAGACCTTCAAATCCTCTGGAGTAAAGAAGCTAGGGAACATATTTAAAATATTTGTGCCATTTTGCATTGTCAGAAATTGTACTAAATTTGAATAAATTCTATTGGGTATAAGTTTATTAAACTTCAATTTTAAAATTGTATTCAAACATACAAACAGAGATTGTAAGTTAAATAAAAGCATTTAAAAAGTTATTTTTTATATCGTCAAAAAATTTTTAACGTATTTTTAAATGAGATAGTAAATTGTTAATCAGTGGGTGGGAAAGAACGGCAGTGTTTCATTTTAAACAAATTTTTAATTTTCTTGTTCTCATTAAAATTAATAAAGGAATGATAGAAAATAAATATTAATTTTATATTTATTAATTCATAATTTGTTTTTAGTATATATTTTGTATAAAACAAACTTTCATGATCATTTACTCTATTATCTCTATTTTTAAATAAATATATTTATAGTAAAATGTATTAATTATAAAGTGATTAAACATATTTTATGTACATATAATAGAGCACAGTTTCATTGTGCTTAACTATTATTTAAACATTAATAACAATTTTCTATTAATTCCCATTTCGGGATTAACTAAATATAAAAAATAAGACCTTCTCCCTTGTAAATAGACGTATGAAGAACATTTGTCTATGGCAAGATGAATAAAATTCAGTTAAATTTTCATTCAACAACATAAAGTTCACTTACCAATAGTAAAAGGCAAAAGATTATTGCACAGAAGATCAACAATTTTTTTATGCAGGAAAGAAGGTAATACAGCCATAGTAGAGGCAACAATATAAGAAAGAGAATCCAGTAACTCATGCTCCAAAAATGGCAATAGACAAGCGAGAGTATGCAAAATAGCTTGACCCAAGGCTGAAAAAAAATACAATTCATTAAATAACAATTATTGTAAAAATATTAACAATTATAAATGTCATAATAAAAATACCATTGTGACTTAAAACAGTTATATATATATAGATGATAATAGATGGACAATTGAAATCTTAAACTGGATTCCAAGAGATTGTAAAAGACCCAGAAAGAGACCACATGTGAGATGAATGGATGAAATAAGAAAGTGTGCAGGGGTGATGTGGAGAAGTAATGGTTAATGATGATATATATATACAAATGATATAAAGAATATTCACACACACACATATATATATATATACTTGATTACTGAATATTTTAAAATATAAGACTATATCTGGTCACTATAGTGTTTTTATTTTTCACTTTCTCAATGAATTCTCACAATTCTCTTCCAATACTCCTATGTTTCGTAATAATCTAAATATTAGTCCAATTCTTTTCAAAATTGTTTCAACTGATTTTCCAAAATGGCCAAGTCATTTTTGGGGTATAAAATTTTTTTAATTTATGAATGGATCAGGGTTTGGCAAATTTTTTAACATGAAGAGCCATTTTTGTTTACCCTACCCCCTCCCACTCTATAAAAAAGACACAAGAAAGTGAAAAATAAGTTCATGAAAAATTTCTGAATGGTTATGGATATATTTTAGTAACAAAACATAATAGAATCTATATATATCCTAATGAAAATAGAAATTCTTTTAAAAATAAACAATCCAAACAAAAAATTTACATTGAGTTTGATTTATTCACAAATTTCTAAAATTTTAACATTCATCATATATAATAATTACTACTCTATAATAAGGCAGAATTCAAGAGACAATATTGTAAAGTCGATTTTTTTCTACTGGAATAATCAAAATGTTTATTTCAAATTACAAAAGGAAATTAAAAAAATGTTTATCATGATAAAAAGTGCCAGTAGATTGGGGTCAAAGAGCCAAATATAGCACATGAGCAGCAGTTTGCTGACCCCTGGGCAATGATCATACCATTGTTGGCTGTAAAACTACTAAAATTATGCTTGTTCATTATCTTGATATTCTTTTTATTATTAAATCTAATAAAATACCTTGTGATTGTTTACAGAGTACATTATAAAAAATCTAAATGAAAAAAAAAAAGGAGTATATGCTAAAGTTTTGAAATAGCATTTGGAAAACTTAATTTATTTTATTAAATCTTAAGTCAGCATTAAAATTAATAAAACATTAGGAACAGTAACTCTACTACTCTACTCTGAGTTATGTATTATAAACCTGGAGTAATAAATGGTTAACAGGTGTCAGTGCTGAGCCAATCTCTGAATTAGTTTTGATTATTAGCCTTCATCAGTGAGAAGTATAGGATTTGCACACACACTCACAATCTAGTAATCACTATTACTTCTTTTATACTATCCAATATAATGGCTCACATATTTTATCTATATATTCTGATGTTTTAGCAAACATTCAGAAAATACTTTTTTAGCTTACATTGGATGACTGCCAGAGACATCTTTCATTCAAATCCAGAAGCCATAAACTCAGTAATCATACCAGCATCCAGCTAATTAGTTATTAATTTTTGTCTTTTGAATTACATTGTAAATTAGGAAGTTAGTAGAGGAATATAATTAGCAAAATATTAGTTTTAAAATGTGAATGATATACCGAATATCAATAATAGTGTTAAAAGAGGCAAAACTCTCTATACAGTAGTGCCACTCAGTACAAGCCAGAGTAATCAATGGATGCAAGAAGGTTTGTGCATAAAATCCCTATTTCGTGCCTACTCATCCGATATCCCCAGACTAGTTTTTAGCTTGTGGCTTTCATCAGTGAGGAGCCTTGAATCTGAGAGCACTACACCTAGATCTTAAGAAATGGTGATCACGTGAAGTTTAGTGGTTTAATAATAAATTGTGTCACTTTATTTGGAAGTTTACAACCCATCAATATATTTACTGTTAGACTCATGCCACTTCTGTGCCTCTTTTCATTACAATTTTAGTTTCAAAAAAGAGGGTACTAGTTTAGAATTGTTATCTAAGAATTTTTTAGCTATGATTATTAATATACTTTCACTGGCTGTTAGCTTAGCTATTCCTTGTTTATTGCAATTAATTGGTGCTAGAAATTTTTATTTTACAAATATGTTTATGCATATAGAATTGGTTTTTTTTACTAATCATGGACAAACAATGGCTTGATGTGATTAAAACAGTTTTGCTTGTAACATTTATCTTTGAATAGGGTGTTTCAATATATGATACAAAAATCTCTTGAATCTACTGAAAATAAATTGCAGGAATGTGATATATAATCGAAAAATTGAAAGTGAGATAGAAAATAATTTTAATGATAATGAAATTAAGAATTTTGGAGATAAGTACTGAAGTTAAATATTTAAAAAAATCTTTTGTAGTTTTACTTATTGGGCTTGAGAATAAATTTTGCTCCCTGCATATTAAAAAGAGGGATGAAGAATATGTGCAGAAATTTTAAAATACTTATAGAGCTCCTAAAAGAAAAAGAATACTTCTTATAAGATCAAAAATGGTTAAATGATATAATAGCAATCTAAGTTTTAATTAACAGATTATGATTGTCACAGTATTAGTGAGAATAAAAAATAAAGTAAAAAAAAGAAAAAAAAAATACCCACTTTATTTTGAAGAGAATATTAGTTTTTTGGATCACACCAAATATCTCCACTACTAAACAAAGACAAGAAAAGAAGTAAAGTTTGATTTTATGAGGATAAAGACCTATTCTCTTATGATTCTAGATCTGTTTTAAAGAATAACCGATTTACGAAGAAAATAAATTTTAATACGTCATAATTTTAAATAATGATAAATACCAAAAAAGACTATTAAAATAAAAAAAATTAGGCAAATTAAAAATTAAAGATTACCAACTTTTTAGAAAGCAGGTGTGCCTTATATTGACAATATTGATAAAAAGATAAAGTGTAAATAAATATAAAATCCAGATTAAAATAATTGTTAATTTTTATAAAGATTGAAAAAAAAAATTTTTTTTGATAAGTTTGTTTATATGTGTTCAACTTCTAAAGATGGATTAGGATTTAGTCATGTATGTAAAATACTATGCATGCAGTTGAAAACATATATTTTAAAGTATTTTATTCACCCACCTAAAAAGAAAAACTCTCCATACAGTAGTTCCACTTAGTGTAAGCCAGAATAATCAATGGATGCCAGAAGGCTTGTGCATAAAATCCCTATCTAGTGCCTATGCATCCAATATCCCCAGACTAGTTTCTGGCTTGTGGTCTTCATCACTGAGGAGCCTTGTATCTTTAGAGCACTGCACCTAGATCTTAAGATCTAATGCAACCCTCCAGCAGCCACCTTTTATCTCAACTACAAAACTATGAGAATAAAATTGAAAACACAATTTTTCAATCAAAGCTCATTAAATGTTTTAATAACAGTTATGAGCAAGCATAAGAAATGATGATTATAAATAGACAACTTCCATATTTCTCCATTCTTTTTTTATTTCATAAAATAAAAATGGTGATTATGTGATGTTTGATGGTTTGATTATCACCTAAAAAGCTAAAAGAAACAAAAATGCAGTTTGAATATTTGTTAAAATTATCAACTTGTAAGACTCAAAAGAAAACAAGCTTTAACTTTCAGATGTTGTTTCATTAGACCCTAAGCTTCAAAAAGTAGCAAGACTTCATATATTAATATTATATTTAATTATTTGTGAGTTGTGGGTCACAAAACAGTTGCAAAGCTGAGATAATTCTTCTAGTGTTCATGCTCCATTGTACATTTTAATGTCTTATGGTTAAATGTTTTTGGGAATCCTAAAGTTGAAATTTTATTCATCCTTTTGTTAGTTTAAGATCAATCAAATCTTTGAACAGTAAAATTATGACAAATGCATTCTGTCTCTTATTATATTGATAAAGCACTATTTATACAATTGACAGAAATTCAGTAATAGTTACATAAATAAAATGAAGTTAAATTTTGTATTAGACCTGGAAATGAAGAATGAAAAGACCCCCTGTTCCATTTTTGATTTTTACAGGAAGGGAAATTGTAACATTACAGCTTGTTTTAGTTATATTACAAAGCTATATGATGAAAAAAAAGTCACATAGATTGATTAATAATCATCAAAAATGGAAAGCAGTTTAATCCATTATGCTGCTTTGTATATATTTAAATAAATTACAGAATATAAAATATCTTTATATAACAGCAATAATTGTATATATAATAATAATATAGCAAAACTCTTCTTAGTGCAAATATTGATTTTTGCCCTTTTCAGTGTGTTGGAACTAATTTCCAATTTAAATCTATATTGCATACACAGTGCTATTTCTCTCTCTCTCTATATATATATATAAAATTAACTAGAGCCTGTTATAACAATAATACAATATGTATAAAAAAGAGAAAAAACTATATATATATGTATACTCTATAATTTTCCATTTATTTATTATAATATGATTTACTATGGATATACAAAGAAATAATTAAATAAAAGAACAAAATAACATAATAATGCAATAAGTTATTTAAAATATAGATATAAAATGGATTGTATAAAAAATATAAAACCTTTAAACTATATTACAAAATCTAATGGAAGGAAGATATATGAAACTAATTGCAATTGTAGGAATATATTGAAAACATCAATTAATTTAACTAACAGTTTTTATTGTTGGCTAATAATAAATGAATGAAATATTACATATCCATTTATACAGATTTTTTCCTTGTACAAATTCTATTATTGTTACCATAGATTCTAGTTAATCTTACATAAAAGAGACATCACTATTGAAACGATAACTTTTTAAGCCCCTATCATTTCACCATCAAACCTAATGACACACTCATCTGTGCTAAGTTCGAACCTATTTAAATGTTAATAAATTTAAAATTCGTTCATGTCTGTATAAACAGTATTATATATTTGCGTGCGAACCAACGCTATAATTAGATAGGATTAGTAAAATTATAGCGTACTAAATTGATTTAATAATTCTAAAAATGTTCGTTATATTATTTAAGTTAAGAGTAAATTATTAATTTTGTTGTTTAATATTGTAATTTCGTATGTGGATATATAATCTGTGCTATATAGAAGAAAGACATGATTTAAAATATTTAAAACCCATTATCTAAAAATAATATTGAATACCTTTAAAAAATTGTTAAAAGATTTTTTGTTTTAAATATATTTCAGGGAAAAGTTTCTCGAAAATATATTTAAAAGCTATATCAAAATATTTTAAATTATTTTTAATAAATATTTAAAAATGTTTTCGTTTTAAAAAATGTTAAAGGTTGTTTTTAAATAGAAAGAGTTTCTATTATATGTAAGATTAAAAATAAAAGCTGGTCAAGTAATTAAAAGATTTTTGATTGCAAACAAGTGTCATTAACGACCACACCTGGAATTTGTGAAAAGTAAAACTAGTTCAAAATTTACTAATTAAAATCTCCTTAGATAAGATTAAGTTATTTTAAAATCTAAATTGGACAATTGTTTGCAACGAAAAATCTTTAATTATAATAATAGCTTATGGAATGTTTCTAACATAAGTTATCTAAGATCTGGATTATAAATTGGAAAATATTTATTTAAATTCCTGAGTTTAGTGAGTCTTGAGGCGATAGATTCTGATAAGGAAAAGATATAAATACTCTGTATTTTTAACAAAAAAAGAGAGCCATATTGTTAGTGAGAATTGCAGCCAGTCTTCATAATTGTTAATGTTTAACATGTCCGGCTAAAAGCGGGCATCTTGTTTGTACTTGTGGGAGAACGGGTTTCTCTCATCAAATGCCTGAACAATCATCATGCGCTAGCAGAGATCATCTCACAGAATTGGAAAGATGATGCCCCAGTCAAACTAAACCAAACCAACAGCAAGAACTTGCAGTCAGATAATAATACCGTACTTATTTTCAAACTAGACTTTAATTCTTTAGTAAATAATATCTATATAAGTTAGCTAACTTTCTTTTAAAATAATGATAAAGCTAAATGTAATCAAAACTGAAAATCCATTTATATTTTAAATACATCAATTGCTATCAAAATTTAATGTGTTAAAGTTTAAATAATCTGACTTATTTATATTTTCCATTCACTTCAAAGTAAATTATTTAGTTTAAAGTTATATCACTGCGGTTGTGCTATATTTCTTTGCTTATTTTATTTTAAATGCTTATTATATTTCATATGCCAATATTTCAAACAGTGGCACTAAATTTCATGTATTTTTTTAAGAAGGTATTATTTAAAATCTTCGTAATTTGTTTATAGCATCAACTTCTGGCTGTTTCAAAATCCTATTTTTTATTATTTAAATGATTTAATATGTGAATTGTGACTCTTTTAATCAACCAGTTAAAAACTTAACCTTATAGTTTTATTTAGAATTAAATTTAGCCTTGATCGTATTTATAAGTATATTTAACATTTAAATTCTTAAGTCCATAGAAATATACTTTCCCTCCTTAAATATTTATTATCTATAAGTAACTTAATAGATCGAACATGTCAAAGTACGGATGTAGTAATATTCCCTTTCGTAGCATAGACGTTTATTACCAGGCTACACAAGAGTTGGTCCCAATTTGATAGAGCTAATATGCTATTAACTCGTATTTCATAGTATGAAATATACTATTCTTTGTTTGGCAGATGTGATATATTATTTTATAAAATTATTCTCGTTTTGCTGCTATACGTAATATACGTATCTCGAGATGGAGCCACGGCATTGCAGCACATCTTCTCTTATAGGGTAGAGCAGTAGCGAAGCCTGAGCAAGGCCAGGTTAGCATGTAAGTCCCCCGCCATTCCTGAACACAATGTCCTTTAAAGCATTGCGATCGATTACAGGTACCTTGTCAAGAACCCTGAAGTTATTTCATCCATCAGAGCGACTTTTCCTATTATGTTTACCTGTGCCATAGTGCATTGTAAAATCTTATGCAGCCAACTCTCCCACCTTAACATAATGCTTTCAGCATTCTGAAATTTTATCTCGAAAGCCATGTTCGATCGATCATTACTTGAGCTGGTTTATGCGCTCGTTATTAAGTCATATTGTATATTTTAGTAAGTGAATTCATGATCAAAGTTTAATATAATTATTTATATACCAGCCACAAATGTAATAGGATTTGGCTTAAATAGAGTTATAGACATAATGTAGTGATAATTAGGTATCAATTGTAAACAATTCATAAGATGGGCACATGTTAAACTCATCTATGAAATTTAATGATTACTTATGTAAAGTGATTTTGAATTGTATATAAAAAGAGAATGTGTTCTCTTATCCACCCAATGTTTGTACATTCGACGCTGAAATGTGTAAAACTTATCAATTTCATGCCAATTGTAAATAAATATATAATTAGTTTAATGTTTTTCGTTCTCTGTCTCGTTATTGATCTAATTCAATCCAATTCTAATTACTATTTATAGCCTATATATGTGAAAACTATGCATTAATTTAAATTAGATTAGTGATATATTTTCGTCAATTAAGAACCTCTCGTTTAATTATCAGAGTCTTATTGCTTCTCCATGACCTATGTCCAGCGTGTGGAAAGAGGTATACTACGTGTAATTTCAAGGTGGTCATTCATAGAGTCTTGAGTCTTGGAATCCTGGCTTACGAGTTGAAGTGTGGTCGGACTTGGGATGTCACAGTCCTAGTCTGGTCAGCTTCAGTCTCTTTTGCTTGGATTCTGAATTCTGTTACACGAATGTACAAACTTGACTGTTACACTATATGTGTAATGTACAGTTAAATTTTAAAATAGTTCCAACACAATGAAAAAGGCAAAAATCAATATTTGCTGAAAATATTATTATTATTGTATATATATATATATATAAAATGTCTGTTAATTAAAAACTATTGTAATAACAATAAAAATAATTATAATGGTAATTAACTCTTATATACAGTCTTTCAATTGGCAGAAGTACTTTTAGTTAATTCCTTACCTCCTCTTCAACTGCTGATAAATTTAAAAAACATAATGGAAGCAAACATCATCAACTCAAATGCCATGAATCCTGAATTTTAATATTAGCATTTTGTCTATTAATTATATTCATTTTATTAATATTGCCTCCTTAATTTTTTTTGATTATGGTTTCTCTCTTTATGAAGAATCTTAACACTTTCAATATCAAACTTTAATATATATTTACATGTTCTTTCATGATCCAAAAAAACTGAAGCAGTAATTAAATCATTATTATTTTTTACTTTTCACATGCTTATATAACAATTCATGCTCCTTTAATCTTTTTGAATACTACATTTCAATTCACCTATATATGATAAACTACAGCCACAAAAAATTTGATACACATTACTTATTTGCTTGATAGGTATGACAAATTTTAGAATTATTCACTAATTTATTAATGTTATTTGTAATACCAAAATGAAACATTAAATACCCACACACACATATATATATATATTGTAATGATCCGGAGAATGACTTAACATCATCTGCATTACAGGGCGCATCTAGGCATTTGAACCTAAAAAAATTTATAAAGTAGGCAGATACGTAAATCAAAAAAAAAAAATTTTTTTTTTTTAAATTTTGATTCCGGTCGTTAGCCCAAGTCACTATCTCAGGGAGTAGCAGAGATTTAATAATATAATATCTTATCTAATTATATTTCAATATTAAAAAATAAATAAAATAAGCCACTGCCAGTAATTAACATACAAAAATTTTTTTACGCACATATATAAATATAAGATTTAACTTTATTATTTTAAAATATGTTTACTTTAACATTTAACATTATTTTTACTTTTATTTTAGATTTTTAATTTACATTTTAAATTTTATACTATTATTAGTTCGCACAGATTTGTTTAAAAAATGTTGAGTATAGATCGGTTACATAGATTCCACAGTCAAAAACATTTCAAAATAAACATAAATGATCAAAATACAAAATCATTGATACCGTCAATTGCAGAGGAAAATTTATAAGTAACCCAATAGCATTCACCATAAGATGCTTGCATTAACACCAATAACTTAAAAGACATCCGAATAAATACATTTTAGATACTCACCGTAAGGTATCAGTATTTACCGAATGTCTATATATATTTTGATCGAATATGAAAACCAAAAACATAATCAACCGGTAACGAACCCATGCAAGCGTCTATACCCAACTTAAATTTAATACATCTTTATTTAGAGTGTCGAGTATGAATAGACTACATAGATTTGCATTTGAAAAGAAAATATTCAATCCTTGTTTAACCTTAGGCCAAAGGTTCGCAGTCAAACCAAACTTCAATCCATCTGATATATCGATGTGTTCAATGTAATACGAATACGGCAGCACAATTAGGTTAAGATAAGAAACTGCTTCACATCAGATAGGAATACTACATCTATCAGACAAGAAGAGCAATAAAAAAAACTCCATTGAAAGGAACAGCGTTTTACGTCTTATAATCCCTTCCATAGGCAAAACGGAAGTGTGCGGCTTATAACAGCGATTCTTCCCATAGCGAATCTTGTACTACATCTACTAATTACACCAATATATCCAATCCATTGACCTAATTCAACTATGAAACGAATAACCTAAGATTATCCTCCCCTAATATAACTTTACAAATCTATATAGCCATTCATGCCCGACTTAAGTTAAATATTTATATAACTAGTTTAATGAAAAACAGAAATCATAATAAAACTTAAAGAACAAATAAATAAATAAATGGAAATGATTTTACAAAAGAAATACATTAAATAAAATTATAACTAATTAATAAATAACGTTGGTCAGATAGGATTCTATTTCTTAATTATTTTAAATACGGAAAGTTTTTAATTTAATGTTCATTAATTATAAAGTTCTTACAGTTTAAAACAGTTCATCTTTATCTGTTGCTTGCCATTTGAACATGAATTCCCATGCTGTCCTAAAAAGATTGGTTGAGTTAGCCGTTGTTTTTTATTTATTTATCCGGAGGTCTTTTAGTTTAGTTGGTCCTTAATGTAGAAAAAAAAAAACGATGTCATTTCTCTTTTTTTTTTTTTAACAAAACTGAAGGGATTGAAGAATGCGTCTTTTCAATTCCTTCTCCTTCAACTCCACACTAACACATATAGTCACATCGTAATAACTAATTCTCTTTTATTTTCAAACCTTTCCTTTTATAATAATTTTGTGGATTAACTCAACATTACGTCATGATGGTGAAAACCTTTTGTTGAGGTCCGATTTCCCGATGGATTTCTTTCATTTGCTAAAAGTTTCTATTGTTTTCCTATCTGACCGATGCTTATACATTTAAATGCCCAAAGGCTAGTTTACTAATTAAAATAATCATTTCCATTTTACAAAAGATTAATTAATTTGTTTTCAAATTTAAACATATATTTTTATCTCTAAATCTTTTCTGAAAATTTAGTTTTAAACTACTCTTTTTTTAATAAAGTTTTATTTTAATAATTTTTTATCTGTGCGATTTTATATATATGCGAGTTTAAGATGATTTTTTAATTTTCAGTTTTTAATTTTTAAAAAAGAAATTTTTATTGGCGAACTTTTTTTTTTATGTTTACTAATAAAAAATAATGTAACGTACGTATGTGCCCGTTACAATATATATCCTTAAAAACTGTCAATTGAGCATTTGAAATATATAGAATAGATATCCATTTTTTATTATCAGTCTTCAACTCCTTTAAATCATTATAACTATTTTTAAATAGATATAAAGTATTATTAATCTGTTCAATATTATAACCAACTTCAAGCAATTTCTTAGCAAATTTCTCAATATTTTTTAATTTATCACACTAATAATGACATAAATTTTCATAAAGGATATATGTAAGAATGTGTTTAATATTTCATTTGTGTTACAAATAATGTTAATAAGTTAGTGAATAATTCTAAAAGTGCCATACTTGTCAAGCAAAAAAGTAAGGTTGTGTACCAAATATTTTGTGGATGTATGTTATCATATACAGGTGAATCAAGGTGCAGTATTGAAAAAAGATTAAGGGAGCATGAATTTCTATATAAGCATGTGAAAAGTGAAAATAATAATGATTTAATGACTGCTTCAGTTTTCTTAGATCATAAAAGGATGTATATATAAATTAAAGTATGATCTTGAAAGTGTTAAGATTCTTCACGAAGAGAGAAACCGTAATAAAAGAAAAATTAAGGAAGCAATTTTAATAATAAAATGAATGTAATGAATAGACATGCTGTTGATGTTAAAATTCAGGATTCATGGTATTAGTATTAATGACATTTGCTTTAGTTACATTTTTGGAATTTAATGGCAGTTGAGGAGGGTTAAGGAATTAAGCAAAAGTATGAGTTAATTACCATTATATATATATATATAGTAACATAATTAAAGGGAGTTCAAATAATAAAGTGTAGTGTAACAAAATTAAAGGTTGATCAAATAACTACAACCATACCTGAGTACTCTACAATATATAAGATCATAATATTTAAAATAATGTTGGATTTCTCAATATCCAAATATCAATAATCATAAGCAAATTATTAATAACCAGTATTATAACTCAGGTATATGAAATCACGTGAAGTGAGTACACTAGTAATTTCAATAAAATATAACTCAGGTATACAGGCAGTAGATCTTATCCACTTTCATTTCTTGGTTTGATGTTAAGTGCATTTTTAAACAAATACTAAGTGAATATGGTCTAGCAGGGCACCACTAGATTATCTGAATCTAGACACAGTTATATCTAATAACCTTTTCACATGTACCGGGTTTGAATCCCTTCTTGGTACTTTATTTCTAATAAAATGGGAGATTTTGCTTTTTGAGCCATATCACTATATGCACTAATATTTAGGTAAAAGTAAAACATCTATAAACCAAAGTGGAGTATATTAGACATAAATCATTTCTCAGACCTTAGCATAACAAATGTGTTTCAATGTTTTTATAAGTTTACTAGCTCAGATTATATATAACTAATTTAGGATGGCAATTCACTTATCCTTGCATGAAATAGATGACGGGATGTGGTTATAATAATACTAAGAAATCACTAAATATTATAAAATCAATATTTATTTATGGCCTTTAAACAGTTAAATAGCTCATTAATTAAAATGTTGATGACGATGATGATGATGATGATAAGAATGATAATGACCAGGGGTTTCAACTACAGCTCTAGGACTAAGCCTAAACATAAAACTAATTTTTATAAAGAAATTCATAATTATTGCTTAATTTTAGCATATTTACTTATATCTTAAATAACTAATATTCAACCATTGATAATGATGAATAATCACACTTAACAAAGACTACACTTAATGAAATATATACACCTTGTTTAATAAAACAAACTAATATTTATTACTACATTTCTAACATATACATAAAAATTTCTAGATAAATATGAAAATTGACATGAATAATAATAATAATAATAATAATAATAATAATTGATTATATATCAATCCTCAATTAATTTCAAGTTCTTCCCCCTTTCCCTTCAAATGTATATTGTATTAAGTTGGACGTCACATTGACCATGATTTTCACTCCATGAGAAAAGTATTTCAAGAAAAAAAAAATTATCTGCTCATTAGCACACATACTTTATAAATCTAATATGTAAGTAGAATGTAAAAAAAAAATGTTAATAGAATTGAAAGAGCAAGTTTTAGAAACAAGTTCTCTTCTACCTCTGAAATGCTATACTTAACTTGAAACAAAATAATCTAATATTCTAATACTACTTGTTATTTCACATTCACTCGCAATTATACACATATAAAAACATTATTATGTATGTGCGTGTTTTATCCCATAATAACAAAATATTATTTAAAACCAAAATAATAATAATATATTAGTTAAAACTAAAATCATAATACCATAAAAAAAATTGTTTTACACATTAATATTTTCATAACTGTAAAATTAATAAACAAATAATTTTGATACATTCAAGATCATTTATGAAGCTCAAAGTTATTATTAGTAAGACATTCTTGTTTTTAATCGATCTGAATAGTCTTTAAAAGTTCTTTAAATAAAATATACCACTTTATTGCTAAAATGTTTATTAAGTCTCTGATATCATAAAGAAAATAGATATAAAAAGTCATATTACCGATCTTTTGTTTGTGGCAAATTTCCAAGGGTTCAAACTTGTCTTGTATAATGTCTATATTTCTGCAGCTACCATTTCTGTTTTACGTGGGAACAATCTCTTTCTTGAGGTGTATAACTGTTTGATGATGATGACTCTATTGAGGTTATTTGATTTAGTGGACAATTTGGAAATCATTATATTAATTTTTCTTCTCTTCCTGTCAAGCATGATTCTTTTAGTGGATGAAATACAGCAGTTGTTTTCACATTTATAAATTTACTTGAGTTTAAAATCAGTTGTTGGAACAATTAATTGGACTTGATGATTAATATTTATCGGTAGATTAATTCATCTTTCATCGAATGCAGGTGAATGCTTTCCTCCTTCTATTAAAAACATCTTATTTCTCTGGTCAGTTGAAAGGTGTAGAATATTATTTTAGACAAAACATCTTTTCTTTCCTATATGATGTGCAGCTTCCCCAGATGGTCTGGCAAAGATGGGACATACATATAATTTTTCTAGCCAGTCATTTCTTATATTTTCAACATTCAATTTAATAGTCTAATAATCTGAATCATAATCACAGTAATAATTCTTCAAGACAGCTTTTTATATCCAATTTTTAGCGAACTTAACCAATCAGAGATAGCGTCACTTGCTATTTTTGGACAAATTCGTTTTAATTAGATCTCTAATTTATTTTCAACTAAATTATTTTTCAACTGAAAAGTTTAATCCTTTTTCCAGACACTTTTGTTTAAAAAAAATAGACTTAATCCTTATTTCCTTTCTTTTCTCTTTTTTTTAACATCCAGGTAACATTTCAAATCTTTGAGCTTCCTTCTTTAGATCTTGAGATAAGACAATTTCAAAATTAGAGTTCCCACCCAAATTAAGCTCCCAAAGTGACAAACAATTATTTACAAAAAAAATTGCTACAAAGATAGATATCTGATTAAACCGATTTCCTCTTTTAACATAAAATTGTACAAAAAAATAATTTGACAGATTTAATCCTTCCTTTTCTTTCAATATTTAGTAAATGTAAATTTCTGTATGTAATGTACACACATCCTTCATTCTTTCAAATCATTCATAAACTAACATTAAATAATATAATTGCTAGCTTATTAATTATAACCCAATTATTTAATTAAATCTGTAACTTTTAAATCCCAATTACAATTAAAGAAAAGCAAAATAGAAGTATAGAATAAGACATTAAAATTGATCAAGCATAAGTTAGTTTTAAAGAAAGTTAAAATGTTGAATATTTGAAATATTAAACAATTAAATAGTTTACACATACATTGCCTATACGTATGCATTATAACTTTGCTTTTTAACAGAAAATTTAAATATTAAATGTGGGTGCTGCTCTTTTTGAGATTTATTAACACACAAACAAGTAATGCATATAATAGCTGTCCTACTCTCTTTCTGTCTAAAGCGTTTAAAATTTTGATCTGGTAGGGTTTGAACTTGGATGCCCTACAGCTTCTTTTATGATTATATAAAATTGTGATGATGATTTTTGGTTTACCTTTTCTACATGCACATTACTATAAATTTATCTAGTGACTAAATTGTAATGGCACAATATATATATATATATATATATATATATATATATATATATATATTTAGCCATATACAATTTAGTATATATATATATATATATATATACAATTATTGCTGTTATATAAAGATATTTTATTTTATATTATATTGTATAATTTATTGATTAATAAATGTATAAATTTCTGTTTACATATATGTGCATACACTAGATACAGTATACACATAACTTAACTATACTGTTTAGAAAGTTAAATGAAGTAGATATGTAGAGTTAATTATACTATCAAATTAATATAAAAAGGTATTATATAAAATTGCAAACAACAAAATGATAACTCATATTATTGTGAAGAAAAAAATAGTTTTAGTACTATATATAACAAGGTATTTATTTATATAGTGCTATGTTAATAAATTGTAATTGTAAATTAATGATCAGGCTAATGCACAAGCCTGATCACTAATTTACAATTACAGTTTTAGTACCATGCAAATGAATGTGAATTGCATAGTTCATAAAAATGTATAGTGTTTTAAAACTTAAGATTTGCCTTATGGATGGAATTTTAAATAAATTATTTGATAATTTTTATAGTAAATTGAATAGCAAATCTAAATATATTATTGAAAATTATGTGATATTAAAATTAAAAAAATTATGGGTCAGTTTTTAAAAGTCAGTCATAATGTTTTATTTCTCTCTATCATTACCAAAAATAAATAAATAAACTACCTCTTTAGCTGTTTATAAAATAATCAAATAATGTAAAAATATATGTAAAAGTATTTGTTTCACAATATATTGTGAAATAAATATTTATTCTTCTAATTAGAACTTATTAGAGTTTTTTTTTTTTGATAAATATCCTTGATTAAGTGATAGGTGTTAAAACAAAACCACATGGTATAAATAAGTCATAATAAAAATGATGGCAGTTTAGTCTAATGGAATCTAAGCCTTGACTCAAGAAGCAATGTAGAGTGATTCCATGAAAAATAAAAGAAGCCAATGGTTAAAACATTTTCTCACAAAATAGTTTTGATAGCCTTACATTGCTGACTATTGTAAAGTATGTTTCAATACTCCATTTACCATAGCAAGTATGATAACATTAGTTAGTGGTAAACTAGTTACTATGTATATCTAGAATAGCAAGACCTACATCAGTCACAATACCTAAAATTGTGCAATTGGATTGAGATGGATGTTGAAATGCATAGAATGTGATGTTGCCTGTTTTAATGGAAAAACTATGATAAAAGAAAAGAAGTAAACTCTGCCATAAGACTTATCAAGAACTATTGTATCCATTATCTATTGTCACTAATAACCAAATATAATAAACCTCAGGGATGAATTACTAACAAATTATTCATATATATTTTAACGATCAGGGGAGGAGGAGACTTACGTAATCTGCACTACAGGGCACCACTAGGCATTTGAACCTAGAAAATTTATAAAGTAGGCAGGTACGTTAAGTTTAAAAAAAAATTTTAATTTTAATTTATATATTTGGATTCCGATCGTTTTCCCAAGGTCACTAGCTCATAGAGTAGCAGAGATTTTAAACATTTATAAGTTTCAATAGATTTCTATTCTCAAAGTATATATATTAAATATTTATAACAATAAAATAAAATAAGCCACTGCCAGTAATTAACACACAAATAGATTTTTATTAACGCACATTTAAAATTGAGGAATAAATTTATTTTTAGGGTTTAACATTAATATATTTTTTTTTAAATTTAAATTACTATTTTCAATAGATCGCACAGATGGATATTTAAATTATATTTTACTTTAGCATGACAAGCATAGATAGTCTACATAGATTTTTTTTTCACTTAAAACTTATCAAAACATTCATTCAGTCTCAGACTAAAAGTTCGTAGCCAACCCAATGTCAGCTTCCAGATATATATTTGCAACTAATGCAATATGAAGATGCTAGCATAAAACCACGCCAACAGGAATGGGCATCTGACGGCGTGATATTATTTGAAGGAAATGATCCGTGTCTAGATCAGGAAAGGGCATCTGTTAGACTAAGGAATCATGTATATAATTTTTTTTATTTTAAAGAGTGCTACGTATGGGAGAAAGCGGTCTTTCTGCCGTCTTATAAATCCCTGTCCATAGAGCTAGAAGGGGTCAATGGCGCAGGAAATACATCTGCCACCATTTCAATGATATGACTGCCTCTTTGGGGTCATGCATTCAGTTGGCACATTGCCCTGTATGCTAAACACGCTTCACATTACATTAATATAAACACCCATATATCCTTCCACAAGCATTGCCCTAACTATGAAACAAATAGCCTGACACTAAAATCCTTTAAATTAAACATAAACGAATTTAAACAGTTATTACTCTTTATCCATGCAGCTATCTACACCCAACTTAAATTTAATACATTTTATTTAACAGATAGAAATAAATAACCTAGTTAAACACAAACATAACTAATTAAATTAAAAAAATGGAAATGATTGAAATAGCAAATGTATATAAAAACAAATATTTATAATTGATTTAGAGTTCTATTGTTGGTCAGATAAGAGTACATTCATTTATATTACTTTTTTTTTTGGATTGATTACTTATTGACGTTATACGGTAATTATTTAAAAGAAAGTTCAATTGGCAAAATTTTATACTTTACAGATTCTGAGGTCCATCTTCGTGATCACTTATATAGATTGTTTGTTCTTCCTTTTTAAAAAACGAAGCCGCCACTTGCCATTCCTTTTTGGTCCCTAACTGGCATAGGGAGGTCTCAGCTGGTTGTCTGGAAAATCTAATTTTATTGCAGACTTCCACATCATGAAAATCTGCAATATAGCTAGTTATAACGACATATTCATAGTCAGCTCTCAGATAACAATTATAATAATAATTTGGCTTTTATATTTTTATTAGTCTCTTATCATTAGATCTTGAGATTCAACGAGCAAGACGTCACTAATCCATTCGTGTTTCAGTTATGGTCCGTGCTGTCATTTTCGTGTTTGGATTGGTCATTTAATTCCTTTGTATTCTCTTATCTGACCATTTAATTTATTTTACATGCCTCACGAGGTAGTTTGCTTTTGAACAATCATTTAATTAATAAGACAATCACTTCCATTTTCTAAGACTATAGAAATCAACATTATTTCTATTTTTAAAATATCAATCTTTATATCTTTACTTTTTACAAAAAAAATTACTTTCAAATATTTTTATTTTTTAAAAGTTTTTAAAGTTGTCCATCATGCGATCTATATATACGTTAAACAGTTTTTAAATTAAGTTTTTTTTTTCTTTTTAATAAATCAATTTTTATTTATGGTCTTTTATTTTAATTTTAAAATAATGTGATGGGATATTATATTCCGTTACAATATATATATATAGTAAAAGTATATCTTCAGTTTAAAACTTTACAAATTTAAGACAATTGATAAGATCTTATCAGTATTGTTAACATAAGTTTTTAAATATTGTAATATTTATAATTATTTTTTTAATTTCAATATATATATATATATATATGTGTGGGGGGGAGGGAGATAATCTTGACCTTCTGATGAGTGCTGGATTTTGGAGATCATTTATCCTTCTCACAAATATATATATATATATATATATGGTGTGTGTGTGTGATAATCTTGACCTTCTGATGAGTGCCGGATATGCATGGAATATGTATAGTGGAGATCATTTATACTTTTCATATACATTTGGTCATGTGCATTAGTTGTGTAAGATGAAGTGGATAGCTGTAAGGAGCTTAAAAGTCTGAATTGAAATCCCTTCTAATTATGTTAAATTCAGTATAGACATTATACTTGTATTTAAATATTAAATATTTTGTATTTATTATATTTATCTGGTAGCAGTTGCAAATGTATAGGCAATAAGTTTATATATTTATTTTCTGTATATAAATTGTTTGATTATTTTGTTATAAACTAATTTAATTTGTTTTGCTTTTCCAAATTCATTTCAAGTATATGCTACTAATATCTACGAATCCTGAAAAATCATGCCAGCCACTGGGGATATGCAGGGATAATGGTACTAATTTAAAAGGATGATAATTAGGTAGTATTAAGATTTCCAAAAGTAAACTTTCTATTTAAAAAGTTTGGACTTTTAAGATTCGTTTTAAATTGATTCTTAGAAAAACAAATTAAAAATACTTTTGGAATAATACCACTTAACTTTTAGTGCTAAGTTCATAGGGTTATATATCATCACCATCATTATCAGAGCAGTGGTTACATTAATATATATATATATATATATATATATATATATATATATATATATATATATATATATATATATTATAACGGGCGCACATGCTGTTACATTCTAATAAATAAAATTAGAAATTAAAAATAAGTTTGCAAATAAAAATTTGTGTTTAAAAATTAAAAACTGAAAATTAAAAGTCATCTAAACTCGTATATATATAAAATTGTGCAGATGAAAAATTATTATAAGAAAACTTTATTTAAAAAAAGAAAAAGTTTTAAAACTAAATTTTAAGAAAAAAAAACTTAAAGATAAATATATATATATCTTTAAGAATGTACAATAATTCAATTAATGCTATTGTGTAAAATGGAAATGATAATTTTAATTAGTCAAAGTAAACTAGCCTTTGGGCATCTCAAAATTTATAATTAAAAGTCAGATAGGAGAAAAGCAATGGGAACAGAATAGCCAATAAAAAAAATCCCACAGGAAACAGACCTCAGCGAAAGAATAATCATCATCATGACATCACATCCAGTCAATCTGCAATTTTAATATAAAAAGGGGAAAGTCTGGTAATAAATTGAGGTGTGCAATATGTGTTAAGTCCGGAGAGTTGAAGGAGAAGGGATTGAAAAGACACACTTTCAATCCCTTCAGTTTTTCTAAAAAAAGAAATGAAATATCGTTTTTGTAGATTGTGGACCCCAGGACATCAGGGTCCTGTGATAAAAGCCTGCAAAGAACTATACCAGCTTCAGCAAAGAACCTACGGAATCAGAAACAACACTGGATCTCAATTACAAGCAACTAGAAAGTATGGACTTTTTCTCTTTAAAACCGTAAGAACTCTATAACTAATGAACTTTAACTATAAAACCTTCCCAATATTTAAATAGAAATAGAAATTCCTATCTGAACAAACTAAATCATTTATTAATAATTATTTTTATTGAATGTATTTTTTTAAAAAATCATTTCCATTAATTTATTTTTCTGTACTTTTAACTGTTTCTTATAATTTTTTTTTCTGTTGAGCTAAATTTTTAATAAATGTTAAATTTAAGTCAGGCGTGAATAGCTGCATAGATTTGTAAAGTTATATTAGTTTAAGGGAGGGTAAACCTTAGGTTATTTGTTTTGCAGTTAAATTGGGTCAATGGATTGGATGTATTAGTATAATTAGTAAATGTAGCATGAAAATCTGCTACGTGCAGGATCACATTATACGTGCATGTGGGAAAAATAAGTCCCATTTTTTTTTACTAACCATCAGAAGCAGACAGTATTCCCTGTTCCTTGGATTGCCCCTTTAGCCTATGGAATGGGATAGTAAGATGGCAAAAAGGACTGCAATCCCTTCCTATGGAGTTTTTTATTGTTCTTCTTGCCAGATAGACTAAGTATTCCTGTACTGGACGAGAGGCATTTCTTCTTGATAACCATGCTGTTCAGATGTATATTTCTTACAGTGTGTATTGTGCTGTAATATTCATGCTGCATTGAATACGTGATATATCAGGTAGATTGGCATTAGTTTGATTGTGAATGTTTGGCCTAGGGTTAAATTAGAGATATAGAATATTTTCTTTTTTGAGTGCAATCTATGTAGTCTATCTATATTCGATACTTTAATAAAATATTAATAAATTCATCTGTGCGAAGTTATAAAATCAAAAGTTAAAATGTAAATCAAATTATAAAGTAAACATTATACTAAAATAATTCTAAATCTTATATATGTGCAAAATAAATGTTTCTGTGTATTGTTAATCTGGCAGTGGCTTATTCTTATTTTTTATTATCTTTCTTTTTTTAAAAATAAGGTATACATTATCTCTGCTGCTCTGCGAGCTAGTGACTGGGGCATTTTGGTTGTATTTATTTAAATTATGAATCTTACAGTAAGTATCTGCCTACTATATAAATTTTTAGGTTTCAATAGCCTGGTGGCGCCTTGTATGGCAGATACGTAAGACTCCACTTATCCTCCCTGACCATTATAAATGATGAATTTATTAATTTATCAAAGCATTGAGTATGGATAGACTACATAGATTGCACTCGAAAAAGAAAATATTCTATATCCCTTATTTAACCCTAGGGCAAAAGTTTGCAATCAAACTAACACCAATCTACTTGATATATCGATGTATTCAATGCAGCATGAATACAACAGCACAATACCGCACTGTCAGAAATATACATCTGAACTGCATGGTTATTGAGAAGTGTCTCTTGTCCAGTACAAGAATACTTCATCTGTCTGGTGAGAAGAACAATAAAAAAAACTCCATAGGAAGGGATTGCTGTTTTTTTGCCATCTTACTATTCCATTCCATAGGCTAAAGGGGTGATCCAAGGAGCAGGGAATACCATCTGCTTCTGTTGGTCAGTAAGAAATGGATCTTCTTTTGCCCAAGTGCAGCATATAGGGTGATCCTGCATGTAGCAGATCTTCATGCTACATTTACTAATTACACCAATACATCCAATCCATTAACCCAATTTATCTGTGAAACAAATATACCTAAGATTTACCCTCCCTTAAACTAACATAACTTTACAAATCTATGCAGCCATTCATGCCCATCTTAAATTTAATATGATTTAATTAAAAGTTTTAGATTAATGTGAAAAAAAAATCATAATAAAATAATAAACACTTAAAAGAATGGAAAAAATAAATTAATGGAAATGATTTAAAAAAAATACATTCAATAAAACTAATTATTAATAAATGATTTAGTTTGTTCAGATAGGAATTTCTATTTTTATTTAAATACTGGGAAGGTTTTATAGTTAAAGTTCATTAGTTATAGAGTTCTTATTGTTTAAAGAGAAAAAGTCCATACTTTCTAGTTGATTGTAATTGGGATCCAATATTGTTTCTAACTCTGTAGGTCCTTTGCTACAGCTGGTATAGTTGTTTGCAGGCTTTTATTGCAGGACTCTGATGTCCTGGGGTCCACAATCTAGGAAAACAATATTTCATTTCTTCTTTTAGAAAAACTGAAGGGATTGAAAGTGCATCTTTTCAATCCCTTCTCCTTCAACTCTCTGGACTTAACACATCTAGCACACCTCAATTTATTACCAATATTTTCCCTTTTTATAGTCAAAATGTGGATTGACTGGACGTGACATCATGATGATGATTATTTTTTTGGTGAGGTCTGTTTCCTGAGGGATTTCTTTTATTGACTATTCTGTTCCCATTGTTTTTCTCCTATCTGACCTTAAATTATAAATTTTGAGATGCCCAAAGACTAGTTTACTTTGACTAATTAAAATTATCATTTCCATTTTACACAATAGCATTAATTGAATTATTGTACATTCTTAAAGATATATATATATATTTATTTATTTATCTTTATATCTTTAAGTTTTTTTTCTTAAAATTTAGTTTTAAAACTTTTTCTTTTTTTAATAAAGTTTTCTTATAATAATTTTTCATCTGTGCGATTTTATATATATATGAGTTTAGATGACTTTTAATTTTCAATTTTTAATTTTTGAAAACAAATTTTTATTTGTGAACTTTTTATTTTTAATTTCTAATTTTATTTATTAGAATGAAACAGCATGTGTGCCCGTTATAATATATATATATATATATATATTGAACCTGATTGAAATCTGATTAAGTTTTTTTAATTTTCACTAAACTTAATTTTTGTTAAATCTTGTTTAATGTTTAAATTTTTATTATTATTTAAAAAGAATATGTGTATCAAAATACACATGTGCTTATATGTAAAATGGATCATTTTAAAGTTTATCGATTTATTTTAAAATAGTTTTCTTATACTGCTTGTTTTTACTTTAAATCAATTTGATTTAAAAACAAGCTGGCTAGCTAATTGCATTCCTGTTGCTTTTATTTTAATTATTGTAAACAATTCTAAAAGCGGAGATTTGATTTTTATGTAGTTGTTTTCATTTCAATAATCCCTGGGTAGAATTCCTAGATTAGATTGAGTGAGAGATTAATATTTGCCCTGCCTAAGGCATAGAAATTGGACTACAAGGAAAGTGTTTTGCGGAAAATGGAGCAACGTATAAATAGCCCCAAAAATTTGGAGTGTCAGTTAATTCATTATTCGTAACTAGACAAGCTGTTTCTCAAGTAAAAGTTTATATCAGTGCAGACATTTAAATTCTTAAAGGACATTAGCTGTTATTAAATCCTTTTGCTTACAACAAGATGACAAATAATATATGTGTTATCACCACCCGAATGGCTTGCTAACTC
The DNA here is from genome assembly GCA_028023455.1 of Epiperipatus broadwayi. Classification (NCBI taxonomy): domain Eukaryota; kingdom Metazoa; phylum Onychophora; class Udeonychophora; order Euonychophora; family Peripatidae; genus Epiperipatus; species Epiperipatus broadwayi. The sequence goes on from JAQFVV010006198.1 coordinate 22,603,560, forward strand.
AACAAAAGACGGATCCCTAACTTCCAAATTTGCTCCAGTAATGCCTTAAACACCTAGAAAAAGCTGGAATCTCTTTATATCTACCTTGCCACTGTCTAAAGACCTCAAAATGAACTAAAATAATAGTGCGCACTCTACATGAACATTACTTTTACCGAAAGGTAACTATTTTCTTTTTTATTCTTCCCAGGGTAAATTAATTCTCATTAAATCTCCACTCAGTCTAATCATAAAAATCTGTATTCGTAAACTTAAGTAATATTTATATTCACATTTAATCTTTATTGTGTTTTCTTGTATTTTTGTAATGGGTTTTGGAATCTTAGTTTTAAGATTCCCAATTTGCTTTCAGTTTTGTTTATTGGAGAGTGACGGATGAGTTTTATATTTTATGCCTCGCTTTCTATAAATGCTTTAGCAGTCATGTATATATATTTTTAATGCTTACCTGTAATTATTTTATTATTCAATAATTAATTTTTAAACATTGTGTTTGCACTTCTGCAAACTTCCAAAAATCTTTTGGCTGATGACTTTATTGTCTAATTTTCCACAGGTGAGATTTTGCTTCTTCTATCTCTAAAAGTGGAAATTAGAATTGTGTTTTTTCTTTGTAATTTTATGAGCCATCAGCAGGAAAATAAAATTTATCCCTTTTAAATTACAGGGGAGCGATACTTTCGTATACCTAAAGTATTTAAAACTTTTAATATTTTCGTAGTCATGTGCACTCTCCGATAGATTTATTTTTGTATTTATTACGTGTGCTTTAAATTTATCAGAGCGTGTACTCAGAATTTGTTTGTAAGTTTATTTTCTTTAAATGCTGGGGCAGACGTAACTGTTTTTCTAATTATTTACTTGTCCCTTATTGAGATCTTTAATTATTAATTTTAAAGTAATTTTCACCAATCATTTGGCTGTGATTCACCAGTTTTAATTGTTTTACTTCATTTCAATCTTATTTTTTGGTTGTTCTTGAGGTGGATCAATCACCATTATTTTAAACGTAATAATAGGTGCAGTTCATACCAACATAAAAACATTCGAGGTCTGACCATTTTTGGATCTTGAAAAGCTCATCGGCACTGGTTTCCTTGATCTATTTCAAGGACATATTGTTTAAATATCTGAAAGTGAAAACCAATGCTTGAGTGAATCCTCTGCTGAATAAAATTTGCTTCCTCCCTTTTAAATTTGTTTATTAGAGAATCAGTAGATCTGCCAGAGCATTGCATTTAGTCTTTCTGGTACACGCCTGAGCTAATCCTATTTGTAAACATATAAAAATTTTTTATAAGTTATTCTTTTCTGAATAAAATTTTATTAAATATGTTTAAACTTAATTTGGCTGATGTTTGTCTTTGTGCTTTTGTCTCAATTGTCTAAACAATTTAAGATCTCTTGTTTCTCCCTGAGTCTAGCGGTGCAAGCCATCATCATCATCTATTCTGATCACAGTAAACAAATTTTCCAGATATATAGTGATCTGGTGGCGCCCTTTGTATCAGAATAGATTGATAGACGAAATTAAAATCGTTTGTCCAGCACAATATATATATATGATTTTTGAATTTTATTAGCCATTTATATTCTGAATTTATATTTACCTCCATTTTTTATCTGTTATGATATAATTACCTATTAACTTGACAATATCAATAAAATTTGCTTTAAAGGTAAAAAGATATCACGTCTTTTTCAGTTAATAGTAAAATGCAGTATATATTATAAATAAATATGTAATTTCTATCACAAAAAATATTTAAGAAAAATATATATAAAGATATACACCAATATATAAAAAAATAAATATACTATTTTATTGGGCTGTGATCTAAATTAAATGTAATTAATATCACAGTATTTCTGTAGGAATTGTTCATCCATTCATAAAAATTTAATATCATATTAAATCAAGGGAATTGACCTAAGGATTTTCATCATCCTCCACTCCATCTCAAATAATCAATACACATGACAACATACATGTGGAAAAGATGAATGATTCCTAATATATGTATTTTATGCAGGATCAGCACTCATCAGTTGTGCCACATCATAATCTCTCACACATATATACAATCAATGCTCAGCTTATAGTAAGATAGCAATTTATTAAACTTTAATAGATAGACTTCAATCTTCTCACATTTCCAACATAGATATGACTAAAATATCAAATCCACCAAGGGCATTGAGTATTCTATCATTGTTTTTTAATGAAATGGATTATTGAATTGTAGGAAGGATGAAAAGATTGAAGCCTTTCCATTAAAGTTTGAAAAATTGCTATCTTCATATAAGCTAAACACTTATTATATATATGTATAGGAGGATTATGATCTGGCCCAACTGATACGATGCTGGTTTTGCATCAAATATAAATATTAGGGATCATTTATATTTTTCACATGTGTGTTGTCATGTGTATTGATTGTTTGAGAGGAAGTGGAGGATGAATGTAGACTGAAAATCCCAACCTCAATTCCTTTTATTTACTTACAAACATTCAGCATATTGAATGATAGATTAATTACATATTGCCTTGATATTTATTACATCTAATATAAGTCCAGCTCATCTCTCTTCTGTTAATATAAATAAATGGTCCAGTAATATGAGGGGTTAGATTGATATAATGTCTACATGGGTAGGGTTCAATGTAAAATCCACCAAAGGTTTTGAGCATTCCATCATTAAGTTTTCAATGAATAGGTTGTTGAAATGTTGGAAGGTTGAGAAGAATGAAACCTGTCCATTAAAATTTAAGGAATTGCTATCTTAATATAAGTCAAGTACTAGTTGTATATATGGGTGATTGATTATGATCTGGCCTAACTGATGAGTTCTGATTCTGCATGAAATACTTATATTGGTGATCATTTATCTTTTTCACATTTGTATAGTCATGTGTACCGGTGTTTTGTAGAGGATGAATATAGACTGAAAATCCTAAGTTCAAATCTCTCTATTTATTATAGTAAACATTCAGTATACTGAATGAATAGGTTAATTACTATCATACTATTTTTTTCCAACCAATTAAACACCATGAATGATAGATGACCTTATGTAGAAATTCTCACCACAGAAAATTATGGATCAAAATATTCTAGTAAAGAAGTCTTAATTTCAATATTATAATTTATTTTTTATTTGTATTAAAATATATCATTTAAATTTATAGTTTTTTTTATATATTTTATAATGTATACAAAACTCTTTTCAATAATTAGAAGAATAAAATAAAAACATTTAATTAAATACTTAAAAATCTAAAACTGTGCTTAAAAGTACTTGTTAATTTTAAAAATATTGATTATTTTTTACACTAGTTATATAATATGACAATCTCTTTCCACCAGAGTTAGAATTAAATAATTAATCAATATTTTAAATGTCAATTAAATAAATTAACAAACATTTTTAAATAGTTTAAGGCTGGAATTTTAATTATTTAATATCTGATTTTAATTACTTCTACTAAATATTTTTCTTTTATTAAAAAAAGATTGAAGTATTAAAATTTTCAAAAACATAATTAAAAATAACAATTGAGATCAATTGTGGTGGCCTAGTGGTTAGCATAGCAGCCTTCCAAGCAGCTGGCCCGGGTTCGCGGGTTCACTTCCCTGTCAATGCTTTGACATATGGAGAAAAAAAATATTTATAAATTGGCAAAAATAAAAGAAGGGGATTTTCAATTTATATAGTTCCTTATCAACATACTAACGACCATTTTTTAATGTTATAATTTTAAAAATTAAATGCGCCCAATAATGACATTAAAAAACGGGAAATAAACTCAATTATTTTATTAGTTATTTAATAACTTTTGGTTTGTAATTAATGGAGAGTATCCAAAAATATTACATTGTATGTATATAATAGTAATATAATAGCATTGATATATATATATGTTATGAATATTTACAGCTCTAAGGGAATCTATTGTTTAAAAAAAGAATATTAAATAATAGAGATATACATTTTTTTATATTTAATTATCAATAAAGCAAGTCATATATAACGTGACATTGCTTTTATAAACTTATTTTTACAAAAATGTAATACAGAGAGTGTACCAATAGCTCAAACAAGCTCTGAATTAATAAGTGCGTTAAGAGAAAATATTTAAAATCTCTATCTGGAACATTTTTATCACTAGATCTAAAATATCAACTCAAAACCCAGCACTTATTTCATACTCTGTATTACATTTTTGTAAATACAAGCTTATAAAAGCAATGCCATGTTATATATGACTTGAACCACTAAACATCACATGATCACCATCTCTATACTAGCACATAATTGTTGTAAACAAAGACAAAACACTCCATACAGTAGTACCACCCTGTGCCAAACAGAGTAATCAATGGATGCCAAAAGGCTTGTGCCTAAAATCCCTATCTAGTGCCTACTCATTCAATATTCCCAGACTAGTTTCTGGCTTATGGCCATCATCAGTGAAGAGCCTTGGCCCCTCCCCCCTACTCCCATGCTTTTATTTCAAGTTAAATCTAAAAACTCCAATGGTGATTGAATAAACATTTTTTTAAGTGCACAATCAATGAAAGCATTTAATATAAAAATAATTTTTATCTATTATTTTTAAGTTTTTAGTATTGGCACATTTATTGAAAATGTAAAACTATATTCTTCTTTAATTTGACTGAACACTTATGGTTGATATATATATATATATATATATATATATATATATATATATATATATATATATATATATATATATATATATATATATATATATATATATATATATAAGTAGATATTTCTGCTATAAGTTAAAATATACCATTATTATTATTACATAAAAATATACATACATTAAGAACTTAAAATACTTTTTAAAATGTTATTAAATGAAAAGAAAAAAAAATAAACTACCCTCTTGTGACATTATTTAAACCAAATGAAAATTCTAAAAGTAATTGTTAACTGCAAAACATGAAATTATTAAGTATTTTCATACTTTTTCCATCCTCTGTTCCATATCTATCAAATTAGTTGACATACTGAAACAATAATTGTTTCAAATAGATTAAGATGGTATATAAATTTTCAAGCAATTATATTGAATTTAAATATGTTAAACCTTGATTTTAAGATTTCACTCTGACTTGAAAAAGATCAAAAGTTAACAAACACATTTTCCAAAATCAATTAAAGCATTTAAAAAAATATTTTTTTTTAAAAAAAGTTGTTTATGAATTAACTAAAAAGAATGTGGATCTTTTTCTTTAAAAAAAGAAAATGTTTTTTAAATTAATGTATAAATGGAATATTTTATTTTCAAGTAATTAATAAAAAATAAATATAGGGATTTATGTCTGAAAAAGGGTCCTTTTCCAAATAATCAGGATATAAATATATTTTTTTTGAAAAAAAAAGATAATGTTTCTTGTAAGAAGAAAATCAATTGGTCCAGGCTTAATACTATAATTTCTGAGGTAGTCATGTAATTGGATGAAGATTAAAATCAGGGATGTTTTCTTAAAAAACAAAAAATAATGTAGGTAGTAGAAGCTAGTAGCAATTCAGCTATTGTGAGGTGAACAGTGAGAAGATAATCCTGATTGACTGAAGTTAAATCAATATTACTACTAGTTTTAAAAATGATTTTATTAAAATAATATAATTGTAGGAGTTTACAAGAACTGTGAAGTAAGTTTTTGAAAAGTTGAGCATTACCAACTCAACTATATAACTAGTTTTATCAAAATAAATATGGGGGGCAGAAATACACCTGAGAGAAACTGTCAACAAGTCTGATGTATTGATCCATGCATCAACTGTCTCAGGTGATGTTAACTTAAAAGAAGAAAAAGTTAGTGGAAGAAATAAAATGAAAATAATTATTACATTAAATCCTGGAACTATAACAAGAAGAAAAGCTAATAATGAAAATAATTATTAAACTGAAACCTGAAGCTACAAAAGAAAGAAAAGCTAACTTTTAATGAAAATAATTATTATATGGAAACCTGTATTAACCAGAAATGAAAATGCTTGTTACACTAAAACTAAGTAACTACAAAAAGAATTATAAGAGAGAAAATTTAGAGTAAATATGAGGTTTGGTTTATATATACACATTTACATTTATAAATATTATTTTGTAGAGGAAGTAATAATTAGAAATGTAAAAATCTTTAGTTGTTTTATTAAAGAAATGTTTATTTTTCTATAGATTTCAGTTGTGTGAATCATCCTCATTTTTAAAAAAGAAAGAGTAGTAAGGTTACATCAAGTTAATTTTTTATTTTTTGTAAAATATATATTTTTGTTTGATTATTGTAAGGGAATAGCTTATTTATATTATATGAGTTATTATTTAAAAGAGCCATAAGGAAATAATAATAGTATGTGTCATATGAAGATTGGATATAAGATTAATCAATATGTACAATTTTGGGTTTGTTACACTATTATTTTTTATTTTTTTTTATTCATTAGTTAACTTTATTAAATAATTTTTTTTTTAATAATAATTTTTGAAATTAACTTTTGTTGGCATCTTTTAACTATCTGTTTTGTGAATTAGTTAATGTGTGTGACTGTTTTCGTAATAGAGTTGAACTTTTAAATAATTTGTAGGAAACACAGTAAAGAGAGACTATATTTTGAAATGAGTTAAAGAATTCTATAAAGAATTATATAGCAATAAAGAATATGAAAAAGTATTCATTACTAATGAAAAAGTAAAACATGCAATTAAATCTAGGAAGATGGGAAAGTATTTTAAAAGAAGCAGGTGAAGAAATAGCAAAATTGTTGTCAACTTATATATCAGTGACTAGTGGATTTTGTTTATTATACTTATATCATGTTTAAAAAATATTGTATATTTGCAGTTCAACAAGCATTATCTATCTATCCTACTGCAATCAAAATGTATCAACAAAATATGAGATATTATATATGAAGTACATGGATGCTAGAAGAGTTAGGAATAAAAAATAGCAGATATCGCAGCTCCACTATATTTTAAATCTGTATTTTATATTTTCTTTCATGGTAAAAGCACAGATCAAATACATACTAGTCAAAGATTTGGAAACATTAAAGAAAGATTTTCCCATAAAAATATACTCAGTTATTAATATTTTGAAATAAGAATGACTAACTAAAAATCTTTTTTCTTTTAATTTACCTGTAATTTGTTTTTGTTTTTTAAATTTATGTTCTGTGCAGTTTAAACAGTAGCACGGCTGTGGACTTAAGAGAAAAATGTTCCTAATTGATCTTCTGCACAAAAAATTGATTAAAAAAAGACTCTGTTTAGTCAATTAAATTTTTGAAATGAACCCATCTACTGATTGTATATTAATATTTTGAGCAACTGATTATATAATCATTATCTTTATGGATTTTAATCAATTTATTTTTAAATATTTTTACTTCTATTACATATACATTGTAAAATAATTTTGCAATTTTATCTAATTATTTTGAAAAATAAAAATATATCCTTACTATATTGCCCATATTGAAGCTGAGGCATAATATCAATAATGTTAACAATAGCATGGTGTAGGCGAGAATAGTTCAGGTTGGGAAACATAGATAGTCGAACACTATCCTTTTCTTGGGAAAGAAGAATTTCAGCAGGGATGCTTGGAACATCTTTAAGGACACTATAAATAAATAATGATAGTATTAAAATAAAAAGCTTCAAAAAATAGTAGTAGTAGTAGTAGTAGTAGTAGTAGTAGTAGTAGTAGTAGTAGTAGTAGTAGTAGTAGTAGTAGTAATAATAATAATAGTAATAATAATAATAATAATAATAATAATAATAATAATAATAATAATAATAATAATAATAATAATAATAATAATAATAATAATAATAATAATAATAATAATAATAATAATAATAATAATAATAATAATAATAATAATAATAATAATAATAATAATAATAATAATAATAATAATAATAATAATAATAATAATAATAATAATAATAAATATAATTCAGTAAACAAAGTATACTCAACAAGTATATAATACAAAGGCCTATTATTTCTAAGTGATTAAAGAACATGATATATCTAACCCAATTCATGAATGTCTGTGTCTGTAATTAACTTTACAAGAATTATTACTGTACTATTAATAAAGTTTTAGCTTTTAAGATTAAATAATCCTAAATCATATACACTGATGCACAATTAATCAATGTCTGTTTAAAGGAGTAAAATCTTTGTTATGGAATACCAATTTACAAGGCATATGTTTAAAAAACAAAATGTTAGTTAGTTCCTTAAATGTATTGTAGTTAATAATATAAAAAATATGCAAAGTAATATTGGAGAATATGAATAAAAGAGCACATATATCTATAAAACAAAGGCAGAGAAAAAAAAACTTATGTGAAAAAATGCACAAACTTGTACCCTCCTCCCACCACCAGAAATGTAAGAATAGGTTGCAATAGACAGAAACAGGCTAATAAAAAACAAAAAATGAAAGAAGTATGGTTTATTAATAGCATAGACTCAGTGATGAACTAATAATCGAACAGTGATCAATTAAATGTAATTGAGAGCATGTGCAAATAAATACATTTAAATCATATTATTTCCTATAATATAAGAGTACCAAACCCTCCATACAGTAGTGCCACCAAGTGCAAGTCTTCATAATCAATGGATACAGGAAAGTTTATGTATAAAATCCCTCTCTAGTGCCTATGCATCCAACATCCTTAGACTAATGTCTAGGTAGTGGATTTTATCAGTGCGGAGCCTTGAATTTGAGAGCACTGTTTTAGGTGCAATCTCTCAAATCCAATGCTCCTCACTGATGAAAGCCACAAGCTAGACACTAGTCTGGGGATTCTGGATGAGTAGGCACTAGAGAGGGATTTTATGTACAAATATTCCTGCATCCATTGATTATGAAGGCTTGTACACTTGTTTGTACTACTGTATGAAGAGTTTGGTACTCGTATTAACAGCATTGTAAGCATATGAAATGTTGATCATGTGATGCTATTATGAGATATTTAATGAACCAACACATTATTTTTCTAACATTTGTTTTTGAAGAGGATGCTCTATATCAAAAATATATTTGGGAAATTTTCACTCCACAGAAAAACATATATTAATGTGCAAAATTACTACAGCATTATAATGAAACTTAATTTATGTTACATTGTATTTAATTTATATTAAATTAATAATAAATCACATTGTACAATAATTTATGAAATTAAAATGATACTATCAGTTATAAAGAAAAAGATACTCCTAAATAATAATTTTGTACAACAGTAATGTAAATTTATCTACTTATTTTATTTTATTATATATGCTTTCACCAATCATTCCTAATCATAATATCAATATAAATAGTGATTATATTTCAAGGTTATGTATAAATAGATAACTAGCTAATATTATGAATAATTTCAAGATAACGTATATTATCTGAAGTAAAGAAACTATCTTCATATATGTATATTATGGGGGTTTGAATCCAGACTTTCAAGCTCCCTTTAGTCATCCACTCCATCTTACACAACTGATACAAATGACCACAAGATGGAGTGGATGACAAACGGGAGCTTGAAAGTTTAGATTTAAGCTCCTATATTGCATCTAGCTTAAAAGTATATATAATATACTTGTATTTAAATATTGTATATGTATATTATAATAACATTCCATAAGGCAGACTTTCTTCAGTAATATAATTATATATTTTCAATACTATATATTGAATGGCAAATATTTATATACATGGTTGATAAAATTAATAGAATTTTCTACAGTGCCAACTATTCCAGGAAAATATATAATAAATAAAACAAAAACAAATACTGGACATTGCATAATTTATGGGGTAAAATAAATGTCCATATTGTTATAAATTTTCATCTACATCCATCAAGAAAAATGTTTATGATTGCTCAGTAGAGGCAATTGAATAATAAAGTGAAACTTTATGAATTTAATGTAGGAAATCTTCTAATAACATGGGTAGGAAGACAACCTTGGCACTAACATGGGTTTTGAACGTTCCATCATCCGATTTTCAATGAAATGTAAGGCTAAAGAGTTGTGAGTTGGAGCAGTTTGAAGCATGTCCATTAAAGTATGAAGATTGGCTATCTTAATATAAAGCTGAGCACTGATTGTATATATGTGTGGAGATGGTAATCTGGACCAACTGATGAGTGCTGGTTTAGCACAAAGTAAATATATTGGTGATTATTTATCTTTTCAACATGTGTGTGATCAGGTGGGTCAGCAATATGAGATGGCAAGGAGAGTTGAGGTCGTGTGAAGGTCTGAGTTCGAATCCCGCATATATATATATATATATATATATATGCAGGTTTAAGCCTGTATAGTGTATTAATTTACATATTGAAACATAGTGCGTTAAAGATCTGCCCATCCCTCGCATATGTATATAAAAATGGATTATTCTCCTGTACATGAGGGGTCAGAATAAATAAAACACAACTTACATAAATTTTGGATACGTAAGCAATTTTTGGTATATATAAAATGCTAAAATTAAAAAAATTAGATATTTTAGTCAGCATAGAATATGCCAGTTATTAAAATATTTCTTATAATATATTATCATATTTATTTTCTTTTTTCTTTTAAAAAAGTACTAAACTCTAAATCATAATTACTAATATACATAATATTATTAATACTTTATTATAAACGAATGATAATATTAAAAGCTTAATATTTAATTTAAATATATAATATACTCTGATGAGCTTTAAATCTAAGCAAAGTAAATCATTCTATTTAATGTAATTCAAATACCAGTTTCAATGTATGCAATTATCAATTTTATAACATCATAAAATTACCATCTTTCTAACTAAATAATAAGTTACTATAATATACACCCAATAAATAATAGTTTAAAAGAATGTGCTACATCGATAATCGCCTTTGTTTACGCTAAATAATTAATATATTTATACTTTATAAACTATAGAACTAACTCTATATAAGTTTTTATCCAAAATAACTATTGCTTATTAAAATAATTATGGTGATTTTCTAATTAGATATTTATTAAATATCTAGCTATACCAAACTAATTAACATATTATTACATATGATTTGAAACCTTTAGACATTACATGTCTTTAAAGTCAACTCTTCAACTGAAAACATTATATGGACCTGAACTTAATTCAGATACTCCATATATTAATAGGCTGAGCAATTTAATTTAGCTACAACAGCAAAATTATAATAGTAATAATTTAAAATCAGATGTCACATGACATATATATATATATATATATATATATATATAATTATTCAAAACAATACAATAATTAATACAGTAAAACAATATTTTAAAAAACAAATATATACCAAAATTTAATAGAAGTACTTTCAACTATCTATGTAGTCGTTATCAACTAGATTCAAATTGTATTAGAAAAAACCATTACAAATGTAAGAAAAAGTAATACGTCATACATCAATTTTTCCACAATTCATTAATTTTTATATTGGCGGCCTGTCTGTTTATCAAATGTTGCTTTTCACTTTTTATTAACATAGCCTCTTTAATTTTGCGGTTATTATTATTTCTTTCAATACACAAAATTTTAACTTTATTAAAATCAAAATCAAAACCATAAATACATGTTACATTATGATCAAAAATATTGATGGTGATACATCATCATATTTCTAACATTCTCTTGTCCTGATTTTTGTACTCGTTTATATAACAACAAATGCTCCTTTGATCTTTTCTCCAATGTACATCGAGATTCCCCAATATATGCCTTTCCACAAACACACAGCCATTTATATATTGCACAACTTTGATTTAAAATACCACACCTATTTTTTGAATTATTTATTAATCTATTTAAATTAGGAGTAGTATAAAATGCAACTCAACATATATTTTTATATATCTGTTTTATAAATTTCACTTGTTCATTACAAATAAATGGTATTGATATTCAAGTATATTTTATTTTATCAATATCTATAGCACCTAAAACATTTCTAGTATTATTAAACTTAGTAACAATATTATAAATTAATTTATGATCATATCCAACATTTAACAAATCCATAATAAATACATTTATGTTACCTATTTTATCAGAAACATATTTACATAATTTATTATTCCTAAATAAAAATGATTTTAAACCGGATAATTTATGTGCTATTGGCACATTTGAATACCAAGGAATATATATATATTCCGACCTTGCTCTCGCGCATCTTCACTTCCAGATAATATATGATATAAAATAAAATGGGTTCTATCTCAGTTAATAATTAATAACTAAAATATTCAGCATTAAAATTAAAATATTTCACTAGCTCAAATTTAAAATATGAATAAGGTTCAGTTTATAAAAATGAATTAAATAAATATTTAATATTTTCATGAGACTTGAAGTGAAAATACAGGTGACAAGATAGATTACATTGAGCCAATATCCTACAGGATACTACCTCAATGGCATAAGAACACTATCCCCCTCTTATTTTCAAATAACAAACTCATAGTATTCTTACGACTTTAATAACTTCTACTCACTAAGATTAAACTAATAATTAAATCTTAATCTTCTATTTAATAATAATCTAGCTCAATAAAATAATCTCAGGTTCATAAAGTTTATTCTAAGTTAATTTAAAATACGGTAGTAAAATATGAGAAGGGATTTTATGTCATAATCTACTACACTGAAACTAATAATAATAAATAACAGTAATAATATTCTTCATTGTTTAACTAATTCTGTATATCTTTTCTTTTTACTATAATTTTATTACCATAATAAAATAATTAAATAATATAATATGATCTTATATCTTCATGTAATGATATAATAAATACGTGGTAGCATTTTAATAATCTAACAAACAAAATATGTGTGGCAACTGATAGCATATAATTTAATATAATATTGTGATAACTGATTTATGACCAATAAAACAATGCAAGATTATGACCACTTAATTATAATGAATACCAACAAAACATTCAAAATTCTTAAAATAATTCTCTATTTATCTTTTATGCAAAATTATATATTTGTTTCGATTATTATGCATATATCGTGATTTCATGCAGCGATGTGGAGAAATAAATAACTCGGACACAAAATTTTTGAAATAACAAAATTTAACAAAGTTTATTACTAACAACAAATAAATAAACAATTTATTTACATTATTTACAGTGGATATCCTTAACTTTTTTACTTTACAGTTTGATCTACCGGGTTATAAAAAATAATTTATATTTCAATTACATCTTTATTTAAATTTAGGACAAAATTTAAAAAAAAAATGTTACTATTTGGTTTCTCATTATGGTTAACTTATTACAAGTATATTTATCTACTTTATTAGCAACAGCATTTTATCCTTAATATTATTAAACTATCTTATTTTAAAAATTCATACTTAGAAAAACATTCTATAGTAAACAAAATTTTATAATGAGTATGGATTTCTCAAAAATATTAAAAAATTTCATCTTGCAAAGTCAAAGATGTTACACAAATATTATCCAAAATTCAGTATTAGATTTTAGTATTTATCACACAATGTTTACTAATCATAATATATTCTTCTTTAAGCCTTACTTTAGTATGATATAAGTGTAATCATCAATACATGTCTGTTAATCAATAAACAAAAAAATATACTATGCATATTGTTTACATAATTTACTTTGTACTATTGTATTTTAAAAAATATGCAATACTTATTTTTCTCTTAAAAAACTAATACTAAAGCATTTAAAATTATTATCACTTTAAAGAAAATATCTTTGTTTAGATACTTTATTTTAAAAAGTTTATATTTCATTTCCGAAATAAAATTCAAAATATAGTCTATGATTCTTTTCTTTCCTTAGGATACTTTGGATCTTCAATTTTAAGTTATAACGTCCTATTCCTTCTAAGCAAATAAACCAACCTTATACAAAACGATAACATAACCTAAGTTCTAAATTATTTATCATTCCTCTTAAAACATATCTTACTAAACGATGCAGTTATATGAAATAAAGATAGCGAAAACAGATGCATAGGATTAAGGAAGAAAGCTAGAGAATTACTCTTAACATATCTCAAAATCATGGTACAGTGCGAAGAGGTAGGACATTTATCTGCCTAATATCCTCTAGTACAGGGACGATGTTAAAGCTATTTCTTCAGCTTTATTAGAACATCAAATATTTAAAGTAATATAAACACTGTCCAAATAAAATGTGTATCAGTCATAGGGCTTTGTTAACTATGCTGATAACCACATAAAGACTAAATATTATTCCCATTCCTTATCATATCCTATTTTAAATATACATCATCTTGGTTTCCTGCTAACTATAGTACTTCCAAGTCACTATCTCAACATTATTTCTCAAGATTTTTCTACATCTTACATCGATAAATAACTATCTGCATTTACAAAACAATAAATAAAATTCATTAATGGTTAAACAATCTTACGATCCCATAAGAAAAGTTGCTTACTTCATTGCTCTGTATGTTTAATCATATACAATCTACTTAGACAATATTTGAATATCCTATAACATGAAAATTTTAAAAGAATCACATAATTATTTGTTATGTTGGATTATATCACTAAATAAAAAAAAATTGTCGTATGCATATTTTCAAATCAATCCTATCTCAAAATGTTTTTTAAAATGTTGTATGAAATGCGGTACATATAAGTAAAAAAAAAAAACTTTTATACTTCATTCTTACTATCCATAGATGATCTAAAGAAAACACAAAAAAATATATATATTATAAAATTATTAATAGTTATTATTATTACCAATAACCTTTATCTAGTCATCGTGTTCAGTAGGCTTTTCTTTATCCACTTGAGCATTGCAGATATATATATATATATATATAAAATTCACACTCATACACTTTATATTAAAATATTTTTAGCTAAATTATTAGATTGTTATATTATAAAATTTTAATATTAATAAATTAATGTTTTTATGTTTTTCCTAATTTTATATAAAAAAATTTAGATTTAAATTAGGTTAACAAAATAAAAAGAATCAAAACTATAGTTACATATTTTCTTGACGATAGTTCCTGATAAGTCCAAAATGCTTATTATTTTCTCTAGAGTTTTCCAAAAATGTTCTCCAAGTGCGTTAAAGTTTAAAATAAAAATAATTATTAATCCATTTAGTAAAATTTAGAAAATAATCCTTGGTTTTAGTATTTTTAGGACGATAATATTAATTAATCCCGTGAAGTTTTTTTTTTAAGTATTTTCTCTGCCAATATTCTCTGTGTATCTGATGCATCAATCCATCTAATTTAACTTTTAAAATATTCAATAAACTTTTAAGTACTATTTGTATTTCCATGGATCCATCTTTTATTCAACTATGTGTTCACTTTTTTATATATGTTTCCTTCTTGATACATTTAAACTTTCGTTTGGTAATATATGATATAAAAATATTTTTTTAAAATAAAACTTCAGGTACTTTTGAACAAATCTTTTCCAAATACATTTTAAATAATTCGAAGAACGGATATTTTAATATCAAAATGCTTCTGTAACATATTTTCCTGGGCTCTTTCTTTAATTCTTGAAAACACTTTTAAAAATGCCACCTTCAGAAAGTATATAACACTTTACTCCTTTGAACATAATATTCTATAAAATAATTCATGAGACATAACTGTCTTATCACCATTTTAAAATAAATCTTAGATAAACTTATAAATAATACGTTTCAATACATTTTTTAGACTCCGTATAATGTCCGAGCTGTGGTTTTTATGTACTAAAACAGTTCTTCGGTAACATATTAATAAAGCTGTATCAATAAATATTTCAAACATTTTTACAGTATTACAATTTCTATCCATTTTATTTTGTAGTATATCCATTTTTTATTGCAAAGTTTAGGTTAAACTTTTAGATAAAATACGACTGATAAAGGAACTTTAGAAAATTTAACAAAGCATGTTAAACGAAATTATTAAAATATTTTTTAGTTTACACTCTTTTTTTTTTTGCAAGTTACTGTTAAAAATTATCAATTAGTTTTTTTTTTTCAAATAAATTATGAGAAAGTACTAAAAAAAATTGACTAAAATAAAAAGTTTTAAAATAAATACTATCTCTTGATAGCTATAATTTACCTTTCTCTGGTTTCAATACATTATTAATCTCCTCCTATACCCCCGTGCAAATCATATTTATAGTCTGTAAGAATACCTATTCCTATTGGTTAATTCTTACTTTAGCTTGAGAACAAATTTACATATTTCCAATTTCAAGTAGAATTGAATTTCAAAATTAGAAATTGTGACGTAATGAACTTAAAATATTATTTAAAATATTACTTTTAAACAAATTATTATTTTATTAAAACTATTTAAACATTTAAAATAACTTTTAAAATAACTTTAATAACCTATTCCATTTATCTATTCAATTTATCTATTTTTATTTAAATAAAATATTTAATTTTTATTATATCTGTATTCGTCTTTATTACATTACTTAAAACATTACATACGATAGTTAACTTAATGTTTAATACTATTTACTTTTATGATAGGCAATAATTCTATCCAATTCTATAATATAACTTTTAAAATATTTTAAACTTTGTTATTATTTCAAACAAGCGTGTGTGTGAGAGTATACAGTAAAGGTCACGTGATTAATAACTTTAACAGACGATTTTTAATTTATTTCTCTGCTTAGATTTATAAAATTGATACACTTATTATATTATATAAAATAATTATAAAAAATTTGGAAGAACAATTTAGAAAATATAGAATTAAATACAATTCTCACCATCATAAAGTTTATTTTTAAAATATTCTATATTAATTTTGACTATTTAAATATGATTACAAATCTAAATATAGCATTTATTAAATTATACATTTTAAACTATTAAAATCGGATTTTTAAATATACTTTTAATTTTTATAGCTGTGTTATTTAATATGGCCAGCTTTTACAACCATATGCAACAATATTTTAAACTTTACATAACTATTTTTAAATGATTTTATACTACATATTCTCTTTAGCTTCAAATTGTGCTTTAAAGATATAATTGACTTAATATAATTAATGTATTAAAAGAACATATTCTAAATTTAAAATTTTTTAGTAATTAACTGTTATGAATTATTACCGACCTATAGAAAAGGGCACAATATATATATATATAGCTTGTTATTACAAATATGTAAAATTAAGAGCGTGCTAATAAGCTCTAAGCAAGCTTTTTTTATGATAAATGCTACTACAAGAGAAGGCATTCAAATCATCTTTATCTAGGATTGTCCCCATACCCAGACAGTTTTTGAGATATGGCACTCTTCAGTGAGGAGCTAGGACACCAGATTAAAAAAAACAACTCAAGCTAAGCATTTATCTAATAGTTAACTTTCAATAAGATCTGAAACCTTTACATATCTACATATGTTTAAAGTAAGCCCTCCAACTGAAAACAATCATATGGGCCTGATCTTAATTAAGATACTTCATATATTAATAAGCTTAGCTCTTTAATTTAGTCAAAGCCCCTGACAGCAAAATAATAATAGTAATAATAGAAAGTCAGATATCACATGACACACACACACACACACACATATATATATATATAAACATTACAAGCATAAAGCTAAACTAGTCAATATATAATTAAAATTACCCCAAATCCAAAATTCAACCAGACCAGCACAAAAATAATATTAAAACACTACCTAAGGTTTCACTGCTACAAACAGACTTCTGAAGTGTAAAGAACTACAAAAACTACACAATATATATAATATTAAACATTACCCACAAATCCATTCACTTCCCATTCACCCTTAATATTAAAAGAACTCTTAAATAAATTAATTGCTTCAGAATAATACATTTTCAATAATAAAGATTCTTTAATTCTTCTTTTAATTTCATTTTTCTCAAAGAAGACAACCTTAGCTTCATCAAAATCAATAGTATGGCCTGTATCTTTTTCATGGACATGCAAAGCAGAACTAAGATATCTATTTTTAACTCTACTTGAGAAGTCTGCTTGTAGCAGTGAAACCATAGGTAGTGTTTTAATATTATTTTTGTGCTGGTCTGGTTGAATTTTGGATTTGGGGTAATTTTAATTATATATATATATGAAAAACAAAAAACACAAGTTAAAAACTTGCATACGCTTGTATTTATGACAATAGATGGCATTATACCAAAAACACCTTCAAGCATTTGTTTACATAAACGTCAGAGTGAGTATTTCACTATCTCTAACTTAATTTCCACCTTCATATCATGATAGCTTGAAATCATGATATGAAGGTGGAAATTAAGTTAGAGTTAGTGAAATACTGCTCTAACGTTTATGTAAACAAACGCTTGAAGGTGTTTTTGGTATAACACCATCTATTGTCATATATATTGTAACCATATATTTTAGTATAAAATATA